>CM057455.1:1209012500-1209405000 GCA_016271365.2 Neoceratodus forsteri | reverse complement strand
ACACTTATAATAGTGCCCGTTGAATTGCATATAAAAAATCACTGGCCCAACTGTAATAAACTCGTGCCAAGCGGCTACCTACTTTTATCTGCTTAGGATTTTTCTCTGTGCTACCACAAAATATCTTTATATGCATCATGTGTCTAGAATAAATACCAGAAAGCAAATGCTTTTCAGATTACATAGTCCAGTGCACTTTAAATATTTTTCAACACTATTATGGAATAACAAACGTGATAATAATGCCTTATTCTATATTTTGTATGAGCTAACCTGCTCTTCTTGCAGTATCCATTTACCACACTGTTTAAAATGAGATAAAAGTAATAATAAATCCTTAACTTCAACTTTAAGTAGATAGGTAGCCACTTGGCATGAGTTTATTACAGTTGGGCCAGTGATCTTTTATATGCAATTCAATGGGCAATATTATAAGTGTTGAAATGAATTTGAGGATCTTGTTATGTGAATAATTCATCATTATATAATGCAACAGTTGAGAATAATTAAACATTTGTGTGAAATACATTACTTTGAGTAATAAACACCAATTTATATATTTTTAACAGCTTCCCTGAAGAAGCCACTAGGTGGTGAAATGTTGGGACAGAGCTGAAACAAAAATTAAATAAAGAAGAACTTTAAGTGTATATGGGCTTTCGTGTTTGGTTTTACCAGAGCGGTTGCACTAGAAATTATATGTGTGATACTGCCATGCAAGTCTTCCATCAGGCTACCATTCAGGATGCAAAGATTTGACACATTACAAAACTGTAAAAGTTAATTGCCCATATTATTCATAACCTTATCTTCAGACACTCTATTTTTTGTACAATTATTATTAAGCACATCAATGTCATCCTCTACAGTATTTTCAGTACCAGTTCTGGCATTGAGATCCCGTAATAAAATAAAACCCATGGGTTTATTTTATTTATTGTCTTGAATATTTTGTTTCCAGATTGTACAAATATATGATATATGATTTTTTCATTCCAGGTGGCAGGTTATAAATATTACATAATAACCATTCTTCATCCTCTATTTTTAACAACAGCATGAAGATATTATTATCTTGCTATACCACCTTTGAGCATATGACTTAAGGAACTATTTTCAGGGCCACCAGTAGCCCCCTTCCCCCATTGACCTTCTTTTCTTTGTCCATTTTTTTGCATGTAATTTGTAAGTTGTGAATCCCTCTGTATTAACATCATCTTTCTCAGATAACCAAGTTTCTTGGAAACAAATAATATCAACATATATCAGTTAATTCTGCCATTCTTTGTCAGCTACCTTATTTAACACCCCTTCTATAGTCCAGCTATAGATCATGATAAAATTAAGAGTATTTACTGATAGCATTGAAAAATCATGTGTTTGTAGTCAGGCTACTTCTTCATTTTGCAGGACAGCAAATCAATTAGTTAGTTTAACAGCAGGCATCAAATATTCACAATTCTGGGGTCCTATCTCTTTGAAATTACCTATGTCAGTAGGCCAGCATTCTGTTGGATCAATTATGTGTAGGCCAACAGCATCTAATAAAGCTGAATGATTTAATATCTGGCTGATTTATTAGATGTACTAAGATTAATTTGCCCATATCCAGACAGGATGGTCTGGATATGGGCAAATTAATCTGCATCTTGACATTTGATCTTTAATACATCCTGAATTAGCACAAGTATTATACTCATCAGGGAGAGTGTGGATTTATTTTCTTGTTCTTGCAAACCAAATAAAATTAAGGTAAGCTGATCCTGTCTTTCCTGTTGTGCTATCATTCTTAAATAATCATTAGAATATAGTACAGTAGTATGGTCAATTTAGTCCAGATTTGCCAGGAGAGTTCTGGAAGTGGCATGCCAACTAGGAGGTTAAGTGTCCTCTGTTTATTTTATTTGCACCAAAGATTATAGAGAACTTCTTCACTGCAACAAACAAGTAATACTCTGTTGGAGTCTCCACTTATCTCCACTCCAAAAGCCTCCAGAAGATTACAATTGGAAATATTAATTTCCAGTTCAGCTGTAAGTAGGTAGTTAATGAGTTTTGTAATGGAAGCTTGTGTTTCGTACTCTTTCCTATACATTCCTTCTATATCTATGCACCATTCCTTTCCAAGACTACCATATTTTTATCTGTAGTTGGAGTACTGCACAATAGCTGCCTTTGTTCTGACTGTTCAGTTGTTTGTTGCCGGTTTACCCTATCTTCCTCAATGGAGATCTTTTCCTGTTCTATAGGAAACCGTTCTTTTATCATTGTCTCCTCCTGTTCTCTTCCACAGTCATCAATATTTACTTAAGTATTTTTCTCTGCCCTGTTATTTTACTTGGCAAATCTAACATTTGTTTTTATCGTTATGCTGGTTTTTGCATTAGTAATGTTTATATTACTGCTGTACTTTACTGTTTGAGTAGTCTTTTTTGCATCTTTTACTTTTGTTTTTTCCTATCTTTTCCCCATACATTCTCTGTTTTTCAAGTGATAACATATATTATTCAGTTTTATCAATTATTTTCCCTAGAGATGGTTACTGTATGCAGGACTTGATTCAGAAGTTTCCTATTGTCCCCTAATTATTTTCTAATACATTCTATTTCATTTTTAAAGAATTGCATATACTCCATCATAAGAACATTTGCCATGTATGGATGTCCTAGGGCTTCATTCATCTCTCTAGTAAGGGTAGTTGGATAATTATTATGTAGAGAGATATCAATAGTAGCATGTATGGGTTCTTCATCTGTCTTATTTGCTAAATTAGCAGAAGGGTCTGTATCAGTGATAGAGACTGCTTCTATTGAAAGACTAGGGTTTCTAAGAGATTAGGGACTGGACAACTCAAGTTAAATTTATATCTTTGTGATGCATCCAGTTATATGTAAAATGCCATAGCATTAGCTTGAGATTTAACTATCTCAACATATCCATTTGTGTTTAAATTATTATCTATAAAATTTTGACAACATGTATCCTTCCTTTGTTGCCCCTCCATTGATTTTTTTTTTTTACTTGTTTGGTCTTGCAACTATTTTTTCTAGTTTTGCACCATTTTGTTCTTATATAGTTTTGCACATTGTGGCTCAAAACTAATTGATACCTCCTCTGAGGATTGTACCTTTGAGTTTTCCTTTCTTACATCATTGTTTATGACCCCCTCTGTTTCTAAATTCTTTACACATTCTAGGATATATTCTCCCTCTTCACCTTCTTTCACAGGGGAAACCATGTGCAGTCTGGTTTTCTCCTCATTTTTCCACCTGATATTAATTAGGGTAGAGGACTTTGGGAAGTCTTACCTCAAAACCTGTGTAGTTGCCACTTTTTTGCATTTTGCATGAAATGAGGAGGTTTCCAGATTAAATTTAGCAATTGCATGTTCAGTGTCATTCTAATACTCTTTCATCTTAGTGGTTCAAGTTTCCATTTAAAAAAAAAAGTAAAAGAAACAGGGAAGATATTATGAAAAATGAATACAGTATTGTAACCAGGAAATAGAACAGTTTCAGGCAGTGTAATGGAGCTGAAGTTCTTCATTAAAAAATGTTTGTTTTTAAAGTTAAGGACAATAGATTTTATCTCCCTTACAAAACTAAAATATCTTGGAACAATGTCCAAACAGTGATCAAGGTATGTATATAAGCAGTTGTCAAACTGAAAAATAGGAATTAATTATGCTAAGTTATCTCATATTCACATCATAAAGTCCAAAATTTTAATATATTTCTTCAAACATTCATACTCATAAAATGGCTATATAACCATTTTAAGAAGGCGTGAGTAGCAGAAAATAAGTCCTCAATATATGATATTACACCTGGGGTCTGTTGGCAAGGAATTCTCTGTAAGTCAGCTCCTTCTGGTTTAAGCCAAATAGAATTATAATCTAATTTGCATAGCTAAAAAATTCAGATATGGCGAATATAAACTTTATGCAAATCTCTGTACTAAAAATTACAAGAAATATGTGTAAATTTAAAAATGTTACAATTTAGGTACACAATATATTACGCAGTATGGCACAAATCTAGCACATAAGAGATTAGCTATTCTGTGGAACTCTGGCTCAGATCCTGTCCATGTAGTGCTTGAGTGAGTATCTAGAGCTTTTTCGAGATCCAGCTAATTATTGCATTTTTGTTCCAGTATCACATTTTTCTTTCTTATCTGTTTTTTGAACTATAAAAATAAAAAGAAGAAAGGTATGCTCAATATTAAACTCCTTTAATTAGAGGTAAGTAAATACAAAAATAAAATAAAAATAGCTGATAAAAAATGATTAACTCCCCTCAACATCTGACCAATCTTACTAAAATAAGATAAATATCCAAAAGGGAGGGGTGTTCAAGCTAAAAAGCAACAAGCTGCAAACATTTCCAAGCTTCTCACAGTAGTAAAGAGCTGTATTTCCCTTAAAACAGGAGCTTTAAATCACTTTGTTTAGTAAAAAGATATTCTAGCCGTATTGATCCTTGGAAATTTTTTCTGGTATTGGACCTGTGAAGCCCTGGAAGCTTGTGTAGGATTCAATCATTGTACAAGACTCTTTTTGGTCCATACAAAGGTATGAAACCTTCAAGACACTTTCTTTAAATTCTATTAAGGATAAATCTATCTGTAATAAAATAAAATAATTATTTAAACATGGGTTTTATATGTATTTTTGATGGTATGATTAAAGAGTCAAGGAGATCTCCACATGAGGGATATATATATATATATATATATATATATATATATATCAGTGTCAGTGGCTCAGTAGGTAGCACACTCGCCTCTGAGGCTGGGAGATCAGAGGGCTGTGGGTTCAGTTCCCACATCTGGCACTTGGGTTAATATTCCAGTACTGACACTGTAGTGTAGCATGAGAGGGGTGCTGCACTTCTGAGGTGCGTCTTTCAGATGAGACATTAAACTGAGGCCCCATCTGCCTGGATTGGTGGTAGTTCAGATGGATGTTAAAGATCCCATGGCACTTATCGAAAAGAGTAAGGGAATTTCTCCGGTGTCCTGGCCAAATTTCCCTCATTCACTAAAAGTACCACCAACAGCTTAATCTGGCATTCATCTGTATCCCTTTCCCCCGGGTCGTGCCTGAAAATAGGCAGGATTTGTCTAGTGCACTTACCTGGTCAACAAAAACTAAATAAAAAATAAAAATATCCAGACTAAAGGACTTGTAAACAATGCCAAGGAAATGCAGCCAACAAAAACTACAGCAGTGTCATTTACTCTTTTACTCACAAAAAGCTGTGGTCCTTTTGCATGTAAAGTCTGTCACTCCTGAGTAGCTATGGTTTAAACATCATGGCACAGTGTAAACAAATCCTCAGTCTGCATTGAAACTGGCTAGTTCTGTAGCCTCCTAAGATGATGGCTACATTTGTACGTGGTGATGTAATGTAAGCGGCATTGTTTCCAAGAGTTACTGTATTCTGTATGGGGACCTTGTAAAATATATATGATAACATCATTAAAAAAAGCATTGCTGCATCAAATCCTATACTGTGTATGTGTGATAAGGTTGTCACACCTGCACAGTATAGGATCTGATGCAGCAGTGCTTTTTTTAATGAAGTTATCATATATACTTTATAAGGTCCCCATACAGAATACAGTAACTCAAGGGAACGATGTCGCTTATATTACATCATCACGTACAGACGTAGCCGCCATCTTTGGAGCCTACAGGACTCACTGGTTTCAATGCAAACCAAGGGATTTGTTTACACTGTGCCATGATGTTTAAAAACTGTAGTGACTCGGGAGTGACAGACTTCACAAGCAAAAAGACTGCAGCGTTATGTGAGTAAAACAGTAACTGATGCTGCTGTGGTTTTGGGGCTAAGATTGAGCACCCCGTTTATGTTTCCTTTAAAAGGAACAAGAGAAGTTTATCTCACCATTTTGTTTTGTTTTTCTTCGTGAAGTCCAAAAGCTAGTGGAGTGTGCTCTGGTTTCTGTAGTTGGTTAGCATTTGACATCACCAGTAACTACCAGAGTAATAGGAATCTTACAAGTAAAGAGATCATGTGATAACAAAAGCCTGTGAAAATATGTATTAAAAAACTATATTGTATTAATATCAAAGGCAAGAGCAATAGTTATGCTCAGATCCTTGAAAGCGAGTACATTATATATTTAATAAAGCTCAAAAAGGGATTCTGTACTAACCAAACCGCCAACTACTATAACCCCATTATTAGGGAACCCTTTTCATTTCATAGCATTTAGAATCTTGTGTAAGTAAATCAATAACATAAAAAAGAACATGCTTCTTTCACTTATATCCCTTTTATACAATCCACTTTCTTATTACAAAAACAGACACTATTTTAGATTGCATGTTTTTCACTGAGTGATCCAACTTTACATCTCCCAGCTCTCATATCACAGATGAGCTTTCTCCTGATCTGCTGCTCTCTTGTCTACTCCCATTCAATGTTCCACTTCACTGGGATGGTTGAAAAACATCCTCTGCTCTAAACCACCAGTCTGCGGTTCCAATCCAGCTTCCATCCCTTACAGAAATATAGGTGTGCTTTGTACATGCAGAATGCATGCCACATGATGACTTGTGCAATGTCTGCATGCAGCTCACATACACAAAGTGATTCTAAGTGAACCAGGTCTAAAAAGCAAATCAGGTTTGCATGCTGCATGCATGACATGAGTACAGCAGTTAAGCTGTTGTGAACATCATTTAAACATCACATCAGGTTCACATGCTGCACACGTGCCATGTGTGCAGCAGCTAAGCTGGTGCAAATCTCATCTAAAAAAACACATCAGTTTCTATTTCTTATACTGTACTACTGCTAGCAATTAGAGTTGTTAAAAATACATTTTTATTTGGATTCCCATAAAAAATAGTTAAACTCATTGATTCTGATCCATTTGAGAGTTGTTTAATGACTTTTGATTTTTTTCATTAAATCGCCATTGATTTGTAAAGTATTGTTTATTTACTGCATTAAATGCCTAGGATATAGGCAATCAGCGTCCCCCATTCCAGATTTATGAAGAAGGGTCTGTATGTTGTGAGACCTATCCTTTTTGTTTTGGGCCATGTAAATCCCTTATACATATTTAGTGCTACAAATCTGTTTCTCCATGATTGTTTCATCTCACTTACTTTCCCTTTGTCATTCTGTATTGAGCATATACACTATGGCCATGCTCCACACTTTTTGTCCTGAGTAGGGTCTTGGAAGCATGCACCATTCCTCACATTTTGTCACTGAAATGAGGGACATGGACACTCAAAATGAGGGACACTAACCGACATGATGATCAGGACACATCATGAAACATGGAGATAAGGTACCTCAGAACACAGTGTAAATCATTGCATTAGCACCTGAGAATAAATTTCTACCATTAAGCAGCAGTGCCATTTAGGTAGGGCAGAGGCAGTCCCCCCACCCCAGGTATTGTGCCTAGGTTGTTCTTATGGTGTGGCAATAATTGCATTAAATTTGGATTTAATCTTTTGCACAAAAAGTGCACACCTGGCCTGTGTGTGCTCATGCTGCAGCTACTCTCCAGACTTGACTGTGTATGTATTGTGTTGTCCTCTCTGTCCACCTATTAGAGGCAGCACAATCACATGTGATGTGGATGAGCTTCAGCCAAGAAAGAGAGCATGAGTCTTGCCAGTGTGATACTGTCTTTCCTGCCACAGAGTTGACAGACTGCACACTATAACTTGAAGGAGTCAGTAAGCACTGAACTCTCAATAGCAGTGGTGTGGCAGCATATTTTCTTTGGTCTACTCTTAGTGAGTCTCCATCTCCCATGATGGCTGAAGTGGCAGAGGGTGAGCTAGAAGCTAGCTGAAGAATATGCTAACTACTTACTCTACTTGGCTAGCCATGCAAAAAAATAAACAGCACAGCAGCAAGCTAGGCTGAGCAACAGTGGTGACAGCAGTATGAGTAGCCCTCATAGGCCTTGATCAATGCAGTGTGGCAGCAGCCATAGCAGTAACCAAGCAAGAATAAAGCAACCTAGGTTCGGTGGATTCAGTTGGTGAGGTGACTTGGTCACAGATCATGTTGTGGACCAGTGGTAGTCATTTCTAGCATCCAGCCCCTGGTGGAAGGAGAGGAGGGAGAGCAGACTGAAAACTGGGCTGGTGGCACACTGTGCCAGGCTGCAGGTTTAGGCCACATGGATGGATAAGTAAAAATAAATACTTTTTTTACAGGGGGATTAGGGAAGGAGGAAGGACTGAAATATTGATGTGTTTTCGCATGTTTCTTCACCCGTGTGCAGTTTCATGACCCATAGGGAATGGGTACAGAATGGAATGGAGTCAGGGAAAAAAATCAGGACAAAGTTCTTTTTTGGGGGGAAGGGCAGAACTTCAGCCAGGAAAAAATTGGTTAGTAACTGGGTGGGTTTAAGCCCAAATCTGATGCACTGCTCCAGGTTATATACAGATGAATCTTATACATTTTAATTTTCCTGATTTACATATCACTTTTCAGTCAAAACAAATAAGTTGTACCTTTTAGAGATGTTATAGACATTCTAGAGCTGTCCCTTGCATTCACAGATAGTTGAGCAGTATGGTATGCACAGACTGTTGGAGCTCCACTACAGTCAGGCTTATGCCACCCCCCAGTGAAGCTGACCTCCACGTCCCCATGCTAAGGCACATTATGACAAAGGGTAAAGGAAACTGCAGGGGTGAGCACCATTGAAATGAATGGGGCTATTTTTGTATTACTATTTTATATATTATTGATGAAGGGCTGGAGATTAATGAAAGTCACTGCTCAACTAACATGGGCCTTATTAGTAGAACAGTGGCCTTCATTATTCTCCAACTCACCATCATAACATATAAAACAGTAATAAAAAATAACTCCATTCATT
The DNA here is from genome assembly GCA_016271365.2 of Neoceratodus forsteri. Lineage (NCBI taxonomy): Eukaryota > Metazoa > Chordata > Ceratodontiformes > Ceratodontidae > Neoceratodus > Neoceratodus forsteri. Next base: position 1,209,396,108 of record CM057455.1, on the reverse strand, counting down.
TCAAGGGGGTACGTCCAGCACTGTGACCTATGGACATCATCTCTTAAAGACTCCTGCCTCTGGCTCCCTAGAACTCAAGTAAGAGACTTTTTACCGATATCTATATTTGGTGGTTGTCTGCAGCAGCATGGCTGTACCCACTGCAGTGTGTGTGCATGGGGGGGGGACTTGCCTTGCAGGTGAGTGTCAAGTTATTGCTACTTTTGTGTTCACACCTTAAAGTTTGTTTGCTTTGAAGCATTCAAAATTATGGAGAGCAAATAGTAGTACAGGCCAAACAGAAGTAATTAAGTGATTTTGTGGGTAAGTTTGTGTATTGGGGTGGGAAAAACACATGTGTTTCCATTGGTATGTATTCTACAGTTCAACTGTGAAAATGAGATAAGTAAAAGAAGAAAAAGAAAACTGAAAAGCATTACAATGGCTACAAGCTTGCCACATGCATTCAGATGTAGTCAGACACAGTATGCATTGAAATACAAGCATGCCATATGTGTGCAGACAGCATGACTTAGTGCAGGGGTGCACAACATGTGGCCTGGGGCCTCAAATGGCCTCCACAACAGCTGTCTGTGGCCCCTGAGGACCTAGCAGCTTCCGCTTGCAGAATTTGTTTATTTTTTTGTTGTTGGTTTTAGTTTCAATAACATGTTGATAAACAAATTAAAAAAATAGATAAATGCATGTTTTGATTTGTTTTATGTGTACATTTAATACTGTCTTGTTGGATATTTGTCACCTTGGACCATTTTACAGTGGCACTCAGCCGCAACTCAAATCTTCAGTCTGGCCTACCACAAAACAAGAGTTGTGCACCACTGGCTTAGTGGTTAAAGGCACTGAACTGCAAGTGAGGAGACTTGGAAGCATGAAGATCGGGGTTTGAATCTTATCAAGTCTCACTTGGGTATGGTGTGATCCTGAGCAAAACACTTAACTTTTATGTGTGCAGTAATCAGTGACCACTTGTTTTCTGCATGCATGCCACAAGCATGCAGTCTTTCCTAATTCAACATAAAAATCATGGTTTCTACATTTGCTTGCTGCACACATGCCATATGCATGCAATCAGTTCCAATTTAACATTTAAATCATATTTGCTGCATGCATATCACTTGGGTAGTTTTATGTGTGCAGCATGAAAACATTTTATGTAATTATTTCTTTAAGGGATGGCTCCAACCACTCAAAGCCCATGACTCCCAGGTCTTGACTCCAAACCCTCTCTTTCTCTCTCTCTCTCTCTCTCTCTCTCTCTCTCTCCAGTCCTTGGACTGCTGTCCCACACCATATTCTCCACAGTCAGTGCACTGTCTTTAGCTCTTACTACACTTGGGTAATATCTCAGCAGCAGGTAAATCAGCAGGAGTCCCTCTCTCTGGCACAATCAGCTAGGTCTCAGTTTGAAACATGTTTTCTCTTAGAGATTCAGACTCCTGTTTTGCAGTGATGTATTTCCCTTATCCATACCAAAGACAATGGTAAGTTTAAAAAGTCAGTAAAATCTTTTTTTAGGCTGTCTACATTCTGAGGATTTTGGAATATGAAATTATTTTTTTTCCATCTGGAGGATTTGGATCTATTATGACTCCAACTCATTGTAGTTGCAACAGGTGAGTATTCCCAGGATACTATTGGATACATTTCTATACTTATTATATCTGGAACATTAGCAGTGGGCATAAAGATGTAATGTAGTCTGGAAGCTGACTTATCTATTGGAGTCTAGAAGGTATACTATTTGACATTTGAGTGCATATTCCTGCAGGAATCTAATAAACTTAGATTACTGGCAACATTAACTATGTCTCTTATCTGTTTTGGAAAAGGTATATTTTTATTTTACTTGTCTAGAATGAGATTAATAATGCAGTTCAGGTCCCCTGCTAAATCAATCTGCTCATGAACTGGATGCATTTTTTTAGCCCCTGTAAAAATGTAATGTGTACTATTGAACGGGACATACAGTATATATTTATTAATGTAACTTTTATACCATTTAATACACCATAGACAATTAAATAGTGACCTTTTGTGTCTTCTGTTTTATTAAGTTTAAGATAAGTTTCCTGGATATTTATATTATTACCATAGCTCGCTTGTTGCTTTCACCTGCACCATACACTTGCCACACCCACACTTCTCTTACTAGATTAACATCCTTACTTTATAAGATGGTCTCTTGCAAGAATACCACGTAACCTAAGTTTTTAAGATGTGTAATAGTTGATGTCTCTTAATCTTTTTGTTTAACCCTCTAATAGTCCATGTAATTAAATTATTTAATCCACTTACAGATGGTATTGTAGAGGAATTGGCAAGTTAAAATATATTCACTTTTGTGGCCTTTTCCTTCTGGATAGCAGGTGGTTTCACTGAAGGCCATTTCCCAGAAAAGAAAAAGGAAATAATTAGGAAAAAGAAAAAGAGGTAGATGTAAATGGCTGAATAGCATCATAATGATGCAAATGAAGCATGTGTGAAAAGGAAACCCACTTCTCCTCCTCCTCCAAATTATTTTACTGCCCACCCTTCTGTCAAATACTTTGATGGTAGAGGAAAACTTCCACATGAAACAATTTTTTTATAATGTCATTTACGAAAAAAACAACAGAACAAAATCTTTATCCCTGTTCAATTTGAGTAATCATAACAGAGTGTAAGTCATGGCATGAAAATAGATATAACTGGGCATTCAGATATGCCATATGTAACCAGAAAGATTCTGAGACTGAATCAGATTATTAGATTAGTCTTTGAATTTTTCAATATGACTGACTGACAGAAATAAAAATAATTCTATACAGGTACAACATTCAATAGAAAACTTTTTTCTTTAGTTATTTAGGACTTGCATTCCACATTTATGTTGATTAAAGCACTTTTCAAGTATGCATCAAGCATGGTAAGGTTCACTACATATGCCACAGGCCTTAGTAAAGTAGTTTGCAGCATGCATAAGCATGTTTTTCTAATTATCTGTTTTTTTTTAGTGTTGACAGAAATTAATATTATCTTTGCATAGAATTATATTTATACAATATTTTAAAACCTAAAGGAATTTCTGTATTAAAAAACTCCCCTTCACTAGGTGGAAGTTATATTTGAAAGTACAATTTGAACATCAAACTACCTAAGTGTTACTCAAGTCAACAAAAAGGTTTTTTATTTAAAAAAAAACACATGGTGAAAATGAATGGGGACTTTCAATTAACACTTCAGATTGTATTTCCTATCAGCTAAGGCACTGGAATATTTTTCTCCTGTATCGTCTTTATGTTTCTATATCTAGGCTACTTCTTACCTTGTAGTAAACACCTGTTGCTTAACTGCTGCGCAAGAAGATCCTGGATGACCAAAGAGTTAAAAATCACAGAAACAAAAATTGTTTCAGTTACAACAGCCATTTGTATGTAATTCACAGTAGCCATGAGATTTATGGCACATTGATCAATATTGCACCTCTAATAAGAAAAAAATGCAGTATTACCCTTGCCAATCTTATTCCCCTTAGACATTCTGGATAGTTTTTCCGCTTTGCAATGAAGCATACTGCCTGGCTATCTTTCAATAAATGAGGTCTGGCGGTATTAATTTAATGAGGAATTTTCTATTTTTAAAATGTTAAGACTCTAATATTGATGTCGCACTACCAGAAGGGTCCTACGGGAACCATTTTGTTTAATTCCTCAGCGTGCAACCTTTGACATCACAGTCATGCACACGGACATGTACACAAGCCTCTATATTCATGATACTGCTCAATTTAGTTCAAGAGAGAGTATTAATTCAAATCATTAACTGTCTTTTACAATTAGTGAAAAACAAAATGGTCAAAATTAAAAAAATTCTATAAAGATTTCAGGGTCTCCCCCATCAGATAATTGGTGCACTCTATTCAATCCATCAAAACCAGTAAAGAGCAACACTCAGAATAAGAACAAAAAAATGAATTAAAAATAAAACATTTCTCAAAACCATAAGATGAGATATCATTAGTATAACAAAGCAGAAAAGAAGTAAAAGAACCACATTATCACATTAAAATTTATCCAAATAGTCTAATATTACAGTGGAATCTGCTCATGGTATTTGACTACCCTAAATTAATATGAAAATAAGCTGTTTCATTGAGGCATATGACGTAATACATCTGAATTACTGTTGCTGTAAGTTTGTTAGTGTGGATTTGAGTAGTTTTCTACTTACACACAGCCAGCCAGAGTAGCCGGATTGTCACAGGTATGTGGTTATAAAGATAACTCTGGACACAGTAATAGGGTACAACACACCCTCAGTGTGTTTTATTTTATACAAAAGTAGAAAAAAATAGAAATAAAACAGTTCAAACAGAACAAGAAAATAAACAATAGCTCAAGGCTATTTCACCTTACATCTGGTATCTCAAAATGATTTATCAGCTTTCCTGCTGTTAGAGATACAATTCCTGTTCAGGCACAGGTCCTTCTGCTTAACTTCCTTTAGCTAAGTGAGACTGACTATGCAGCTAATCTGACTCTTGGTGTTTAAGGAGGGATTATATAGCCCTCCCACATATGGGAAAATCCCTCCTATAACATCCAATTAGTTCTAGAATGGTCCCTAAATAGGGAAACTCCTCCTCTATTACATAATGAGGTTTTACTTATGGGAAGTCTCTCTATAGGAAATACCCCTCCTGAGGTTTTACTTATGGGAAGTCCCTTATTTTCTAATATATGCAAAAAGTGCAAACATTTATTATATTTACACATGTGCTGTATTGTTATAGTATATGGACACTAGCCTCAGGGCTCTGTATATAATAGGGCTCCTTTAGAGACCTGCAGTGTCTCTTTATTCTTTAATTTGTTTAATGTCTTTATTGTGTTTAGTTTATCTTGCAGTCCTCTCCTTATTCTGAGGGCTACTTCAACTGTACAGCATTTCTACATACATACTGTAGAGACAGTCCTGTCCCTTTGAATCATTTGTTTTCTATGTTATAGCAGAGCGGCAGACTGCTAGACAGTCATTATCGAGCCACTCTACTTTGGGGCTCTGCATAGCTTTGGTAATCCCCTTTTGAATTATTTTTATAGTGGGCTGTAGTTTTATGTCCAGGGACAGCATAGACCCTTTTTATTTTCAAGCACTCGCTTTTCAGAGTGCAAATTACTCTGGGAAGCCTGCCTCTCTAGCAGCCTGGTCTGGCTGCACACATGCCATGGACTCCTCCACTGCTAGCTGGCACAATTCTACAGCATATTTTATACAAAGCCAGCAGCCAGGAGTCCTAATAATACAGGGGCATCAGTAATTATTTACACAGCTACCGAGTAGCAGCAAAAGTAAAAGTTCAAGTTTGCCGCTCGGTTCAAACAGTTCCTGCTTCAATGCAGGATTTCTTTGGCATAACATTCTACATAACAACGGAGCAGCACCAAAATAATTCAAACAATATAAGCATAATGCTACTTTGTTTGTATCCATAAGCCACCTATTAGAGTGGATGTTATTTTATATTTAAGTGCCTTTTTAAACATTCCTAAACATTCCTGCACTATGAACATAAAAATGGCATAAGCATTAACTTAATTTTTTTTTATTTATTTCAATTTGGGATTAGCACATTTGAGCCAATGGCTCATTTACAAAGGTTCCAAGTCAATACATATAGTTGGACAGACAAGACAGCAAGAGACAGTACCTATGCAGGCAGAACAGTAACATACATAAGATAACTAGATTTCAGACTACATGGGTTCCAAAAACAATTGTGCTTAATTTTCAGGTTACACTTTAGTTACCAATTGTCTAGAAATCTTCAACAAAATTTCACCATCAGTTTAAATATATAGAGACATGCCAAAGTATTTGAGAAACCTGGAGGTAAATCTGTCCAGAAGCTGAGTGCACAGGTTGACAGCAGGGTAGCAGATCATGTACTAGGAAGGGTAGGGCAATCTGGGAGATGGTTAAATGAGGTTGGGCTTGTGTGGCAGCCTGAGAAGGCTTTGTCCTGGGTGGTGATGGTGAGGGTAATTAGGGAGGGGTAGGGGAGGGGAGAAAAATAGGAGGGATAGGAGAAAAGGAGGTAGATGTGATGGGGTAGTGTGAGGGTAGATGGCAATCTAAGGTGAGTAGGGGAATTGTATGGGTGTGGGGTGGTTCAGGGGAGAGCAGAGATTTAGTGGTGGTATGGTAGGGTGGAGCAGAGGAAGGGGTAGGGAAGGGGGTAGGTCACTAGTAGTGAAGGAGATGGGGGAGTTAGGGGGCATTAATCAGCATATCCAGTGCTTGATAAAGAATGTTCTGAGAGCTCAAAGTAGCTGGTATTGGATTAGGTTTCGTTAGGGCACTTGCAAATGCAGTTGAGAGCTAGGAGTGCTCAGAGACTTGTTTTGACGTTGCTGATCTGTCTACATTCAGTGAATTCTGATGGGAGAGCATTTACCCACATGGCCCTTCTGTAGGAGAGAGATCTCTGAGCTATTGAAGTCTGCTTGAAAGGTACCATGAGACCTCCCCTTTGAAGAATTACATCTACTGGTGGTCAGTTGGATTGGCTTGAAAAGGCAAGAGGCGGATTCAGGAGCTAGCCCAACTAAAGCTTTCTTTGCCAGAAGACAGACCTGGTATTGAGCCCTGAGGTGAAAGGGTAACCATCCAGCTACTTTATAGTCATCACAAGTGTGTGTCCAGTGGTTTGCTCCCAGGAACAGCTGGCATGCTATGTTGAGTAAGGTTTTCACCCTCTTGAGGACTGTGTCAGTTCTGCACAGTAGATTATAAGACCATAGTCTACTGCAGTTAGTACAGTGCTGCTTGTGACCAGCTTTAGGGCCTCAGCAAGCATGTAGTGGCTGTGTTGATATAGAAATCCTAGTTTAGCATTGGCAGTTTTAACAACATGGTCAACATGTGTGGTGAATGAGAGGGCATTATCCAGATGTATCCTGAGATATTTAAAGATTTCGACCTGTTCCAGTATGTCCCCATTAGTGCTCAGTACCTGCAGTTTCCCAAATGTCTTTTGGTCCTGAGAAACTGTGAATTAGTTTTTTTAAAGTTGAGCAGCAATATATTATTAGAGAACCATGTCTCTAGTCTGTGCAGATTTGCTTCCAGTTCATGAGTGATGGACGGTAGATTTTTTCCAGTAACTAAGACGACCGCATCATCAGCATATAGTATGACATGCGCTGTGCAGACCGAGGGCAGGGAGTTGAGGAAGAGGATGAAAAAAGGAGCAGTCCCAATATTAAGCCCCGTGGGACTCCAAGATTCACCTCTTTAAGCTAAGAGATGATGCCTTTGATTCTAACACATTGAGTCCTACCTGTGAGGTAGCTCTTGAACCAAGTTACTGTGCCTATTGACAGGCCTATAGAGAGGAGGCATTCCAGAAGGAGATGATGGTTGATGATATCAAAGGCTTTTGTGAGGTCAATAAAAATAGACCCCACTGCCAAACTACCATCAAATGTGTTGTAAATTATATTGCTGTAGTAAATCAGGGCAGTCCTAGTGGAGAGGTCTTTCTGGAATCCATGTTGTTGGGTGCACAGAATGTTGTATTTCTGTAGGTAGTCCGTGAGCTGGTCAGATAAAATGCATTCAGGGCTTTAGACAGGGGGAGGGAGAATGGAGATGGGCCTGTAGTTAGACAGGTTTGTGGCATGCACAACTTTGAAGACAGGGGTGACAAGCACCTTTTTCCACTTATCTGGAAAACCTCCTGACCTTAGTGAGACATTGAACACTTTAGCAATTGGGTCCACCAGCTCGTTAACTGTAAGTACTCCCAGCTTCATATCTATGAGGTCACTCCCGATCCTTGTCTTCCTGAGTACACATTTGACATATTTAATGGTGTCTTTTTTGGTAAGCTGCTTGAAGCAGAATGGGGGGGGGGTGTATTGCCCAATGTTGCATGGGGCAAGGGGGTGATCAGGTCCAGATGTGGAGCAGGAGGGTTAGGTATTCGCTAGAAAGTACTGAGCTTAGGTCAGGGGAAAGCCAGGTTGAAAGCATTAGCTATGTCATCAGGTTTCTGGTGTGTTCTGGGTCAGTGACTATTAGACCTGGTTGAGCCTTGGAGGGTTTCTATGTGAGTGATTTGACTGCATCCCAAAACTCCTTTCCAAGACCCCAGCTTCTTTTTAGTAGGTTGTAGTAGTAGGTTGCCTTGGCCTGATGGATGAGTTTAGTGCATTTGTTTCTGGCAGCCTCATGTGCATGAATGTTGCTTTGGCCTTATGCCAGAGATTATCCCTTTCCCACATGACCTCAAGGAGGGAGCCTGTGAACCATGGATTTGTTGCCCCTTTGTTTTATTTTGGTTTTATAGGGGGCAAAATGTCATAGGCCTTGTTAAACATTGTGATGAAAAAAACAAGTGTTTGGTTGCCTTCCTCGGCTTTGTCGAGTGGCAACCAGTCAAGGAGTTCCAAATATTTCTTAAAGTAATCCAGCTGGTCAAGTCTCAGGGAGCGGTTTCACGAGGCCAGGGAAGGTCTACTGGTGGGCTTATTTGACCATGTGCACATTACTGGAGAGTGATCACTTGAGTGTGTCTGGAAGGACGGTGACCTCAGAGATATGCTCCAGGCAGCTAGCAAGAAGCCAATCAATTAGAGTGCTTGTGCCTGTTTTGTAGTTAACTCTTGTAGCGTGTGAGACCAGTTGTATGTGGTAGAGACCGAATAACTGATCTTGAACTGCAAGGTTGTCATGGGACAGCCAGTTGGTGTTGAAATCACCAACAATAATATGCTCCCAGTTGTGCTTTAGCTGTTCCAGGTTGCTTAGAACCTACTGGATGCCCATTTCATGGATGCCAGGGGGTGTCAGTGTGGCTCAGTTGGTAGCACATCCACGTCTGGACCAGAAGGTCATGGGTTCTTGTCCCACACCGGGATTGGACTTGCACCTAAAAATCGCTGGCATCTGAGTGCTGTATTGGGGGGTGCTGTACTGCTTGGGTGTGCCGTCCTTCGGATGAGACGTTAAACCGAGGTCCCTTCTGCCCATCCGGGAGTTGTCCTGGTGGGTGTCCAGGTGGAAGTAAAAGAACCCAGGGCACTCTTTGCAAAGAGCAGGGAACATTCCCGGTGTCCTGGCCAACATTCCCCTTCCCATAAACCGGTTCATGCAATTATCCAGGCTGTGTGTAGGTGATTATGTGCGATATGGCCGCCACCACACATTCAGTCACTTCACTACCAGTCTAGCATTGCTTGTAAAGCACTTTGGGATACTGTTTATGAAAAGCGCTGTATAAATGCTGGTTCTTCTTCTTCTTCTTCTTCTATGTACACAGTGGATAATAATAACACTTTGTGTTGCTTGTCCTGAGTTAGCTTTAGACTTAGGGTTTGTGCCTCCTTGGTGTGAAAGCTACTAGGCAGTAGTTAGGCATTTAAACCACATTTTAGGTAAACTAAGCAGCCTCCACCTCGCTTTGTTAATTTGTCCTGTCAGAATGCAGTGTATTCATCTAAGGCGATGGTAGCATCACTGACCTTAGGTGAGAGCCAGGTTTGGTGAGCACTATTATGTTTGGTTGAAGTAGCTCCACCCATGCTTGGAACTGCCATAGTTTGTTTGGGAGACTTAGAATGTTTAATGAAACTATCTTGAGCTGACCCAGCCTCATATGTTTCTTGTCACATTTCAACCCTGGGTTCAGGTGGACATTTCCAGAGATAAATAGTAGTATTAGTAGCAGTTATCTGAGTATACATGCCCGGTGTACCCAGCTTAGCCTTATTGTTTTTACACTGTGTGGCTTTTGAGTGTTGAGTGCGGTCACAATGGTATGGCTGCATAGTAAGGCAGCTAAGGAGATTCTGAGAGGAACAAGGGGTTTGTAGATATTGGACGTTATTCTGAGATTATGTGTCAGATATGATTCAGTCCAGGTACCTCTAGGCTTAATCCCAGGGGGGAGAGTGTATCCAAAACAGGAGACAGGGGTAGTCTGGGGCCCGGATATTTTTAGGCCCATCTCCAGCACAAGACAAGGGATAAGGAGGGCTAATTGCACCAGTCTTTGTGGGGTTCTCATTTTAGGTGCTCCTAAGTTGCTATGAACCTATGTAGTCCAATCAATGATTGCAGCAATACTAATGTGCTATATTTTTTGAAGTGCACTAGTGTGATACAAGATGGTTGTATTGGAGAAAAAAACAGCAGTAAGAAAATATTAGGGAGAAATCCTCCAGATCTATCCTTCAATGGTGGCAAGGTAGTCAGGCAGAGGGAGGGGCTTATGCATATTTAATAGGACGTGGGGCAGGGGGTGGGCAGGGGGCCAAAAAATCAGCACTAGTCAAATTCAGAAATTAGGCAGCAGTGTTCAGTTAATTAAACATTTCTTCACTGCTGCTAGATTCAGAGAGCTGTGCTTCCCCTAGTCCATTCAGACTGCGCTGAATGCAGACTGCTCTGGAGTGCACCAACTGGAAAATTGGAGCTGAGGAGGCACCAACAGTTTGAAACGGGGAAAGAAAATACTCCGGCGTACCTTTCTGGTCAGGGAAATGTAACGGGTGGAAGATCCTTCAGATTCAGGGCACCAGCATAGTTCGATTCTGAGGAGAGCAAGCCCATTCGGGCAGGAGTCCCCTAAGAGAGAAATACAAGAGGGGATTAAGTAAGGAGCTGTGGGTATCGGTTGAGATAGGAGGTGCACAGGAGACAAAAGCAGGGGATTAGGTTCAGAGCTGCTGTGGGAGGTTCGTCTAGGGGAGACAAAAGGAGACAAAAGTCAGGGGTGGGTCAGAGTTTAGTGGTGGGGGTGGGGGGTGAATTGTACTATCAGCTATGGGGCTGGAGAGAAGGCACCCAAAGGATTACCGGGGCAGGGATCCTGGGCCTGAGAAGCAGCTTCCAGCAGTCACCTATGGCTAGCAGTAAAATGCAGTATAAAATCTAATATCACATCTATGGTCCAGTTTGCTAATTCCTAAAGCAGTTTAAAACATTAGGCACCACAGGAAAAATCAGCACTAGTCAAATTAAGAAATTAGACAGCAGTGTTCAATTAATTAAACATTTCTTTGCCACTGCTAGATTCAGAGAGCTGTGCTTCCCCTAGTCCATTCAGACTGCACTGAATGCGGACAACTCTGGAGTGCACCAGTTGGAAAATCAGAGGTAAGGAGGTGCCAACAATTTGAATCGGGGAAAGAAAAGATTCCAGCATACCTTCCTGGTCAGGGAAAGGCAGCAGGTAGCAGAGTCTTGAGATTTGGGGCACCGGCATAGTTCGAACCATGGTTAGCGGTTCGATTCCAAGAAGAGCAAGCCCGTTTGGGCAGGAGCCCCCTTCCAGGTCAGGGAAATGCAGTGTGTGGCAGAGCCTTCAGATTCGGGGCACCAGCATAGTTCAAACCATGGTTAGTTGTTCGATTCCGAGGAGAGCAAGCCCATTCAGGCAGGAGTCCCCTTCCTGGTCAGGGAAATGAAGTGGGTGGCAGAGCCTTCAGATTCAGGGCACCAGCGTAGTTCAAACCGCGATTAGTGGTTTGATTCCAAGGAGAGCAAGCCCTCAAACCGCAGTTTCACATCTACTTCAGGTTCACTGTTCACCTGAGTCCTTGCTGTGGAAAAGAAAAAAGAAACAGTAAGTGTCAGCATCAACAAATGACTTTCATTTCAAACTGTAGTTCTTTCAAAAAAGTGTTTATCCCATAGCCATTCTCAAAGATACAACAGCCATGTTGGGAAGTGCAGCCACACTGCTTCACTTATGTTTTTCCCTAACTCAAGAGCTTCTTCGGAGCTAATCAGACTTAGTTCTCAGGTGCATTATATACCCAGGTGAAATTAAAAAAATCTCAACCACCAGTAACAGTACACTTGTACCAATTCTGATTATACTTACTGGTTTCATTAGCTAGCTAAACTTTGTTAAAGCAGTTGAAAGTATCACATTTTAACTTATTTTTGCTTTTGATCATGTGCTTTTCTATTTTGTGCAATAAAAGTGTGTTACCAAGTGACCAAAAGAATGAATTCATTATGAATCTTGGGCAGCACTCCACAGTGACCATGGTATTGCCGGAAGGACCTGTAAAAATGAAACAGAGCAACAAGATGTGAGAGAAACAAAAAAAGCTGTTGTCTACTTCTTGTGTAAATGCCTCATGTACATGGGTTGCCCCCACACACACACACTAAACCAAAAACACAGTACAGTACAACACTGTCATATTAAAGGGGCTGTTGATGTATATATAACTAGTTCAGGTATTAGAAACTAGGGGTAGTGGAACTCATTTTGAACCATATTACTTTCTGTACATGGGGGGGACCTCAAATCACTTAATGTCTCTTTACAAATGTCTCCACACCTGCTAGAAATCTACCCAAAGGACAGTACATTAGGATTAAAAGAAATTACTCTAGTGCAGACAGATACAACAAAAGATCACAGGAACTGACAGAAAAATTGAAACAAAGTGAATACAGAGAACAGATATAGAAATGGTAATAAAACACATAGAGGGGATGCCACATAAGTCCTTATTCCTCCCAAAAACAAGAAGAAAAAAACTACTCAAACCATGACCTTCATGACCTCCTATAGAGTAGGAACAAAAGAGGTGGTACAGATTGTTAAAAACAATCTACACACACTAAGAGGGACAGGGGCCCTTAAGAGTATTTTGGAAGAACTTCTCAGGATCTGATATAGGAGGGGTAGAAATCGTAGAGATCAACTAGTACATAGCTACCAACCTGACCCCAGAGCTGGAGCTATGAAGAAAAGGTGGGGCACAAAACCATGTGGGTTTTGTCAAACATGCTAACACATTGAGAGAAGGGTTGACTTTATCGACCGTAAACATGGACAAAAAGAAACCATTAGAGGCTATATAGATTGTAACACAGAGGGGGTGATTTACTTACTTAACTGCTCCTGTGGCAGTTACTATGTGGGGAGGACTAAATTAAAACTATGCTTTAGGGTAAATGAACATGTACTAGCCATCCACAATAAAAACCCAGAGTACACAATGGCAGTACATATACAAAATAATCCAAGTAAAAAACACAAAGTAACCATATTTGGAATTTAAGCCATTAACAAAAATGTGAGATGGGGAGACTTGGAGCACACTTTGAACTGCAAAGAACAGGAGTGAATATTCAGACTAGGAGCTCTCAGACCCCCAGGACTTCATGGGAAATTTGAACTATCTCCATTTTTTATGAAGAGATATTAAGTGATTTGAGGTTAAATACCCCCCCCATTATACAAATAGGAATAGGGTCCAAAATGAGTTCCACTACCTCTACAGTAGGTTCTAATACCTGCACTAGTTATATATACATCAACAGCCCCTTTAATATGAAACTATTGTACTATACTGTGTTTTTGGTTCGGTGTATAAGTCGGGGGGCAACCCATGTACATTAAACATTTACACAAGAAGTAGATAAACATTTTTTCCTGCCTCTAACATGTCCTGTTGTTCTGTTTCATTTTTACAGGTCTTCCGGGTAATATCATGGTCACTGTGAAGTGATGCCCAAGATTCAAGACAAATTAATTTGTTGTCACTTGGTGGTGGTTGGTAGCACACTTTTATTGCACAAAATAGAAAAATGTATGATTAAAAGATAAAAAAAAAAAGTTAAAATGTGATACTTTAAACTACTGCAACAAAGTTTTTAACCAGTGAAACCAATAAGTATAACCAGAATTTTTGGTGTACTGTGATTGGTTGTTGGGATTTTTTGAATTTGACCTGGGTATATAATGCATGAATGACAGCTCATTCATTGAGCATGTACTGTATACAGTAGTACACGCTCATACAGAGCTCAGTTGGTGACTGGCCGTGGTGGTGAGAGGTAAGCTGTGCCAGTCGCTGTCTTGGGATGGGTGTGGGGGCTGGCACTGCTGGGTGGGTGCCACTAGACTACCAGGTTGCATGGGTGTGCTGTTATTCATACATATTACAGTTACCATTGAGCTGTGGATTAGGGCTTGGGGGGGCCTGATTAGCCCTGTGGGACATTATATGGAGATCGGGGCATGGGGTCCAATAGTCCTGTGGGATTTTGTATACAGTTTATTGGGGATCGGGGGTGGGGGGAACTTGCCTGCAGGGCCTTAAGTACTGTTTATTAGGGGATTGGGGCAGGGGGCACTTGCATTCTTCTGAGTCCCGTGCTGCAGGCTTGTGACACCATGTTCAGATACTCCCTCTATCTGGCGTACCTGTCAGGTTGGCGCAAGTCATAGATGTAGACGTTGGGGACCCTGGCTGTTCTAGAATTGGGTGCAGGGTCCCAGGCACATTGGCATTTGGTGCAAGTCACTATGGAGACTTGCACCATGCCTTCTGTAATTGGGCCCTAAATCTCTGTGTGGATAGTGAGTGTACCTTCTAATTGACTTGCTCACTGTATTTGTGGTGTACAGCTGCACCACCACCCCAGTGCTTTCTCCTCTGCCACTTGTATACTTTTATTTCAGTGTGATGAATCCCAAAGTCCAAGTCTGTGTGCAAACCAGAAGCCTTAAAGATCATGTGCAATGGTTTTAGCATATTTTTAATAAAAGCTCGAGAAGCTGCAATTCAAGTTCCTGTGTCATGATTAGTGTTTCCTGAAAATTTCTTGCTGTTTGGTTTTGTGGTTTTCTTTAAATCAGCATTTGTTAACATGCTCTACAGTAGCTGAAAACAGTGGAGTTATTTATGTCCTCTCAGTCAAGCTTTGAGAGTGATGACATCATTTTGGAATAGATTGCTGTTTCAGATTTCCAGTCAGTGCATCACTCTGTAGAGTTAATGATTTGCCGAACTCTCCAGGTTTCTTACAAACCTAGTCTCAGGTTTGTGTTTAGATAGATAAGCTTAAAATCCATCATTATCTTCTAAAAAGCTGATAATTTCAGTTTCAATGCTGAATTGACGTAGTGGAAATCTTTCTCTGTGAGAAATCAGCTTGCCTGTACCACAGCTCGCAGTTCTTTCTAATCAGAACTCTGATTTTTTTTTTTAACTATGTGACACAGGGCTGTTTAATGAATATAAAATAAATCTAAATGTTGTTCATTCACAGTAATGGTTTGTGTTTGATGTAGCCTTCATAAATACATTTATGTAAGAACATTTTTTCATGTCAGATTGACAAACAGGCTTGTTACAGTCAGCTACAGTATTTCAAGCACATGTACTGTCTGAAGTCACAAATTTAAATTCTTTGGTGGTTTCTGTGTGAAAATACATCATGTGTATGTATAACTAGAAACACTATATGGCATCCAGATGCACTGTGTCTCTGCCCTACAGTTGAGGTAGCCGCAATCTACTGCCACATGTCCCCTGCCCCACTAGTCCCTTGCCTTCTGCTCCACATTTGGGGCTGCTGCACCCTGCTGCCCACTGTCTTCTCCCACACAGTCAGGGATTGTGCACCCTGCTGCCTCCATCCCCTGCTTAAAGAATCAGGGCTGCTGCACCCTGCCGCCCACTGCCCAAACAGTTGGGGTTGCTGCAACCTGCTGCCCTCCCTTCCCCCCAGCCTCACAGTTACTGATGCTACACCTTTTGCCCCATGTCCCTGTCTCCACAGTTAGGGCTGCTGTGCTGTGCTGTGCTGTGCTAAGCCCAGGAGTGCCAGGTCCCTGTCTTCACAGCTGGGGCTGCTGCACCATGCATCCCTAGCCACCAGAGGCGGGGTTTTTGCTGCACCCTGCTACTTACTTCCATTGCTACAAATGGGCAGGGCTGCTGCACCACATGTACCCCATCTCACAGTCAGGGCTGCTGTACCCTGATGCTCCCTGTGTCCTGCACCACAGTTGACACTTCTGCACTATGCTGTCTTCTAACCCTTGTCACCATAGACAGGGCTGCTGCACCCTGCTCCTTTCTACACAGTTGAAGTTACTGTAGCCTGCTGTGCCCCAGAGCTCAATGCCTTTGCAATTTGGGCTGCTGCACCATGCTGCTACTTGCCACAAGATTCAGGACATTTGCTGCACCCTTTTTTCATGCCTCCAGAGTTAAAGCAGTTGCACCCTTCTGTCCCCCTGACACTGGAGTCAGATCCTTTGCTACACCCTGCTGCCCACATCCCTTGTCCTAAACAGGCATGGCTGCTGCACCCTGTCCCACAGTTTGGACTGCTATATGCTGATGCCACCCTTACTTCCTGCCTGAACATTCAGGGATTCTGCACCCTGCTGCCCTCTGTTCACATCCCCACAGTCAGGGCAATAGCACCCTGTTGCCCTCTGTTTCTGTCTCCACAGTCAGGACTGCTGTGCTGTGCTATACCCTAGAGTCTTATGCCCCCTGCATCCACAGTTGGGGCTGCTGAACCCTGCTGCATACTTCCATTGCCCCAAATGGGCTGGGCTGCTCCACCATGTGCACCCTGTGCCACGGTCAGGGCTGCTGTACCCTGATGCCCACCTGTATCCTTACCCATAGTCAAGGCTTCTGCACCATGTTGTCCTCTGTCCCCTGGTGCTACTGTGCCCTGCTGCACCACAGATCCCCTTGCCTCCTCAGGCAGGGGACAGGGTACTCCAAATGCCCTTAACTCTTGTGCTGCACCCATCCCAAACTGTTGGGGTTGCTGCACCCTGCTGCCCTCTATCTCCTGCTCTCACAGTCAGGAACACTGCACCTGTTGCCCCCTGTTCCTCTCTCAGCAGGGTGTACTGTAGCAAAGGATCTGATTCTGGTGGCAGGGGAACAGCAGGGTTCAATTACCTCAACTGTGGAGACATGTAAATGGGTGCAGCAAATACCCAGAATCTTGTGGCAAGTGGCAGCATGGTGCAGCAGCCCTAAATGCAGAGGCATGGAGCTCTAGGGTACAGCAGGTGACAGCAACCCCAACTGCATAGAAGGGAGCAGGGTACAGCAGCCCTGTCTGTGCTGACATGGGATAGAGGACAGCATGGTACAGAAGCCTCAACTGTGGGGCAGGACACAGTGGGCATCAGGGTACAGCAGCACAGACTGTGAGATGGGGTACACGTGGTGCAGCAGCCCTGCCCATTTGGGGCAATGGAAGATCGTAGCAAGGTGCAGCAAAATCCCCACCTCTGGTGAAAAATCAAAGGATCCAAAAACAGATCTTTCCTCAGGCTGTATTTAGCCATTTTGAGACTACAGTAGGATCTCACTCCTTCTTGCTGCCATAGTTTTAACAGTGTGGGGTTAAATAAACAGTATTTTATGTTGACCTCCCTTAGTATATTTTTAACTGGGTGGAAAGTTTCTTGTTTTTTAATCAGTGTGCAGGTAAGTTGTTAAAAAACATAATCCTGTGGCTTTCATAGTAAATGCTTGGTTTTCCCTTAGAGTGCACTGCACATAAATCTTCTGTTGACAATTTTAGAACTTGAGAATGATTACTCTTGGCTTCTCCAAGCTGTTTGGCTTAGGGCATAAGGACCAATGAGCCCATTCAAGTATGTAGTTGATAGTATCAGGAGGAGGTTCAGCAATATTGATCAACAGCTTATTGACAAATGTAATAGTGTTGGTACCCTCTAGAACTTCAGGAACTCCTATTAGTCATAGATTGTTTCTGCAGCTTCTTGGTTCTTGATCTTCTAACTTGGCAATCAATTTTGAGATAGGTTGTGAATTATAAATCTGTTTCTTTTGTTCTCTGGATATTGTATCTTCCACATTGCTGATACTTGCCTCTGCACCCCTAATTCTCTGCTTATTATTCTGGATTTCTGTGGACCACTCTTTGAAACATAGATTTAGGTCAGAAATGACGGATCTTATAGTGGAAAACTCTCATAAAACAGTCCAAATGTTATATAGTTATAGTCTGGTAGTTATTTTCATTATCATTGTCATCCCAGCCTGTTTCCATTAATGGATATATGGTGGAGTCTTTTCTCCAGACATTTATTTATTTTTTATTTTATTTATTTAAGTCTAGGATTACAAAGTACTTTTGAGCCAAGGCTCTTTTACAAAGGTTCCACATCAGTAAGAACAGACAATACAGGACGTGAAGTTACAGAATAAAACAATAATGACACTGGTGGTTACAAAAAATTGGTTACAGGTACAAGTACATGATACACCAGGAGGTGTATTAAAACATGGGAGATGGGAGAAGAGAGGATGGGGATGGGACAGAGTATAGCAGCCTAGATGGTCTTGTCAAGACAGAGCAGTGGTAAGTGCATAAGTTGGGCATGGGAAAAAAAGTATAGAAGTGCTAGGAGTGGGGTAAGCATGGGCAGCAGAGGGTAAGGGCAGCAGTGAAAAAGAGAATTGCTCAGCTAGGGCAATGACAGGTGCTAGATGCAATGAGGGAGTGATGGAGCTTCTTCTTGAAGGTGACCAGAGTTGGTGAGGCAGAGATGTCACTGGTAAGATTATTGAGCCAGCTTGGGGCCCTGTATGTGAATGACCTTTGAGCCTGAGTTGTATAACAATGAGGGATTTGCAGTAATTGAGGTTTTGAGCTTCTGGTATTGCAGTTGCTGACTCTGGTCTTGAGAAGGAGCAAACCCCTGGGAGGGCATTTCCCATCATTTTCTTGGCTGTGATGCAGGTTTGATACTTTACTCAGTTGTTGAGTTGCAGCCATCCAGTTTGAGAGTAGAGGTCACAGGTATGGGTGAGACAGTGGGCTCCGGTGATGAGACGACGGGCTTTATTTAGGGAGGTAGCAATACGTTTGAGTGTGGAGGCAGTGGCAGAGCCATAGACAATGAGTCCATCGTCAATAACACTCACAATGGAGCTTTGAATGGCAACAGACAGTGCTTCAGGGGTTAGATGTTTTGGTAACAGAATAGTAGACCCAGCCTGGTATTTGCTGTCTTAGCAATATTATTGATATGGGCAGCATAGAAGAGTTTGGAGACAAGGCTGATGCCAAGATATTTGAAGATCTCAACTAGATCAAGGGTGACTCCTTGTTTGGTATTCACAGTGAGGTGATACTGTTTATTTTTGTTTTGTGCGCTACTGAAAAGCATGGCCTTAGTTTTTTTCTATCATATTTTATAGCAAGGAGTTAGTATTTGAGTTGCTAGAAGCTGCAGTATCCATATCTAAATCTGTAATAAAGTTTGTATCCATTTTTTCAGAACTGTAATGAGTGACTGGAGCATTTTAATTCAGATGGATGTTGCATCACAAGGTTTTGACAGCTGAACAGTCTCGGTGGTAATTTGTTCTGTGGAGACTGCCCGACTCTCTAATAGACCTGTAGATTTTAGGCTTTGGTTTAAACTTGATATCCACCCTGATTAGTTCTGACTGATGAAGAATTTGTTTTCCAAGTAAAATATCTGAATTAAGGATGACTATTCTGTTGTTTTCTATAACAATAAACTATTATTGCAATAAGGAGGTATGGAGCTCTGCTCTAGACATCCGTTCTTCTCAGCACCATCGAATAGAATTGCCTGCATATTCATTTTGAATCCCTGATTCTATATTTGGACTCGCTGAGTTTCTATTTTGATATCTGTTTGTTTTTACCAGTGCCTTCCAATTTATTCATCTTATATGACTCCCTTTTCTCCCAAATTATATCAAATACCTACTTCACCATCCTCATAGATATAGCTTCTCCTCTTGTACTGTCAAGTTGTGGGATGGTGCAAATTCTAGTTTTAAGCTGTAGAAGTAGATTTTAAGGGTGTCTCATTGCTGATGAACTCTTCTTCCCAAGTATTTTCTTTCCCAAGATGTATGTACTAACAGCTCTCTTAGTTTTACAAAATCAGCTTTGTACAGAAGCAGTGGTTATGTTCCTCCTTTAGGTATTCCCTTGTTTTTTCCACTGGAGGCTCTAATGATGATATAGTCACTGATTTACAGCCCTCCTCCAATTTCTGCATCTCTGAACATATTATCCTTACTGCAAAAGATCAGATTCAGTGTAACTTTTTCCATAGTGTTACCCCTGACACATTGTATAAGATACAGTATCCATCCTCTGCAATATCAAAAAATTGCCAACGTCAGCTGGTCCTACTGGCCTCCCCCTTCCATGTATGGGTGGCTGAAGTCTCCCTTGAGCAATATACTTCCTTCTGTTACTGTATATTGCCTTCAGTTTACATTGTGCAGTTTAAGGTCCTGGTTATTCTTCTGTTCTGGTGGTCTATGTCACAGCTGAATGGTGATTGTCTCCCCCTCTATCTGCGACTCTCAACCAGAGTTTCTTGATCTGCTCTATGCTAAAGCCATGTATTTCAGTTACCATTCATTGGCTTTTGACGTGCTGTAACCAATACATCTAACAAGGTCTGCAATGTCAACAGCCATGCTGCCAGATCAAGAAACAGAGGTAACTTGTAAATCTCAAAAGTCAGTAGTAATTCAGGTATTATAAATGTTATCGATTGCAATAAGATCAGAAAATTCAAAGCTGGTGTCCATGCACATCTAACCCCATCAAGTATTTGTGAGTGCCCCTGCACACCCTGACCAGTTCTCAGCACTCTTCAGTTCCTGAAACCTTTGACCTTGTATCTCTGTCACCTCTCTCGCCTGCCCCACTCCCAATTGACTAGCTCTGGCCCTTCTTCACCTCATACTCATCCCCTTGTATTTTTCATTGCCTTTCTTCCCTCCCTTTTCTTTTTCTCCCCCATGTTCCCCCTAACTCCACACATACTACCCTACACTATCCCTTATCACTCCCTTCACCCCACACCCAACCTCCACCCTGTTTCCTCTCCCCACCTTCCATCTCCTCACTTTCTACCCCTTAGTTTCTTTCTTTTCCTTCCTCCATCTCCTCACTTTCTACCCCCTTAGTTTCTTTCTTTCTTTTCCTTCCCACTTAATCTCCTCCCCTTTCTTGATCCCCTTGCCTCCCCTGACAATGCCTATCCTGGCTGCTACTCTCACTCCAGTCCCTAGCCCCGCTCTGGCTGCCACCCCCCCATTGTTGCTCGGGCTCTTTAACCCCCCCGCCCACTTGCTCATTTATTTATTCATTACAAATTGGGTTTACAACCTATGAGTCAGAGACTCATTTACAAAGGCACCTCATCGAGGCAGGGGCAGACATCAAGACAGTTATTACAGTGCAGATTAAAACAGAGGATAACATTACAGGTGCAGTAAAAGGAACATTTAACATAGATACACTTAGGTTACATAATGTAGTAGTTTGTATGTTACTTAGGTTACATAATGTTACAAAATTGTGAGTTACACTCATGGATGTAGTAGGTCCTCAGAGAAGACAGCGGGTTACATCACTGCTTGGACCTAGTAGGGAAAGAGTGGGTCTGGGAGAGGAAGAGGTTGTCTAGTGGATGTTGTCGAGCCAGGGGGCAAGGTGGGTGGGAACCACAGGTTACAACATGGGATTAGTTGCACCTACAACAGCGGGTATTAAAGATATGGTTCTGAAGGGCTGTTTTGAAGAAGCCAATTTTTGGCAAGTTGGAGATGCAGCTAGGGAGGGAGTTGAACCAGGTGGGTGATCAGTAGAGGAAGGATCTCTGGACAAGAGATGTCATGGTTCTGGGTACCTTGAAAGTGGCCTTAACAGAGCTATGGGTGGTGACGGACAATGATGACTGCTGTAGGGAGGTGGAAACCCCAAGTGGGAGAATCCTAGCAGTGATTTCTTAGTGAGAAGGCAGGTCTGGTAGAGCAGTCGCTCCTCAAAGTTGAGCAGGTTGGTGGTAGTATAGAGAAGGCAGGTGTGAGTTCAGCTGGGAGCACCAGTCAGGAGCCTACAGACCTTATTGATGGAGAGTTGGATGTTGGAGAGGGCAGTGTTGTCAGCTGCAGCACAGATGGGCAAGCCATAGTCCATGAGGGACAAGACAGAGGAGGTGATGGACAGCTTGAGGGCAACCTGAGGCAGGCAGTCCCTGTGCTGGTGTAGCAGGCCAATCTGAGAGTTAATAGTGGCTGACAGGGTATTAATGTGGGTGTGGAAGGAGAGAGCAGTGTTGAATGTGATGCCTAGGTACTTGTATGTGGTCACTTGTTCTAGAGGGTGCAGAGTGCTGGGGATAATCAAGAGGGGGGTATTTTTAGCTTCATTTTGGTGGTGGGAGAACAGCACTGATTTGGTTTTCTTTAGGTTAATAACCAGTCTGTGGTCGCCAAGCCACCATTCGGCTTGGTTGTAAGCTTGCTGGAGGGATAATTGGAGGGAGGTGGGATTGGGATGTGAGTCAATGAGGACTGCATCATCTGCATAGAGGAGCATTTTACCAGTACATGAGCTGGGGAGGGTGTTACGGTAGAGACTGAAAAGTATTGGACCCAGGATGGAGCCCTGAAGGACCCCGGAGTGAAGGAAAGAGTACTGGAGAGGGAGCTGCTGATCTTGACACGCTGGGATCTAGCAGAGAGGTAGCTAGAGAAACAGGAAATGGGATCACCAGAGAAGCCAAGTTGGTGGAGAGAGTAGAGTAGAAGGGAATGACAGACAATGTCAAAGGTCTTGGAGAGGTCAATGAACACTGCTCCTGCAAGGCTGCCAGAATCAAGAGCAGCATGCAGGTGTTGGGAGAATCCCAGGACAGTTGTGGTTGTACTGTGTCCTGGGCAGAAACCGCGCTGCTCTGAGCACATAATGTTGTACTAGGTTAGGTATTTAGAGAACTGGATCAACACCATTTTTTCAAGGGCTTCAGAGAGTGGGGGGAAGATGGAGATCGGCTGGTAATTGTTGGGGATGGAGCAGTCCCCACTCTTATGTATGGGCATGATTTCAGCAGTTTTCCAGGCACTTGGGAACTGACTCAGGCATACAGACTGGTTTAGAAGGTCAGTCAGGGGCACTAGGACTTCGCCCAAGACCATACGGAGGATCCTGGAGTTGAGGGGGTCATTGCTGGAGTTATTGCTGCCTAAGGCTTTTAGCAGGTGTGGTCTGGCTTCGTGGGGGGGGATAGGGTGCACAGGTAAAATGGTGGACAATATAGGACTGGAGGGAGAGAGGTGGGGATTGGATCAAAGAAACTGCTGGGGAGGACTGAGCTTAGGTTGAGAAAGCAGTGTTAAGGCAATTGGCTATAAGGAGTGGATCTGTGGTGGGGGTGCCATTGATGGAGAGCTGAGATGGTGGGGGAAGTGGGACTTACCATTTAGCTCTTTCATATTATCCCAGAAGGTCTGTGCTAAACCCCAAGTGGAAGCGAGGGTGGTCTGGTAGTGCTCTGCCTTGGCTCGCCTAATGGCCAAAGTGCACTTATTGCATTCTGCGTTGTAGGCCTGTCTATCAGATGCCTTTCCAGATTCTACAGCAGTGTGCCAGAGATTATCTCTGTTTTTGAGTCTCTGGAGGAGGGGTGGGGTGATCCATGGGACATTGCATTTATTGGAGCAAATCCTGGTGAGTGGGGTGAAAAGGTCACAAGCCTTACAGAAGGCATTTGTGAAGAGGTCAAGAGCTGAGTCAATGTCAGGGGCATGCTGGATAGAGGACCAGTCTAGCTTGGATAGGTATTGTTTTAATTTTCTGAGGTCACCGGGGCATAAATGATGGCGTAGAGTGGCCTGGGACACTGGCTTCAGAGTGGAGGATGACCAGAGACAGAGGACTGGGGAGTAATCACTAAGAGAGCTGGGAAGGATAGTAACATCCTGGATTTTGTAGGGGTGGTTAGATATAACAACATCTAGGAGGGTGCTGGTGCCAGTAGAGTGGTTGAATCTGGTGGTCTGGGTGACTAACTGGGACATATCCAGGGCAGCAAAGGATTCCCTTATATGGGAGGCAGTGGAGGCAAGCCAGTTAACATTGAGATCACCTAGGATGACTTGCTCCACTTTGTGAGGGAGAGATATGAGGTAGTCAATGAGGGACTGGACCGCTTGGTTTTGTTTCCTCGGGGGTACATAGGAGACTGTGAGGAAGAGATGGCCTCAGGTGGGATCAGGTGTGATTTTTAAGGTGAGGGCTTGGGTTCCATAATCAAGTTTAGGAGCTGGGAGTGCCTGACCTATAAGGGAGTCCCATATGAGTAGTGCGCAACCACCACTGTGTTTACCTACTCAGTCTTCCCTGTATATGGTATATCCAGGGAGGGTGATAGAGTCAGGGGTGTATTTGGAGAGCCAAGTCTCTACCAGTGCAATTATGCCAGGCTGATGTTGAATGACCCAGCACTGGAGGGCAGCAGATTTCTTTAGGAGACTGCAAATGTTAAAGGATGCAAAGTGGAGGCCAATTGCAGTACAGGGTTTAGAAGTGCTGGAAGCCATAGGTCCTGGGTTTGGGTGTACATTGTCAGATATTAATAATAGCAGTGTAATTATTCTGGTTAGTGGCCGGTGGTGAAGGAGACCCTTGGGTTGACACCCAGCTGAGGACTTTACAATCAAGATGCATGGGATAGAAAAAGTGCAAAGGGTGGGAATGGCAGAGGACAGCTGGGTCCAGGTTGGGCCTTGGAGGGCAGAGGGTATGAAGGTGTTGGCAGGGTGGGGGTGTTGGGGGGTCACAGGTGTGTCGAGGGTGGGGAAGGGCCAAGTCACTGTGGGGTAGTCTGGGGATGAGGTGCCAAGTGTGGAGGAAAGGTGCTTCAGTTGGTGTGAGATCTGTACCAAGAGGGTGAAGGAGAGCAGACTTAGTAATGGAGTGTAGGTGCCCATAGCAGCTGAGCAGTAAAAGAAGAGTGTCCAGGAGTAGTGGAGAGTAAGGAGATGTAGAGCAGCTTTGGCACAGTTGCGGGAAAACCCCTCTAGTGGGCGAAGAGTATAAACTGCAAATGGGAAAAATCAGTATCAATCAGTAGAAGAGGAAGGGGGCAAAGACTGATGAATAGTGATAGATTGACCACACAGTAAGTGAAATGTTGCTGCCTATTCCAGCCTGCGGTCATATATTGCCTCCATTCTATATGGAACGACTCTGAAATCTCCTTGCGAATTTCTAAGCTGTCTGGGAACCTAAAATTATTATCTTCCTCACAGTGAATTTTACTTATGAAGTATCCTGTGCTACTCTACCTGTTACAAATTCGTTGTTGTTTTTTTACTTGATTTTGTATTACCAATGTATTATTCCTGTTGTCTGTCTTATCTGCATTGTACTATGTCTGACCTAGAACCTTTGTAAATGAGCCTATGGCTCAAAGGTATTTAATCCCAAACTGAAATAAATACATACATAAATAAATATATGTGATTTCATCCAGTTAGCATACAGAACCACATCAGCTGTTATCTAGCATACAGTGGTCTTCTCGTGAGGAACTTTAAAGGGAGGTATTCCGCTTAACAGCATGGGGAGGAGCATTACACTCAGTTTTATAAAAAAAAATTAAAAAAAGAATGAAAAACTTATTCTAAAGCACTCTGGCCAATTTGAGTGATTCATAATATAATTATATGGCTAGTGAAGGGTCCTTCTTATTGAATAAGAACATTCTCTGTTGCTGTATGGGGATGGCAGAAAAGTTCAGCTTTGCTTTGTGGTCCCTCCCCAAACAGCACGGGAGAGAAATCTTATTCAGTAAGAGACACCTCTCAGTACACAAAACACAGTGGTTGAATTGTATATGCCTAGGTGGGAGAATTCTCACAACTAGATTTTTAGGTGGGGGAACTGTCATTTCTAGGTGGTGAAACAAAAATGACAAATGTGCAGTAACTCTCACATAGTTTTATAAGTGACAGTGAGACTGAGTTCATGTGGGCTTCTGCTTAATCCCTGTATAAACATAGAAACTATCTGAAGGGACTATACTGTGGAACATGCTAAACTCAGATATCAAACATGCCAATAGTGTTTGTATACACAAAACTAGATTCAGACACTTTCCACACAAATATCATAATAACCTGCACGATTAGTATTACTCGTTGGTTGCTTAACATTGCATAGTGTTATTATTATCCATATGCTGTAAATATGTCAACTAAAGTACAGAGCATTGCACCTAAAGTTCTCAGCTGAATATTTTAGCTAACTCTATTACTGTTATGTTTTAAACTTAGTTATACATAAAACACCTACTGTATGCCACAGGGCAACTTCAAAATGTACTACATGTGTTCCCATATGTTACTGTGTTTAAAGATCCGTAATTAGATTGCCTGGTTTCCAACAACATGTCCACAGTTGGTATTAGCTGAACTAAGTAAAACAAAATTCCTCCAAAATTTAAATGTCAGGCCTTTTTTAATTACAGAAGCAATTTTAATTTCAACATGATCTTTATGTTGCTTATTCCTGATGCCATAATATTTAGTTTATTACATCACAACCTGTTGGCAGTTAAATTATTTAAATGTTACAGAGGATTATGATTTCAGGTCAGGAAAAGCAGCAAGAAAAGATGCAGTCAAATGGGTAAATAATTCTGTTTTCATGAAAATATCTTTGGTACGGTAGTAAAGAATGGAGTGTCTTGAAATTATGACTTTGGAATGTTACACAATTTGAGCCCTTCTGATGCCAACTGCTGTGTTTTGCAGGAAACTGGAAAACCTCTTAAATTAATAGTATAAATCACTCAGGTGATTTCAGCCAATCAGTGCACAGAGTCACTGTATCCCCTATCCTGTGTACAATGTGCTGTCGGGCAGGAGCGGTAGGAGTGGTGCATCCACTTCATGTCCAAGTAGAGAGTGGCTTTATTTAACTTTTGAAACTAAAACAAAAATACTTAAACCTTATAAACCACCCTTGTTCACTCAAGTAATTTATAACAAGTCAGTAGGGCCTCTGCAAGGTGTCTCCTCTGGTGTAAGAAACTCCTCTCATGAGGCTTGGACATCCAGAACAACTCAGTTTTGCTTTGTGATTCTCTTACCCAACGCTCATGCTCTCAGAGTCTTTCAGACAAAAAGATACATCCCATGGCGGCCCTATTGACTCACAAACTGCAGAACATCTGTTTATACTGAATTGGTTGTGTTGCTTCAGCCTTTTGTGACTATAAGGTCTTGAGTAATTGCCAGTATGCTACAGGCATGCAACAATATCTGACACAGATTACTGTAGGGCGCCATCTCTTATTTAGTTGTTACATAACTGGTAATGCAGTGGGAGTCAGAGATGAGTAACGATTATCAAAGTGAAATCCCATTAAAATGGAAGGGATTTTGCTATGCTATATCTAGATATATTGCCACTTATCTCTGGCTGCTGCTGTAGAACGAAAGGGAATGCATTTTCTAACAACAGAGTTTCAAGTAGCAACTTTGAGGAAGTAGACCAACATCACTAATCAGTCTCGGGGGTGGATGACTAGTGACAGGGTTCATGAGTTCAGCTAGACAGACTGTCTTCCATACAGGAGACTGCAGCATGATACATTAATAGCTGCAAAACAATAATTCTTAAACTATGTGTGTGAAATTATACAGACGACACAGAATTAAAAAAAACAAGGCTGGATCTACTGTACCGGGCCTGACACAGAATTGTGCTATGAGACAATATCAGGGCCCTATAAATCACTTTAATTATGATTGTAAAAGCTTTGGTGAAAAAGAGTTTCCTTGACTGTAAACATTTATTAGGCCTTTGTTTATCTTAAATAAACATACTGCATATATAGAGCCTAATCAAATCCTAAACAGGGTGCAACTGTTTTTTAAAATGCCTGTTTTCATAAAAGCAATAAGACACTATTAGGGGTTATGATAAAGTTCAATTAATCAACATCTATGAGTATGTACTGTAACACTTGGCTGTGCTTTGTGCCACATTAAACCCCTAGAGGGTGATTAACAGAACATTAATATAACAGAACATTAACATAACCCTGCTTGGGCCTCATTGCTTAAATATCCTTGGCTAACATGAGTTTTCTGATTAGCTAACATACCTATATTTGTTTAATTAGTCTAAATTCAAACTGACCAGCAGCCTATATTTATATCAGGTTCATTTAATAGGTTTATTTGATAGATATAAGTCATTACAAAGACATAAAAAACATATACAGTACATACATACATTTCTCAAATACATTAAAAAAGCACAATTACCTATACTTTTATCTCTATTAGTCGATTAAACATGTTTTTCCCAATATAAACACTATGTAAGAAAAACAAAAAATAAACAGATAAACCACTAGTACACAAATCAAATACAGAAATGAAACTAAACAAACTTTAAAACTTTGATAGTGCTGTAAATGGCTGTGCAAGTTAATCATTAACAGGAGAGATTGTAATAGCAAGAATGTTAGCTAGCACCTTACCAGATATGAAACCCTAGATGGTACTGGGTTGGGAGAAGCCACCTACCTACACCACCAATATCATAGATTAGTCCCTAAATATACAGTACAGACCTGCCAAATATATGACATAGAAAACAGTTTCTAATTTATAACCTCCAAATGTTATTTATCAATGTTAAATATCTGATTAATGTAAACAAGACATGCTAATCTTCCGAATTATAGAGGTGAATGATAGTTTCCTCTGTTGAGAGTTGCAAGGTTTTCAAATAAGGGCCTAACCATTTATCATGTTGTTTCCTGAACAGAGGCAAATTAATGTGACATGTTTTAAAGAGCTAGTGTATTGTGGTCTGTTTCTGTTACATGTGCAACTGGAGTAATGTGTTTGCTCTGTACATCTTTTCTAAATACATTTTAATGCATTTTTGTGTAGCTCTCAATTTTTTAAAAAAATGCAATGAAGTCTGGTCTCCAGTTGTTACCTTTGAAGGGGTGTGCATGCAGGCTAGAGTCTGTGCCAAACAACATGCAGCATTCAAAAAGACTAAGATCACAGAGAAAATTCCAAAATGCAAAGTGCTTTAATATGTGATCAGATGTTCCACAAAGCAAGCATCATCGTAAACAGTAAAAACATTAGATACAAATGCCACAATCAAGCCTAGTGCCAGATTTCCATGGAGATGAAGAACTGCTTGGCTGGAGCTGCTTGCTTGACTGGAGCTACAATGGCAAGTGTCCCCAGAGCTTCAGCTATCCCAGCCTTCCTCAGGGGTGTGTGTCCAGAATGGAAGCTTTGTCCATTAAATAGCAAGGTAGATGATGACATCATCTCATAAAGTGTCTGCGCAAAAAGTGTAAATATAGTACCAAACATAAACAAATAATTAAATGCTAATAATAAATGCCAACACCAAGGCATGTAAAAAATATAGAACACTAACAGTCTTGGGGTCCTAAAATAGCAGCAATAAATAATCCTATATACATAGAGATAACTTCATGGTTTATAATGGAAGTGATACAAAATGTTAAATCATTATCAGTTTTAAGATTTGGCTGTATAGTGGTTCAAATTATCTAAACTTTTGCCTCATGTATAAATATATACTTGATAATCTCTAATCAAGCATACATCAATTGAACGATAATAGATGAAATTCCTATACACAATAAACCACATACAGGGATAACATTTTATGTCTAGAAGGTGCAAGTGAATCCCCATAATGTTGAAGACATTGTCAGATAGGCAAAGACTCACTACATGTTCTTCCCAGTGTTACAATAGGCTGCAGGATCCTTATGTAATTAAGTTACAGTATCACATACATTCTCAAATTATATACATTTACCAGAATCTTTTCACTTGCATATTAAACAAAGTGCTATAACTGGCCTAACTCGATCAAATATTACGTTTAATGCAAAATCCCTTGTGCATAATGAAAGGAGACAAAACAAAGTAAAGGGAGAGTCTGGATGAAAACATGTGATCGCCCAAGTTAAGTAGTCGAAAATCATGGGAATCCACATGGTCACCAATCCAGTGAAAATAAAGGTGAATAGAAGAAGGTGGAAACCTGTAGGGGGAAGAGCAGAGAAAAAGAATTAAAACTTTGATTAGGCACATACAATTATAACAGTTACAGCTTAAAGTCACAGTATTCATTTAGACCGCTTGGTTTTACAGTGTTTATAGTAAAAAACCAATAGCTCTCTTGTCTGAGTAATACATTTTGTCTATCTGCACCATGTTTCAGTGTCGGGACATGCTCTAGACCTATAAAATTCAGAGTATCAGATTATGAATCATGAAATTGACTAAAATGCAGGCCCACTGAAGTGTCAAGGCATTTATTTCATATTTTACAGACATGTTCCTGAACATGAGATTTCAGATTTCTAGCTGTTTTCCAAATATATACAAGTCCACATGGACACCAGAATACATATACAACAAAAGTTGCATCGGGAGCATGGCTAGATGCCTTACTGGTTAGATGTGCTTTCAGGGGAGCTCCCATCTCAGCATCTAATATTAAAATCATTTATTTGCTTTTAGCTTTGGCCGAGCTCTGAATTTGCCTATCCTGATTGTTGGTGGTGGACAATCTCCAGAGAAAGATTTATCTGTTGAAATGGGAAGGAAAAATACAGATCAGAAAGCCAACATCTTTGCCCCATATGGTGGGGCCTCCAGACCACTTACTACAATGGCTACATCTTCAGCCATGGACCAAAGTTTGGAAGAACCCAGTCCTGCAACACTGGAATAATTGCACCAAGGGGTACTGAACCTTACAAAAAATGGTCCAGCAGATTGATAATAAAATGGACTCGTATGATGACAGGATGGTCCAGGTGGAGCAAAAATTGATTGGCCTGGTTGATACCTTGCAGGCAGCAGAATAAGTGGCTGAGTGGGCCCAGGCTATGGCCACCATGTGCATTAAGGAACAAGATCTGCTCCGATCCTAGATGGAACATTTGGAGAATGTCACCAGAGCAGCCAGTGTCCACTTAATTGGGATACTGGAGGGCACGGAGTGAGAGGATCTAACTCTGTTTTTGATCACCTGGATGGAGGAGGTACTGGGACTAGAGGTGCAAGGACAATTAGTTTGTGCTTATCAGATTAACGTCTGCAGAGCAAGCTCAGCATCTTAGGGTGCAAGAACTGTAATGATGGTAACCACTTCCATAGTGATGAGAGATCAGATTCTCCAAGCTGCCCGGACAAAATGCAATTTGGAGGTGGAGGGTTCTAAGGTTCTGCTTTTCCCAAATCTTTCGTATGCCACACGGATGAAGTGGAAGGGATTTGATGCAGTATGGTGCCGGCTTCAGGCTATGGACATTCCAAACAACCTGCTGATGCCTGCTCATTTGCGTGTCACCATAGTGAGGAGGGCTTACATTTATACAGACCTGAAGGAGGTGGCAAAAATGGTGGATAAGCTAGAGGCAGAGAGAGCAGCGTGGGAGGATTACTCAGTGTCAGACACTGAGCAACAGGACACTTGATTTAGAACTGTGAGTCTGTATAAAACCAGTTAAGCCCAGTATTCTGGGTGTAAAAATCCTTCTCATTGTGTTCTCACTAGAATCGTTCTGATCTAGTTGATTTTTTCCATGGAACTTTATTCTTTGTCCGAATGTACTGCTGACCCTGATTATTGTTGTGTTTGTCTTTTAAGCATTACAGTTTAGAGTCTTGGGCAGAGACTGCAGTATGATATTAAAAATGTTCTTTATCTGGTTTGTGGGAAACTACTAGAAAGGGGATAAGCTAGAACTAAAGTCATTATGTTTCACTTAGACTGTGGGTAAAATATTACAGCTTAACATTTAAAAGCTTAAAGTTTAAAAGCAATGTTCGGATGTTGTAGGAGCATACTGGGAGTCTTATTAGAGTTACAGTTATACTGAAATGTCAAATAGGATTCTAGAGCCCATTTTCTTCTTTAATGTTTAGAGTTCAACAATTTGAAGCACTGGCGGTAATAGCCAATTGTTTGGAAAGCATTTGATGACTGTTAAAAGCTAGTATTTTTCTCAAATCTTGTACCAATCATAGGAATGACTTTCATCTCTGTATATCATCTTACTCCTGGCTGTATGGCATTGCTCAATGTGTTTAAGTGCAGTGTGAGATGCTTAAAATGTATAAATAAAAAGTTTTTAAAAAAGTATCACAAGTGATCACTTCTCTAATCTCTACTACTTCTGATTTTTAGGATGCTTAAAGGTTTTGCCTTGTACTCAGGAAATACTGACATTACATCTATAGCACTTATGGGATCCCTTGTTTTTTTCTGGTAGCCAATTCCTGTACTAATGTTTTTTGACATCTGTTTGAATTCTACTGTGTACTAATTTGTCCGTTAAGTTAGGGGCCCTGCTGAAACTCACTCTTGGATTGATCCCAACACTTTTTCCAAGTTTTATCTCCCCAAACAATTTGCCAGTTCTGATGTACAGTATGCCCAATTTTGCCTGCCCAATCATTAACCTCCATCACAAAGATGATCGGACCACCATCCTGTTTCTGAGCCTCTTTATCACTTTTTGAAAGCTGACTTCTGTCCTTTGCTAAGGCTTTAGCCCTAGCTTCTACCAACAAATCCATGTTGCATCCTCTAGCTAGAAATCTTTTTCCAAGTTCCTCAGCTTGCACAAAAAATACCTCTGTACTACTACAATTCCTCCTCTGCCTCAGAAACTGATAATATGGCACTGCTTTTTTTTTCAGAACTATGGGATGGGCACTATTTTTGTGCAATACAGAATTCATTGCAGTAGGTTTTCTGAAACAATGAGATTCAGTCTTTGTGATTTGCACATTTGTACTGCCTTGGGACACATCCAAAAAGTTCAGAACATTTTTATTAAGACAATGTGTAAATCTCAAGTTGAAGTCATTTATATTTAACCAGTTCATAAATTCTTCAGCATCTGACTCATGACCCCATTATATGCAAACACCATCATCAATAAAATGATACCAGTATGCTATATTACTGAAAAATGGGTTTGTATATGGATTTAATACTGTGATTTGCTCCCTTTTCCTCAAGAACAGGTATGCATATGACAGGGCCATGGATTCCCCATTGCGGTCCCAAATGTTTGCAGGAAGTGTTCTCCTGCAAACTCAAAGTGGTTGTGGATTACAATGAACTTCAAACCAGATAAAATGAAATCAGTTGGAATGGCACCATCCACTTCATTTTTTTCTAAAAAGTACTGGCATGCTTTCAGGCCCTGTTCATGTTTGGTTGAGGTTTGGCGTGCCTCCATATCTATCCCCAACCAAATGCACTTTTCATCCCATACGGAGTTGGGTAATTTGCACAATAAATCTGTGGTGTTTCTTAAATAAAAATTTTACTTCACATGTTTCTGCAAGAAATAATCAATAAATGTTTCAAATTTCTTGGGCACAGAATTGACTCCTGATACAATGGGCCTTCCGGGGGGGGGGGGACTTGGTATTTTATGGACTTTAGGGAGTATGCAAAATCCATATGAATCTAAATTCACTTTCAGAAATTACCCCTTCCAGGAAAGCCCCCATAGTAAACAATGCAACTGTTTTTTGAAGCTGGAAATCAGATTTGATGGTAATTTCCTGTAATTCGTACTAACATTTAAAAGTGATTTCACAATTCTAATGTAGTGCTCCTTATCGAGTACCACTACATTTCTACCCTTATCGGCCAGTTTGATACAATTTCTTCATTTTTCATAAGGTGCTGTAAAGCTGTATACTCTGGTTTAATCAAATTATAGCTGGCAGGTAACCTTGCACCTGCTATTAATTCATTCACTTGTTTACTGACAGTTTTCTGAAAAGCTACAATTACAAGATTGTAAACATCATGTGTAAAAGTTGATTTACCCTCAGATTGTTGCTGTCTTTTTTTTAGCAGTTGTACGTGATGACACTTCATCATTCATTGCTCTAGCAATTATAATTCTGGTCTCATTCTCTTCTGTAACAGTAATATCTGTATTTATAGGTAGAGCCCCTTCTCCATTGTAGTCACTGTGAATTAATTGTGCAAGAGTCTC
Organism: Neoceratodus forsteri; assembly: GCA_016271365.2. Lineage (NCBI taxonomy): Eukaryota > Metazoa > Chordata > Ceratodontiformes > Ceratodontidae > Neoceratodus > Neoceratodus forsteri. Next base: position 1,209,362,399 of record CM057455.1, on the reverse strand, counting down.
AATGTCCTCACTGTTAGCAATAGAGTTGGCTTCTGTGGTACACTGGTTTGAGTCCCCTATCACAAAGTCTGCATCGGAGTCTGCAATTTCAGTTAGCAAAAAAAATCTGTGTCTTCTGGGTTTACAGCCTGTTCCTCTATAACTCCCATATTGTCCAATTGATTTATATTTCTATTGAAAAAAATATTTTCAAAGCAATTTCCCCCAAAATTTGAACATGTCAATGTTTATTTGGATTGGGTTTAATTTAGGTGTCGGAATAAACAATAAACCTCTTTTCAGGACTGACACTTGGTCAGATGAAAGTTCTTTTGAAGAAAACTTCAGTATTTGTAGTTTGTCATTTTTTTTTCCTTTGAAATAACTTATAACCAATCAAGTGTCTGTCCTGAAAAGAGGGTTATCATTCATTCCAACACCCAAATTAAACGTTTACATTTTTGGGAAAAGCTGGGTTAGCTGAAGCGCCGGGGACACTTGCCATTGTGGCTCCAGTCATACAAGCAGCTCCAGCCAAGCAATTCATCAGCTCTATGGAACTCTGGCACTAGCCTTGATTGTAGCATTTGTATCTATGGTTTGGGCTGTTTATGATGCTGCTTGCTTTGTAGCATGTCTGAGCACATATTAAAGCACGTTGCATTTTGGAGTTTTCTCAGTGCTCTCAGTCTTTTCAAGTGCTGCACTTTGTTTGGGACAGAGTGTCTGTAAGGGCTGGCTGCCTTTTAATGCTAGGCACTGCACACTGTTACCACTGTTGCAGCATCACAGAGGAAGAGGTAGAGTCCTGACAGGAAGTTAAGAAGTGATCGGAAAGCCATTTTGTGTCTACTGTAGGCTGTCCTGTTTGTAACTCATACCTCTTTAGTATTGGAGCTAGTAACATTTTTAAAGTCAACTAATCTTATCATGTATGAAACTCAGATTTTTTTTCAGTTTTTTTAGTGGATATACCACAAAGAAATGAAGAACTGTCATTTACTTCCAAAAGGAAGGATAAACTGCTGCCCGTATATTCTTTTGAGCTTCATTTTTTTAAAGTAGTCAGATGATTGGCATCTTATCATTTAGGGTCACACAGTTCTTAGTTCTGTATTTTGCTGTACACATGGTGAAAAGTTTAAGAATATATCACCTAACAACAATGCCCATTTTAGTGAGAGTCTGGTGGGGGTGGGGCTCAAGCTGGCAGCTTCATGAGCAAGAAATATAATTTTTTTCTAATAAGTATTCTTCATATGTTTGGAATATTCTTAAAATATTGGTAAGACCATATACATTAGGTGTAGACACCACTGGGTTATCATATTAGTGCAGCAAACATACTGTATGTCTCTGACAGGCAACATAAACTGCTGCCTGTATAGTCTCATGGGCTTCATTTATTTATTTTTTTTCAATCACATGAATGGCAGCTTTTTTTTAGGGGCACACAGTTACTACTGCTGTGCTGTAATGTATAGTACAGGGGGTGAAAACACTGATAATAGAGTGACAAACAGCAAAGTCCATTCTGATGTTATCTGGGGGGAGGGTTTACAAGCCAGAAGCTCCATCTGTAGCAAATGTGTGGGGTTTTATTTCTGTGAGAGGTGTTTGTACAGGATGATTATTGTTAAACTATAGGTATGAACATCTAGATGGTTGTATACATAATTGGGCTGTCATTATATAGGAGAGGAGAACAGTAACTGTCATTGGTTAATGACAAGTATGCTAAACTGCTACATGTATAATATTGTGAAAATCTTTTTTTCATTTAGACAAATAACAACTTATTGTTTTCTAGCACTCAGTAGTGTTCTGCTCTGTTGTACATGATGTGAAAATGTTATGAACAGATTAAGTGACAAGAAAAGTCTGTTTTAACATGGCTTGGAGGGTGCTCAGCAATCAATTGAATTGGATATTCCATTCTTTTCCTAACAATATTGTTTTATACACACATTATTTTGTGGTAATATAGCAAATATAGTGTAATGTTTTTTGCATCAAGAGGTCATCTCAGCACTGCATGTCAGACATTACAGACTTATCATGGGATCTGACCTTTTTTAGAGGTGATCAGTGATGTTGACTGGATCTGTTATTTTATTATAGAGCTGGCAGTATAGCCTAGAGGTTAGAAGAATGAGGTGTGAATGAGCTTGATACGTCCAGCAAACCAGACCTGAGTTTGATTCTCACAACCTCCACTTGCATACTGTGTGACTCTGAGCAAGTCACTTAACTGCCCAGTGCTCCCAGGTCACCCCTGAAAACAGGCACTTGTGCCTAGTGGGCCTTACCAGTTACCAAAGACTAAAATAAAATAAATAAAATATATATATATATATATATATATATATATATATACACACACACACACACACACATATATATATATATATATATACACACACACTCATTTGTATTATATTCTACTGAGCACTCTGTGTGTGTAATAGTGGTACTGTATGTGCTGATGCTCACAAAAGAATTTACCACATTCCAGACTTTTTAAAATATATTCAATGCTGAACAATATATAAAAAATGAAAAGATACTGCAGATGTGAGAGTGTGCAGATAAGTGTGTGTGTGTGTGTGTGTATATGTGTATGTGTATGTGTCCCCTTGATTATGAATATGTGAAATCCAGGAGTTATAAATGGAAATGTTGTAAAAATTGAAAAACATTTATTTGAATTTATTGCTACCTGTGATACATAACCCATCATTTATGAGGCAATAAGAGACAAATCAACTACTGCATCACATTTGTGCATATGCATTTGTGTTTTTTGGTGGGGGGGAGTGGTGTGCATTCATATAGGCATAACTAACACTGTTACTACCTATAGTAACTAAGCATGTCACTAGTACTTGCACATGAATATGAATTTATTAATACAATATGGTACTCAGTTTCAATGAAACTGATTACCATGTTGTATTCATAAAGACATGTTTTGCTAGAAAAGCAGTACAAATGCTCATATATCAGACATCCAACTACAGTGGTTCAAATGGTGTGTTTCTGTATGGCGCTTGAGATTACATATATCAAGGGTGTTTGACAAAAAGTGACATTCAGTAAAAATGGTGAAAATTATGACAATACTATATGGAAGGCTGGCAGTATAGCCTAGATCTTAGAGTAGTGAGCTATGAATGAGCTTGATACAGCCAGCAGACCAGACCTTGGTTTGATTCTCACAGCCTCCACTTGCATACTGTGTGACTCTAAGCAAATCACTTAATCACCCAGTGCTCCCAGGTTGCCTCCTGAAAACAGGCACTTGTGCCTAGTGGGCCTTACCTGGTTAACAAAGACATAAATAAAATAAATGTATTTTAATTTGCCATCTTTTATATTTAAACACACTACTTTAGCAAATTGTAGAATCCAAGCGAGGCATTCAAAGCCTGAATTAACTTACACTGTGCTCAGTCTAAAACAGAATATTTCTTTCAGAGTTTCTGTAGTCTGAAAAGAGCACTGCAAATTATGGAGTTGAACATGTGAAATGTATCCTAGTCCTGCTCACAAACTCAGACCACTTTTTTAACACTTTCTCAGTTTTTAAAAAATGTAGAGAGAACTTCTTTGGATGTGTTGTTGCAGCCATAAACCACACACCTCATTGGAATGACTGCTGTAATTAGTTATAGTAATATAAAATTACAGCAACAAGTAGAAAAACACTAATTTAAACAACTAGCACATTTATTTCAAACACCAGTAGTCATTCATAAAAAGACTTAATGAAAATAAGGATTTTCACTCCAGTGTTATATGTGGCACTCAGTTAAATGTTCAGGGAAGACAGATCAAATGTTCAGCATGAGAGAATTACCAACAGTTAGTAAAAATGAATGTAATATATGAAACATATATAGAAATCACATCAGATCATACTAGAAATGTATACAAAGGTGGTGTCAATGCCTGACTGAAGCAATATCTGTGTTTCTAGTTTCAGACAGATGACTAACCATTGTCTAGCTTCACTATTGAGGGTCCACACAGGCATATTAACCACAACTGCCATGAGCTTCTGAAGAAGGACTGGTTGATCTGAAAGCTAGAGCGCTTTGTTCTTGTTGTTACATCTATGTTGGTCCATTAAAAGGTATCAAATCATTTGCTTCTGGACCCATTATATGGTGACTCACATATGAGTGACTCAATCTCAATGCCTGTAATGTGAGCTACCCTGAAAGGTAGCAATGGAAGAAGAGCAAAGATGCAGGTTAGCTAGGAAGAAGAGTGACAAGGTAGGGCAGCCAGTGGAAGGGGAGGGATGAGGAAGACAGTATTAAGGAGGTAGTGTGGCATGGTGTTGCCAAGCTGCCCATGTTGTGTGGTGGTGAGGGTGGCCTGCTATAGGGTGCTAGGTTCAGGGTTTGGGGCTGGGAAGGGGTAAGCTTTTTGTGTAGATGGGATTATTTTTATGACTGTCTCCCCTTCCCCCAACATGCACCCCCCTGTAGCTGATAATGTACAGTTAGGGGATTTGGGGTGGAAGCCCGCCATGAGGGGGGTGTGCAGGGATGAAGCCCCCCACATAAATACAGCTTATGGTTTTTGCCCAGTCCTCACTGGGAGTGCACATCACCATTTTTCATTTTGGCAATGTACACTCTCTGTAATGTCAACCACAGTTTGGTGATCACCATTATGACACAGAACCCACAGGCACAGTGCAAAATAAAGTGTGGTTTCCAATTTCTTTACCCTGAAACATAACTTCTGGATTCAGTGGCTCTGACGGCAATCTGCAGAGCCCAATAAGCCTGCAATCCAAAAAAGAGTAAAACAAATCAGAATGCTGATCAGATAAGCATATTGGCAAGTCTGAATGAAAGGAAGGTTCATACACATCTGAAAATATAATCCTCTAATTCAAATGAGTAATTCTGATCAACTAGCTCTTTAAATCATCTGGGGTTGGATTTTAAAAGGGTCTAACATTGCCCAGGGAGTCACTTCCTTTGTGCAACACCCTGGTGCTGGGAAAAATCCTTGTACTTGCAAAAATGGCATTTTCCTTTTTTTTCTGCAGCTGCACAAAAAAAATGTGCATGCTGCCATACATTGTGGAAAAGGTTGCAGAACTTCAACCTTATTAAAAATTGAGTGCATAAAGAAAAAATTGTGGTTGCACAAGAAAACCTCCCTTGCGTTATTTTTTTTTTTTTTGAACGTGCACAATTTTTTCACTTTTGAAAATCTGGCTGCCAGAGTATTCATACCACATTTACAATTAGGTGATAAAGGTTCATTCTTCTGTTCATATAAAATTTGATTTACATTGTACAATTCCAGATAAAAGCAAGTCAACAGTATATGATCTGATGGATCATTTACAAGGTCAAGATACTCTCATAAATATAGTCTTTAGACTATTATACAATTTATGCAGTTTGCAATTGGTCAGAAGACTTAAATCATGTTGATCTGCACTGTCCCTAAATCTAGTCCTAGCAATATATATGATATCACTTTTCTAAGAAAGCAAATAATCAGTTAATATATGACCCAGACCTGCTGGATAAACTGTATCTTTAATTAATTTAATTGTGGGGAAGATACAATTTCTACTTAAATAATCTATTCACTCTTCTATGCAGATTCTGACACCTATCCTGAGATAATAAGAATAAATCCAATAGGAAGGAAACTTGTCTTGTAAAGACTGAGAATGAGATTAGATTTTCACCCAGTTCTGCTCTAAGTGCATGTACTGTAGTTTAACTCAAGAAGGGACTCAGCAGATCTCTGCATACATTTTCTAAAGTTTTCTTTAAGCAGTCATAATTTGCCTCACCTCAGGTCTCAGAAGCATATAAACTGGAAAATGTAACTTTTGCATTCAGTGATACAATCAAAAAATTGAACTCTATTTTCAACATATTTTTATTAAACATCTTAAAAGCTGTAACTGTTTTATTTATTTTAAGTTTTAAAAGAGCTGTGCGATGCTTCCAGCTGCCCGAGAAATGAAATTGCATGCCAAAATAATCATAATAGGACACTGTCTCTAAAGAATTTGAATCAATGAAGATTTTGGGGAGATTTATTTTTTTATAACTAAAAATAATCATTTGAGTTTTTGTAAGATTAATTTCTAGTGAATTGCATACACATTGATCATTGCATTTGCTTAATTGTCATTATAAACCTATCCTGGAGGTGTGAAATAAAACAACATTATCTGCAAATACTCGATGACCAATAGGTGTCTCAGCTACCTTAGGCAAATGGAAGTCAAGATCAGTGAGCTGGCATAAGATGGCATTTACGAAAGTATTAAACAATGTTGGTGCAAGGATGCATCCTTATCCGACCACATTGCTAATTTGGTTCATTAAGTGTCTGAATTGATTAAACTGTGACTTCAGCCAAGAATCGTTATGTTATTTTATCAATACATCAAGCAAGAATGGGTTCTTACCTCCGTCATGTAAATGTTGCCTCAAAGGATTTCTGCTCACACTATCAAAAGCTACATGCAAATCCATGAAATAGCAATAGTTTAATTTTAGTGTATTGTCAATTTTATGGGATAAGGCAAAACAATGTTGAGAGTTGGATTGACCTACCCTAAAACCAATCTGAGATACCACCAATAAAATGGCTTTGGTAACCCAATCCTAGAAATGTTTTAATATTCTTCTTGCAAAATGTTTTTTTTTTTGTGTTGTATCTATAAACTTATTGGGTGATACATTAGCTGGGTCAGAGGGAGACACTTTCTTGTAAATAGGGAAAATTAGGTTACCCTTCACAGATATTGAGATAAGACAAGCATGTAGTATTTTATTAAATAGGAGGTAGAAGATAAATAGCCACCAGTCCCTATTTAACATACAATTGTCAGCTGTAATTCTATTTGGTCCTGGTGCCTTAGCATATTTAGTTTTGAACTGCGTACAAGATATCTTCTTTTGTGATAACCCATGGTACTGGTCTATGGTAACAAAGTTATTAATCTTTTGATCAGTACCCAGTGTATCATGTTCCATCCTCCTGAAAAATAAATTTGAGTAGTGGTCTTCCCATTGATCCTGGAAATCGCAGGATTCCATATCATTAAAGTATTTATTATGACCTTTGCAATTTAAGTCCAAAATGCCTTACAGTCCTTATTATCAATCATATCTTTAAGTTCTTCTACTTTTTCTGATGGTATTTATACTTTGCTTGAGCCAAAACTATGTTATATTATTTCATAGCCATATTTAAGATTCTTTTGTTTTCTCTTGTTTTATTTTAACTGTCCTAAGCAAGTGTTGTATTTTACTTTTTTTTTTTACTTTTTGCATTTCACATTAAACAAAGAGGAATGATATTTGGTAAATGTGGCTTATATATATAAATTAAGTATTAAAACTTGATTAAAGGTATCAAAGGCCAAAAGTACTTCTTAAGCAGTTTCAGTTTCCAAAATAATATTATTGAATTGAATATGCCGGACATCATTTAATATGTATGTAAGATTTTCAAAATTATTGCCTGACCATTTGATTCTCTTTTCATTTGTTATCTATAAATTACTTTGATTAGGATTCTGTTCCTAACTGCCCCTTTCTAAGTTACGTCAAGTTAAGCATTACTATTTGAATTGGCTAGTAGTCTGTATGTAAATTAAAAGACAAAAACCTTTATGCGAATGAACTAAATCAAGTGCTACACAAAAAGCACATTGTCAGTAAAACTATGTTTTAAAGAAACATACAGCTACACATACACAGAATGCATCATGGGTACTGTATGCAAATCACCATGAAGAAATTTAGAATCACTATGGTTTGAGATGAACCACTAGGTCCCATACATGATTCACAAACAAGCTGCAAAAGCTGTAAATGGCAAAGCATTGATGAAGGAAATCAATGGACCAATGGTCTTGTTGCCTGCCTAAAAATGTCTTTTAGCTTTTTGTGCAGGCTTCACCCTACTTGGGACTCAGCAATGTAATATAGCCTTTGTCTTAGCCCAGCAAAAATAGGCAGTCTGACTATGTGCATATATTACCCATGATGTCTTGCATTAGACGTAAAATATTTTTGGTTCACAGGTATTATGGAAAGTTATCAATTGTAGTTGGGAGGTGGAACAAAATACTCCACTCAGGCTGTTACTCTTCAAAGCTTTATTAAAATTCTTTTTAATTGCCCCGACGTTTCGCCTGTTATGTGCTTTTTCAAAGGGCTTCTTTTGTATTTCTCTACAAAGAAATACATATTTTTTAATGATCTCATTATTTAACATTCAGTTTTGATTCTCATTTTTTACAAGCATATCAATTATATACACCTACCACTATAATTTCTTAACACTATTGATGCTTTCTATGCATATTCTATATTTTTTCTATAAATATCATACTTTATAAAAAAATAAATTATCATCAAAAGTGCTATATTCTGCCTTCCCTGCCTCAGATTACTGCTGCTGTAAGCCTGTTCCACTTTTTCACTCAGCATTCTGGAATCCCTCACCTCATTATCCTATTGATGCAATTTCTCATTCACCATGCTAGTATGCTTGCATTGTCTCCCCTGTTCCTTTCTTTTGGTTAAATACACCACTTGGTAGTTTATTTAAGTAATTAATTTGAATGCTCATACCTTAATTTAAAAGTTGGTGAGTTTGTTTGTCTTCTAAATTGGCCAGTTCTTTGGTACCTTCTGTTGTTTCTCACCTATATGCACAATACAGAGTTTAAATGCTTGTGTGTTATTCAATTCATATAACCCCCTTGTGCTTCCTGTTATTGTTTTCCTTTGTATTTCATTAAAACATCTTCAACTTTGTATTGCCTTTCTGAATTTTTTGAAGCACCTTAGCTACATCTTGCTGTTCCCTTGATTTTTGTTAAAATGCTATTGCGTTTTTATTTTTAGCTCTGTAGTTCTTTTAAACTGTGAAAGACTTCAGGTTTTCACAAACCCAGCTTCTACTTTGGATTTTCCTGCATTCCTGTATGTGAAAAAAGGGGTCTTTGTAAAATCTTTTGTTATTTAAAAAGTAATACAACTTCTCTCCCTACCATTTTTTTGTTGCTGCACCATGGCTGCTTATTTCTTTTTCCTTAATTTTTGTTAACACGACATTGTGTTTATTTTTACCTCTGTAGTTCCTTTGAAATGCACCAGACTTCCAGTTTTCACTAACCAAGCTTCTGCTTTAGATTTTCTGCATGCCTGTAAAGGCTTTGTTAATGCTTATTTTATTGAAAAATGTATTGTTGCTTCTCTTTTAGCCAGTTTTTGGTGTATCATGACTGTGTTTTACCTTGTTTGGCTGTTTGCTTCCACTTCCTACTTGCTTGTTTTGTTTCTGGAAAAACTTGCAATTTGTGTCTTTGCTTGTGCATTAAATGAGACTTGTTAAGTTTTTTTGTGATTTAAAACCCTTGTACCAAAATTCTAAACCTTCTTTTTAAATGATTCAAACCACTTTTTTAAAATGCTGCTTTCCTACCATTTAACTGATGTCTCTCCTTGTCCTCCTGGTACCTCCTGTTTCGCACACAGGTATGCCTGCTTGTTTGAGTATGGGGTGCCTCTTATGCTGCTAAACCTCTTGGCCCAATTGCATCACTTCTTCTTAAAAGCGAGATTTCAGTTCTGTAGGACTGTGTTCCTGGTTGTCAAGCAACCTTTGTTGTGATTGGGCCTTGCTGCAACTGCAGAATTTAAAGTTACACTGCTCCTTATAATATGTTCCTTTATCATGTTTTCTTTGCCATGAGTTTTTTGGGCATAATTTTGTACTTTTAGAAACATAGAATTTGATGGCAGATAAGGACCACTTGGCCTACTTAGTCTGCCCATTTCCCTACCTAACAGATAAGCTGCAGATCCTAGTTAACCAACAGCCTACTTCCTCCTACCCCCCCACTAGAATTGCCTTATGTCTGTCCCATGCATTCTTGAATTCTCCCACTGTTTTTGACTCTACGACCTCCTCAGGAAGGCTGTTCCATGTATCCACAACCCTCTCTGTGAAGAAATAGTTCCTCATATTACCTCTGAGCCATCCCCTCTCTATCTTCATATTGTGCCACTTGTTTTTGCACATCTCTTTTTCTGAAAGAGGCTACCCTCTTGGACTTTGTTGATTCCCTTGAGGTATTTGAAAGTTTCTATCATGTTCCTCCTCTTCCTCCTTTCCTTGTGGCTATACATCTTTAGTTCCTTTAGTCATTCTTCATATGTCTTCTGATGCAGACCCTGCATCATTTTGGTTGCCCTCCTCTGGACAGCCTCCACCCTGTCTATGTCTTTACGGAGATGGGGTCTCCAGAACTGCACACAGTGCTCCAGATGTGGTCTTACCAACTGTCTGTACAGAGGGCCAACAACTTCTTGTTTTCTACTGGTGATGCCTCTCCCTATGTATCCCAGTATCCCCCGAGCCCTCCTTGCTGCCTTCTCACATTGCTGGCCCACCTTTAGGTCATCTGATATGATTATCCCCAGGACCCTTTCCATTTTTGTTGTTGTCAGTATCTCACCCCCCCATTGTGTACTCTTCCCTTGGGTTTTTGTTTCCCAGGTGCATTACTTTGCACTTCTTTACATTGAAACTAAGTTGCCATACATTTGACCATTCCTCCAACCTTGCTAAGTCCCTTTCTTATCATTTCCACCCCACCTTGTGTATTAACCCTGTTGCAGATCTTTGAGTCATCTGCAAAGAGACATACTTTCCCTTCCAGTCCCTCTGCAATGTCACTTATAAAGACATTGAAAAGGACCGGCCCAGTACTGAACCTTGCGGTAGCCCACTAGTAACCCTCCTTTCTTCACTGTGGACTCCCTTTACTATTACCCACTGTGTCCTGTTGTCCAACCAGTGTTTTACCCAGGCTACCACCCGGGGACCCACTCCCAGACTGACTAATTTGTTTATTAATCTTTTGTGTGGGACTGCATCAAATGCCTTGCTAAAGTCTAGGTAGGCCATGTCCACAGGCCCTCTCTGGTCTACTGCTTTGGTCACTCAGTCAAAGAAATCAATTAGATTTGTCTGACATGACCTTCCCACTGTGAATCCATGCTGCCTTGTGTTATGTGCCCCACTGGCCTTTAGGTGCACAACAATTCTTTCCTTCAGAAGTGATTCCATAATTTTCTCTACCACTGAAGTTAAACTGACAGGTCTGTAGTATCCTGCCTCTGTCTTGCTTCCACTTTTGTGAAAGGGAATCACATTCACCTTCCTCCAGTCCTCAGGTACCACACCATCCTCCCATGATTTATTAAAAAGGGTAGTCAGTGGTGTTACTAGTTCTTCCCTTAGTTCTTTTAGAATTCTGGGTTAAATCCCATCAGGCCCCATAACTTTATCTACCTTCAGTTTTAAGAGTTCTTTCAGAACCCTTTCTTCTGTGAAAGGACTCATATCAACCCCCCTATCCAAAGTGTTTCTATTGACTGGATTAGGTATTCCCCTTGCTTTTCCATTGTGAATACTGAGCAGAAGTATTTATTCAGTATCCCTGCTTTTTCACTGTTGCTCTCTGCCTAACCACCTTCCTCTTTGTTCAGCCTAAGTATCCCTGCCTTAGTCTTTCTTTGCTCCCTAATGTACCTATAAAAGTTTTAATCCCCCTTCTTAACTGAGTTGGCTATCTTTTCCTTGGTTTGGGCCTTTGCTATTCTGACTGCCTTAACCGCGTCCTTCTGTTTAACTGGTACAGTTCTCTGTCCTGCTTCTTCTGTGTTTCCTTATACTTCATGAATGCTATCTTTTTCTCCCTTACCTTCTCCACCACTTCTTTTAAGAACCATGTTGTGTTTTTCTTTCATTTTGATTTGTTTATTTGCTTCACACAAAGGCTTGTTGCCTCTGTGAAGGCAGTTTTGATGTTTCCCCATTGTTGCTTCACCCCACCTTCTTATGTGTTTGATAGTGCTTTTCTGAGGCAGTCTGCCATTTTGACAATATCAGCCCTCCTGAAGTCCAGTACCTTCACTTTTCTGTGGTTTGACTCTACAGCTAAGTTTATCATGAACCACACTGTTTGGTGGTTGCTTGTTCCCAGATGGCTATCCACTTCAAGATCAGAGATCCTCTGTCTGTCTCCATTTGAGAGTACCAGGTCTAAAACTGCTCTCTTCTGAGTGGGTTCCAAAACTAGCTGTCTGAGGCATGCCCATTGTAGGGCATCGAGAATGGCCCAACTCTTAGATGTGGCTGCAGCAAAGGTGCTACAGTCAACCTCTGTCATATGCAGGTCCCCCATCAGCAATATCTCCCCTTTCTCTGTCATCCCAAGGATGCCTTCTATCATTTCCTTGTCCATTTCCTCCCCCTGAGATGGGAGTCTGTATACAACTCCTATGCGGATTGTGGAGCCATTTCCAGCCTCCAGGGTGACCCACAGTGTCTCCTCTCCTTCCTGTTTATCCTTTAGTTCTGTTGCTTTGATCCCTTCCCTTACATAGAGAGCTATTCCTCCTCCTCTTCTTTCCTCCCTGTCCCTTTTGTAGATTGTGTACCCTGGTATGTTGACATCCGAGTCATGGTTCTTTGTGTACCATGTTTCTGTGACCGCCACAATATCCAGGTGTCCCTCTTTCATCAAGGCCACCATTTCAGGGAGCTTATTACCTAGACTATGGGCATTGGTACTCATTACTCTCCATTTTTTTTATGGTTTTATTTCTTTTTGCCCCACCCCTGTCCTTACTGCCTTTGTCTTTATCTCTATTTACCCCTACCCTTCTCCCTATCAACTGCTCTATCTTGGTGTTTATCTCTCTAATTACCCTGATTGTTTTGGGAGGGCTAGGATTTCCCCTCTCCTCTTCAGTGCCTCCTCTCTTGGTCAGTTTAAATGCTTGCCATTGAAGCATTTAAACCTATTACCTAGGATTCTGATTCTCCTCCAGGATAGATGCAGACCATCATGCCTGTATAGGCCTGCATCCCTCCAGGTGGAGCCTGAGTCCCAAATGAAGCCAAATCATTGAGCTCTGCACCAGTTTTTCAACCAGTCATTGAATCCCATGGTGCAGAGTACCCTAGCCTCATCCATGCCATAGACAGGTAGCACTTCTGAGAAAGTTACTGTGTTTGCTACATGTCTAAGGCCCCTTCCCAACTTCACAAACTCCTGTTACACTGCTCTGATCCCATTCTCAGCCAGGTCATTCATCCCTAGGTGGATAATGACATCCAGCTCCCTTCCCATTGCCACTGCTGCCATGATCCTGAGGATTCATTCCCTGTCCCTCCAAACCTTGCTGCCAGGCAGGCACCTAACCTCCCTTTCCCCTCCCTCCTCCAGTTCTACCCCCTAACAATTTAGTCCCCCACTAGGAGTTGTTTCCCTCTCCTGTGGGGTCCTGGGCCACCCTCCTGTGGGTCTCCATTGTGGATGTTCCCAACATCCTCCTTGGTCACCACTGCAGGTGCCTCCATAGAGGAACCATGCTTCACCAGAGTGATAAATGAATTGTGGAGAGGCACAATTGGGGGATGCACCTCTGTTCCACCATCCTCACCCTCCCTGAGCCCACTGTGGTCCAACCACTCCTCTTTCTTGGTAACGTCTGAGGTAGTGATGGTGGCCTGGGTGGTTCCTGGGTGAGGAAGCAGGTTTTCTGAATCCCTGCTAGGTCAGCATGGAGATGAGCAACCTCCTCCCTCAGACCAGAGAGGTGCCTGAAAATAGGGCAGCAATGCATTCTCCAGAATGTCTCCTGGAAGACTGCTGCTCCACAACCAGTGCATTGCACCACTCCTCACATGTCTGTGTCCCTTCCAGTTACAGATGCTTTTTGGTTTTTTGTTCTTGTTTTAGTATGTGCAAACTTGTGAGTGTCTCTACCCCATTCAGTGTGCTGTGCCTTTAAGGATATGAACAGGTGTATGTTGTTAGCAGTTTTGGGCAAGTTATGTCAGAACCCCAGCTGTAAAGGAAGTTATGCACTTGGGGCAGGTGGGGTGAGGGGAAGGGGGGGTGGAAGTAAACCTATGCCATCCAAAAACAATCACCTACAACTCTTACTCTCCACCCCGGGGAGTGCCTTCCTTCCTTTTAGACACCTATTTCACAAAGGCTAAGTAGCAGGTCTGGGCACAACTGACTGCAAATATCTCCCAGCTACAGTTCCTCCCTGACAAATTAAAGTTAAAACTAAGAAAAGTCCACCTCAAAAATATAATCAATACTAGGTACTTACACATGTCCAAAAAGTAATAATTCAGTTCAGTGTAGTCTAGAAAATAACCTCCTTGATTCAAAGAAGCTGTGGCTGCTTTCTCACTCTCTCTGTCTCAGTCTCAGCAGACAGAGACCACAAACAACTCCAGTTATAAATCTTCAGTTCAACTAGGCCCCTTTCAGTGCCTCCCCTTAACAGACACCTATTTTACAAAGGCTAAGTAGCAGGTCTGGTCACAACTGACTGCAAATATCTCCCAGCTACAGTTCCTCCCTGGCAAATTAAAGTTAAAACTTAGAAAAGTCCACCCCAAAAACAGAATCAATACTAGTTACTGTACTTACATGGGTCCAAAAGTAATAATTCAGTTCAGTGTAGTCTACAAAATAACCTCCTTGATTCAAGGAAGTTGTGGCTGCTTTCTCACTCTCTCTGTCTCAGCCTCAGCACAATACAGCACAGGTACAATAATAATTTTTTTATATATATATCTAGGTCCTCCTAGACTTTTCTTCACTCCTTTTTTACTGTTTGCTTAATAAGTTATGTTTTTATGTTGAAAAAAGAAGAAAGAAATGGAGTGGAGGGGGGAGAAGGTGGGGGGTGTTAGGGTGTCCAAGCACTGTGGGAATTATTATCCTGGTTGTATTTTGGTTCCTTTAAATGGTTGTTTATCTTGAACATTTACAATTGGAGGCAGTATAGTGCAGTGGTTTAAGGCTCTGAGCTGCAAATCTGGTGACATCCAGCAGAACAGACCTGGGTTTGAATTCCACAGCTTCCACTTGCGTGCTGTGTGACCCTGAGCAAGTCACTTAACTTCCCTGTGCTCCCAAGTCCCTCCTGTTAAAAAGCTTTCAGCTTAGTGTGCTACTCCTGATTAAACAACTAATAAAAAAAATTATTTTATACTAAAAATCTGTCTTTTAGTTATGTTCAAAATGTGTGTGCATTTTGTTATCCATTCTGTTCCTGAATCCTTTTTGGGAAATTGCTAGCCCATAACTTACTTCTTGCTCTTTTATTTGTCTATTACTATGCATAATATTGTATGTGCTCCTCTTTCTTGCTTAGATCTGTTGTTTTATTTTATTTATTAACTTTTATATACTATATCTGTATATTAAAGTGAATAACCATACTCATGTCGGTATCTTACTATGACTGTTGTATAACTTTGTTATTTTTATGCTGTGGCTCTCTTTGTTTATACTGTTACTCAGTAAGTTTTTGTATATTTGTAAATTTTTATTGATGTTTTAACATTCTTGTTTACCAACATGCATTCCAGTTGGTGCCCCGTTCATTGCTATGTGTCTTTCTAAGGTCTATAATTTAAAAATCCATTTCATTTCTGCTCTATCTCATAAATTTTGGTAATCCCCACCCCTATGGGGTTGTGCTATATGTTCAAGTCCCCAGAACCTGAATGAGCCCCCTGTGTGTCTCTGTTCCATAAAATGATTAGCTACCTGTGACTTTTCTTCCTGCCTTCTAATGTCCCCTTCACGTTCTTGTATCCTTGTTTTAAGTGCCCATGTTGTTTGTCCCACATATAAGTGGTCACACGGGCACTGTAATACATATATTACACTCTCAGTTGTACAGTCTACATACTGCTTGATTGCATATTGTTGACCTGTATGGGGTGTCTAAACATCTATTTTTTGTTGGTATGGTTACAGACAGAGCCCACAGGGCCTCATCCCTGGTTTGAGCGGTCCTAATAGAAGCTGTGAATCTTTCTGTATTGGAATTTTAAACTGTGCTCTAACCAGTTTTTCTTTTATTGTTTTCACTTTCTTGGCTGCTATAATGGGTCTTTCTTTAAATTCTGCTGGAACCTGCTCTCCCACTGACATTATGTGCCAATGCTTGTTTATAATCGCTTCGTTTCAGGAAAATGGTCATTGTACTTAGTAGTGAACACCAACCTTTGTGTTTGTTGTGTCTATGTTGTTTTTTGTAATGTTTCATTCCTGGTTATTGTTTGTATCCTTTCATCTGCCTTTTGTAATATTGACATTTTATACCCTCTTTGTTCAAATCTGTTTATCATTGCCTTTTTCTCTTTCTGAAAATCTTGTTCCTTGCTATAATTTCTGTGTACCCTCACTAACTGTGAGTATGGAAGTTAGCCAACTTTCGGCTAGGATGGCTGGTATATGTCAAACCTGCAATGCTACAACAGAAACATTGTTTTGTTTTTAGATTTCTTTGCATGGTATGGCAATAATGGCATATTCATTCACTTGTGAAGTGATCATTATATATGTACCCATTTCTCAATGGAAACAAAAAAAAAGTACAAAGAGGTTATACATAAAACAAAATGTTCCAGGATATTTAGCTATATAATGATGGAAACCCTGTTGGCTTAGGAAGAGCTAGAGACCCAGCTTTTAGAGTTCACCTTGACAAGGTTACTGACGCACAACACATATTCAATATGTCTCTCTGGTAACTAAAAACTGCTTACAATGGATTAACTACAAGTCCTGTTAGGAGGCATGTTTATGCTGTGATTAAGGTCTGTATTGAAACTAATGGCCTTGATACTAGGGGCTCCTCTGATCAACTAACAAGTAGCTTGGAAGATTGGGCTTCAGTTTCTCTATAATGACACTTGTGAGCTGGTGTGATATGACAACAGCTTATTACTTAGTTTGCAATGGTGTTATTCCCCATGACATATGGTTGAGAGCCAGGATCGCCACCTACTGAGCTACAGTGACACTGCATCAGTTGAGTACTTTAGAACAGGGTGGGTCAAATCACCTCAGAATCTAGTCGCAATAATTAATCAGTCTATAAAATCTGGTCACTAAGTCCCTATATAGGTGTTCAACTCAGTGACTGGCAAATGTTTCTGCACTGATGCCCAAATATAATGCAACTAAATATTTACTCTTACCAGGGGTACACTTCCAGATATGACAAATGGTTGCTTATGTACTATCCAAAGAAGAAAGTCAAGGTTATTACAATGGAAGCTTATGAGCAGGACAACAGAACATGCTGCTGCAACCTTGGAAACTTGGATTTAACTGGGAGTCCTATACTGGGATAAGCCGGTAGGTCAAGTGAATTGTGGAGATGAGGTGATGGACTCACAGTGAGTAAAGGCATAGGTCATGCAGCACACCATGCTACCCAACTGCACAGGGTCATTGGCTATGAAGGATGCCAATTGCCTGGCAAGAGGAAATATGCAGACATGGCAGCTCCAATTATTGGGGATGAGAACAGGTTGTAACACGTGGTGGGGGGATAGTGGACAAAATGATGGCTTAGCAATTAATGTACATTATTCAATGGCAAGAACATTTCCTGGTCTCTGATTGGTCAATCTTGGGCTGGACCCGTGATGTTATCCCAGTACAGCATCACGGGTCTAGTCTCAGCCTCACTGTGAACCTGTAGATGAGTTATATGATGAGCTAGATTACGTCTTTTTTTGCATCTCCTCATAAGAAATAAAAATATTTTTCCACACTAAAAAAACATTCTTTAAAATTATTTTTTTATTTGATATATAACAATCAGCCATTATATAATAGCAATAATACCCTCCAAGGAGTGTGTCGTTTGGGATAATGTCACGCCTCAGTTGTTGGATGCACTCGGCCTGCGGCTTTATGCCCAACCACATGAGGCATGACATTATCCCAGCATGACACACACCCTGTTGAGCATTACTGCTTAATTCAGTGGCCATTCCTGAAATGTTTGAGGGTGCTTGTCAACCTAAATTGCTTTTTGTTTGAAGATTTTTTTTTTAGCTGCACAGGGTGATAGAAACTCCAAAATAACAGTGTACCAGACAGAAAACTGGATTAGTCCCACCTCACATTAAGCTATTGGGCAATCTGGAGAAACTCACCTGCTTTGTGAATATGAGCTCTACATCACTTTAAGCCACATTTTGTATGACTATCTCTCCCTTGTTGTCTAGCACTTTTATTACCACTGAGAAATCATGGGAGTTTGGGGCATAAAGGCATTTCAAGGGCTGGTTTACCATCAGTTAATCTAAGCCTAGGGGAGATCATGAGCACAAGGCAAAGCAGAGTGCCATATCACCTGTTACCTCAGTTCCTGGAGTACCTTAATGATGTTATTAAACTAAAATATTTATGTTTTTAAATGAGTGTTTAGAGTTTGAATTCTAATTGTGTTTTGCACAAGGATTTTCAGCTACTAATGTAGTTGTTTAGAATTTGAGTCAATCTGAATGCTTCATTTCTACTACAGCTATTGTTTTATATGTGCTTTTAATTATTTATGTGTATGCCACAATGCTATATAGACGGCATCATGCCATTCATTCATAACCTACAACAAACAAAAAAAAAAAAAAAAAAAAACAAAGTTAAAACTTGTCATGCAGACACTGTACTTCTGCTCCATTGGGAGCTGATATTGTTATGAACATGAATTGTATTGTATTGTGCATCTTTGTTAAGATTTAAGGTGCCAAAAAGCATATCTTGTAGCACCTCTTTTGGTCGTGTACTAATTTATGCATTTAGTAAACATTTGGGTTACATCTGATGTTATTTCTGATGTCAGTTAAAGGGTAAGCATGAAATAAGTTTAAATGCCATGTTATTTCTTTTTTTCTTTACTCTCTGTTTATCCACCACATACAACTCCCAGGCCCTCCTCTCTCTCCAATCCCCAAGTCTCCTGCACCAGCAGTTGAGAAGCCTGCCCCTAGAGTATGCAACCATGCTCCTTTATTGTCCTTTAATCCCCTGGTTAACCCCTCTGGCAGGGCAAGGAAGGCACCTTTCTCACACCTCAGTGGGGCACATGCACACAATGGAGTCTGCCCTGCACAACGTGGAGAGGAGCGAGAAATCTTCACCAGGACTGTCTGGGGGTATGTTTCCACTTGTTCCAGTCCCCCTTGATGTTAGCGTGTAATGGGGACCATCGAGCCTAACACACGCTGAGACATACGTCCGCTCCTGTCCCCTGCCAGCATCAATCCCCTTTGTTGTCCCCAACGTTGCCAGCACCTCCAAGTTCCCCAGGAGGTGGTGGTAAGCAGTAAGGTTAACTCCCTAACCCTCCCTGGAGAAGGAGAGCAAGCTGTTGGGTGCTCAACTCTTCTCCCCCCAGCCAACCCCCCGGCAGCCCGAGTCTGTTCCCAAACCCGGATCACCGGCGTGGAGCGAGGTGTGGCATCCAGCGCCTCAACCCTCAGCACCACTGGGCCAGCTTACCATGTTATTTCTATGTTGCAGAGTCAACTTAATTAGTTCCTGCTGAGGCATATGTGTTTGAATGCAATCTGAAAAGGAACTGCAGCTTTGTATGTGTGTATGGGGGGTCTTCTTTAAACTTAAATTCATATATAGATTGATATACAACAAAGACAACCCTTGGTTAATGTTTTAATGTTTGCTTACATGTTGTGCATTACTTCTTTGTTCTTTCTCACTGACATTTGTGATTCACTTGCCAAGCAGTGGCTAATACTGCACCAAACAGATAATTATTTTATTTATTGATCCTAGCTGCAGGATATGCAATACCACAGAAAGGAAGTCTGTCTGGAAAACCTATGTATAACCATGTGAGCTTATTGCTCAGTGGTAGAGCAGTAGGACAGTATTCTGGGGGCCTGGTTTCAATTTCCAGTTGGTTACATTATTTGTTTCTCACTTCTATTTATGTTGTATATGAGACATTGTTATCATTAGTAAGTGAAAGAGGATAACTCTCATTGATGCTTCATGTATATTGCAGTGTAATCTTGTCTGCTTCATCTACGCCTGTTTTGCACCCTGCCTTCTCATATACATTGTTACTCTTGTCCCATTTTTGTATTTTATTGTTATTCTGTTTTGTAACCTCCTAGGTCATTCCTGAAAATTTTCATTTTCTTGTCTGGTGCACTTACGTGGCTAACAAAACCTAAATAAATAAACTCTCAGCATTTTTTTTCCTTTTTACAATGGACTCAGTTTTCAAACATGCCAACTTGGCACAAGGTGCCTGCATCAAATGGAACTGATGCAAGTGCCACCTTGCACTAAATGTTGGGCCATCCTGATTTTTGAATGCAGACTGCGTCAAAATCAGGATGCCGTATGCCAACCTAACCCTGCACTACCCCTGTGCCAGACCTAGGGGCGCACCATGTTGCAAGGGTGCTTGCACCACATCAGGGATGCAGCATCCCCTAAATTGGGATTCTAAAACCTACACAGTGGCTGCATGTCCCGTGTGTAGTTAGACCAGCCCTGAGCTGGTCTAACAGCCCTTATGCTGCAGGTTGGCCAGTATGGGTGAAGGGGTACGATCAATGACAGTTGACCTTAACATTCCCTGTCCAAGTGCCACTTCGGGCTATGTTGGTCATGACTGAGTAGGTTGGTGGCAGCATGCGGCAATGCCCTGACTGGGCACAGAAGACTGGCAAGCAATGTAAGTGGTATGGAGCACTCCAGCATCCCATACTAGGCAAACCTGCTGGTAACCAAACCTGACTGTGGCACATATCACCAACATGTGGCCTTGTGTGCCAGGAGGCAAACCCCTGGCAGCTGTCAGGTGCCCCAGCTGCCACTGTCCTACCTGGTAGCATGTTGGCATGACCCACACAGCCTGATGTAGCACTTGCACAGGGCACTCTTTTCCACTGGCACACCCTCCCACACAGGCAAGTCTGGGGCTGTCTTTGTGACTGGTGGGGGTACTTGCAGCATCCCCTGCCAAACACCTCCAGTGTGCCACCTGTTCAGTGCACCACTCCACTTGAGGCAACTCTGGGGACTTTCACATCAGGATCCTTGTGTATCAAAATCCAGCGCAGGGTCCCTAGTGCAGTGGAGTTTGCCACAAGTGGGGTTTCAGTGCAACTTGCTCCACTTGAGGGCCATTTTGAAAATTAAGCCCAATATCTTTACTAAGGAAACCCCAGCTAACATGTAACATCTTGATTCCAGTGGGGTCCTGCTTTTACTCATTAAGTTAGAAATCAAATACAGACTGACAGCAACAGGGTTGATACACCAGATGGAGTGGAAAGGATGAGAAGGGACTTGGCAAGGTTGGAGGAATGGTCAAATGTATGGCAGCTCAGATTCAGTGCAAAGAAGTGCAAGGTAATGCACCTGGGAAACAAAAACCCAGGGCAAGAGTACACAATGGAGGGTGAGATACTGACAACAGTAAAAATGAAAAGGGACCTGGGGGTAATTATATCAGATGGCCTAAAGGTGGGCAAGCAATGTGAGAAGGCAGTAAGGAAGGCTGGGGGATACTGGGATGCATAGGGAGAGGCATCAATAGCAGAAAACAGGAACTTGTTATCCCTCTGTACAGACAGTTGGTGAGACCCCATCTGGAGCACTGTGTGCAGTTCTGGAGACACCATCTCCGCAAAGACATAGACAGAGTGGAGGCTGTCCAGAGGAGGGCAACCAAATGGTGCAGGGTCTGCACCAAAAGACATACGAAGAAAGACTAAAGGAGCTTAATATGTATACCCTTGAGGAAAGAAGGGAGAGAGGTGACATGATAGAAACTTTCAAGTACCTCAAGGGAATCAACAAAGTCCAAGAGGGTGGCATCTTTCAGAAAAGAGATGTGCAAGAACAAGGGGCACAATTTGAAGACAGAGGGGAAGGCTCAGAGGTAATGTGAGAAAGTATTTTTCACAGAGAGGGCTGTGGATACATGGAACAGCCTCCCTGAGGAGGTTGTGGAGTCAAGAACAGTGGGGGAATTCAAGAATGCATGGGACAGACATAAGGCAATTCTAGTGGGGGACAGGGGGAAGTAAGCTGTTGGTTAATTAGGATCTGCAGCTTGTCTGTTAGGTAGGAAAATGGGCAGACTAGGTGGGCCAAGCAGTCCTTATCTGCCGTCAAATTCTATGTTTCTTTGTTTCTATGATACACAACAAAGAAAAGCCTAGTTGAATGCTTTAAAATTTGTTGTGTGAGGAATTACTTCTTCACAGAAAGAGTGGTGGATGCCTGGCAATGGTAACAGGTTTCAAGAATGCATGGGACAGGCATAAGGGAACCTTAGAGGTAAGGAAAAGTGGGTATAGATGGAGATCATGGGGGGGTCTGTGATGTTATAGTAGGTAGGGAAAATGGGCAGACTGGATGGGCCAAGAGGTCCTTATCTGTCACCAACATCTATGTTTCTAAGCTTGCATGTTGTACATTATTTCTTTGTTCATTCTCACTGCAACTTGTGATTCAGTCTTTCAGCTGTAGCAAATACTGCACCAAACAGCTAATTGTCTTCTTGACAGTTCTTAGTTGCAGAGTTGCAGTACCAGAGAAAGGACATATGTCCAGAAACCCTACATCCAACCATGTGAGCCTGTAGCTCTAAGGTAGGGCAGCAGAACAGTATTCTAGGGTCTTGGATTCGGTTCCCAGTAGGTCACACTATTTCTTTCTCAATACAGTTCAGTTGTATGAGACAAATTGTTGGTAAATGAACAAGGATACCTCTTGAGTGTTTTTGTTTTCTTTTTTGTAATTTATTTATTTGTTTTTTTTTTATCTACCAGGTAGGTGCAGTAGAGAAACAGTAGCCTATTTTGTTGGCACGATTTACCAAGGAAAGCCCAGCTGAAATGCAACATCTTGTTTACCTCCAGTGGGGTTCTCCTTTTACTCAGTTTTACAACATATTTACCCAGGCAGTCCTGTTTAGATGCAGCATCTCATTTTCATTTTCAGCAACTTGCTCAGGGTCACGCAGTATTTGTCTGTAGCAGGGTTTAAACCTGCAATCGTCAGGTTCCCAACAATGCTCCAAACAATGCAGTAAACCTTGCTGCCTGAGTTGGGGAGGGGGCTCTTGGAAAATAAAGTGGCTGTTAGCCATGTTTTTTTGTTTTGTTTTGTTTTAATGTATGTAACAACCCCTAGACTCACCTTTGCTGTTTCTGGGGCCCTCGGGTCTCACCTGGATAAGAGTGAAGAGAAGGAATGGTGCAGTGCCTCCACCTAGGGTAATGGCAGGGAACACATGTGAACATATTCCACGTTATCATCCCACAGGAAAATATACAACAGCTGCCCAAAAGACCCTCCCCCACACAGTAATAATTCCCCCTTCATGCAATGACTCACAGAACCAGAATATAACATTAACAATTAAAAGTATTTATTTTGGGAAAGGGGAGAAAAGGAAGGAAAATAGTATAACAAAATTAACAACTATCTGAAACAATTTCACCCCACACAATCCCTCCCTCCCACCTACTGGTGTACCTTACTTCCCAATGGCAGCTGCCCAAAATTTCATTTTCATTGGGGTCCTGCTTCTGCACATTGCTGCAATGCATTTACACAGGATAGTTCAGCTGAGATGCCACATCTCATTTACAGATGGGTTCTGCTTCCACCCGTTTATATAACTGGGTGGAATGGAGCAATTGCAGCTTATGTGAGTTGTTCAGGGTCACACAGGTTTATCCAGAGATATCTAACAGCTATTTTATAGGCAGTGCCTGTATATCTTTATATTATATTCTTTAAATGTACAATTTCACTTAATTTCATTCTTCTCTTGTACAACAGACATTAAAACTCTACTAGATAAAGATGCTTTAAACATGATGCAGTACCATACAGAATTCCACTCAAAACACAAGGACAGTACATATAAATGACAAAGTGTCAAGGAAAAATATGAATAATCATCTTCAGGTATTATGGTGTCGTGTTCAATTTGATGTCTGTGAAAACCCATAGTTTAGCGTACTGTTAAAGGTAGTACTGCACCTCTTGTATGATAAACATTGGTCAAGAATAATTACCATTGTTTAAAATAAGATCCTGTTTATAAAAGTAATTTAATATATGGATAAGCATTTTAATACTGTTGTAAAGTATACCCCAAAATGCGGTAATAGCATCACTGCATGAGTGATAATAGTATTGATGAAAAGTGATAATACTATCATTCTGAGCCTATAATACTGTTTGGTGCTCTGAACGATAGTATTATCACTGAAATACAACAGCACAAGTGCAAGTCTGCCTCTGACACCAACCTGGTTGCCATGGTGCCAACTCCCATTCCCAGACAGGCGATGTGACATCTTTCAAAGGGTGCCTTCTGATTGGCTGCTTTTCATCTGTGGGTGGGCAGAACACTTTTTGGAACATGGCAGCTGTCTCTCTCTTGCTTAGTGGGAGTAAATGAATTGCCCCCCTAGCTTTGGCAACATTTTTCTTTTTGGGTTTGTTTCTTTTCACATAAAAAAAATCAGATTGATCTTGTCTTCACTCAGCACTACAGCGAACCAACAGGCTAGGTAGGATAACTGTTCACTGCAGTGTTCCTTCTATGCATGAGTGTTCAGTGCACTTGTCGGGCACCCATTGTTAAGACACTCTACAGTGAAGTTCTCAGGTGCCCGTTGTCCAACGGATGCATTTTTAAAAAAATCAGATCCATATATTTAAAAAAATAATGGATAGGTTAGTGTGCTTTACCAGGGAGTCCTACCATCTCAAGATTCTAGACACATTGGAACCTCTCAAGCTTCACTCTTGAGGCCCCTATGTGTTCAGAACCTCTCACATGAATTACTACCCAGTAAAACACACTAACCAATCCATTATTCTATTTATAATTATTACACAAGGAATATCAGCAAGCAAGTATTTTTTTATTAGAATCCAAAGTTAACAAATATAAAAACAAGCATTTGTCAATGCCGAATGTTGCTTGCTTCTATGTGCTGTTTAGGTATTTGGAAGTCATTGGAGTGTAAATATTGAAAATTCTTGAACTTACGAGTGCGTAGGAACTGCGCAATGCACTCTCGTAAAACAGTCATTGTAAGGAAATTTTTCACGAAATGCTCAACATAGCCATTTTAAGACCTCTGGTCATGAACAGTGTCAGTATGATTTTGTTAATGTGTCCCATACATTGAGTTTGCACACCGACTGTGCCATTGTACGCTACATGGGCGGAAACACGTTTTGGCCAGGATGTGAAAAATGACAGCTGTACTGCTCATAAGGAGGTGTGGTAAAATGGCAATGTTGAAAATCTGGAGTGGAAATATTGAAAATTCGCAAACCTACGAACGCGCGTGGGAACTGTGCAACGCACACTCGTAAAACAGTCATTTTAAGGAATTCTTTCACCAAATTTTCAACATTGCCATTTTAAGATCTCTGCTCATGAACAGTGACACTGTGATTTTCTTAATGTGTCCTATACACTGAGTTCAAGACACCGACTGCGCCATTGTGAGCTACATATGGAAACATGTTTTGAGCAGGATGTGAAAATGACATTGTACTGCTCATGAGGAGGTGTGGTAAAATGGCAATGTTGAAAATCTGGAGTGAAAATATTGAAAATTTGTGAACTTATGAGCCTCGTGAGGAACTGCGCAACGACGCTCAAAAACAGTCATTTTAGGATTTTTCACTAAATTTTCAAATATAGCCATTTTAAGACCTCTGCTCATGAACAGTGTCACTGTGGATTTTCTTAATTTGTCCCGACATTGATTTCGCAACATCAACTGCGCCGCTCTGTGCTACAAGGGTGGAAACAAATTTGGGTGAGATGTGAAAATGACAGCTATACTACTCATAAGAAGGTGTGGTAAAATGGCAATGTTGAAAATCTGAGTGAAAATATTGAAATTTAGTGAACTTACGAGGCCTGTGTAGGAACTCGCAACGCACGCAAAAACAGTCTTTTTGATTTTGGACAAATTTTCAACATGGGTTTTGGGACCTTCTCAATGATATCACTGTCATGGTGGTATTTGAGCCCGAAGGGTGATTTCGCAGTCACGTCGCGTGAAATCACCCTTCGGGCCCGAATAACGCCATGACAGTGACATCATTCATGAGAAGGGGTCCTAAAACCCCATGTTGAAAATTTGCAAAATTCCCAAAAATGCCTGAGATATGCATAAAGTTGAACCCTCCTATCTAGCCCATTATATAGCTTACCGGTTTCTCAGTTCCGGTCGGCTTTGAAGAGTACAGACGTGTTCCCGGTCCATCAAGATCATCGCCAGAGTCCGGAGGCAAGGGTGAGGGGTGTGGGAGGCTGGGTGCACAGTGGGTGGGTGCGGTTGTGGGAGAGGGTTGGGAGATCGCCACATGGGGACCACATTTTGTTTTACAGGTTTAAAACAAAAAAAGACATTGTGGGATCGTTTGCCACACCTGAGGTGGGCTCCAGTGTGGCACAAGGATAGGGGTATTCAGCTGATGGGGATTGGGCACCCCTGGTCAAAGAACTGATTGCCACACAGGGGTGGGCTCCCAGCATGGCACCAGCGTCGGGGGTGGGGAGCGACAGCAGCTCAGCCGGCGGGATTGTGCACCCGTCAGCTGCACAGGACATGTGGGGCATGCATGCCTGTGTGTGGGGGGAGCTACGCTTACTCGGTGCTCACTGAGAGCGTAGCTCCCCTCAACTGGATATACTGCATTTTGGAGCATGTCACAGACAGCTCCAAAATGCATTGGCTTACAGGGGCCGCACCTGCCAACTCACTGACTGAATTGAAGGAGGAGGTGACACACCTCCGAAATCTCCGATGATGGCACTATGTTTCTTGCACATGCGTGCAAGCAACATAAAAATGTACAAAAGTGAACTTTCAGCAGCAGTGTAAGGTGGGGCCACAAATGCCCAAAACGGTGGTGCACATTCCAATAGCAGCCATGCTGGATGGCAAATAACAGGCATTTGTTGTGGCAAGTGAAACAAGAAAGACTACATGAGAGACAACCCCAGTACTTTCAATCCAAATTGATTCTTCAGTAAAATCACAGTACACATGTGTTCAGTCCCTGTCATCTAGATTGTGGTCAGCTGAGGTGGAGAGAGAAGGGTCTGGGCTAGTCATCAATATTCTGCTTACCATGCCCACGGATGTTTGAGGGTGAATCAGGTGTTGGATGGGGTGAAGGGTGGTGGGTGCTCAATGGATGGACTGGGCCTGGGAGGGAAGCTGAAACTTATTTTATAACAGGGATCATGGCAGGAGGGGGAACCACTGAACTACCAGGGTACATTAATTTCATAAAAGGGATTGGGGAGGTTGGGGGGGTACCAGTAGTCAGCTAGTGATTTAACTATTAAGAGTATTGGGATAAGGTATGGGTAGAGGCAATGGTCAAGGCTCTGCAAAATGACTTCATGCATGCATACATGGGGTTCAAATCCCAGTAGGAGCACACTTTCCATTTCATTTCTACAATTAGATTTCCTAAATTGCCTCACAGTGGCTAAACTGCATGGAGTGTGAGTAAGAGGAAAGTTATTTAAGTCTTTAGAGACTGTCTACAGTTGCTTAGTTTGCAACACTCCTGAAAGGAATGTGTGTTTCAAGGGAAGACTCAGGAGACTGAATTGTTTATAGCTCCTATAGCTCAGATGGCTGAGAGCAAAGCACAGTATGCCCAGGTCCTGGGATCAAATCCCACTAGAAACACACTTTTCCTTTCATTTATGCAATAGTTTTTTTCTGAATTGCCTGGTAAAGGCTAAACTGCATGGAGTGTGAGAAAGAGGAAAGTTATTTGAGTCTTTCAGAGACTGCCTACAGTTGCTTATTTTGTAACATCCCTGAACGGGAAGACTGTAAGTTTGAATCTGTCTAGGAGGCAGTTTGTCTCTGAGATTTATCTTTTTTCATTTTGCCTCTGAGATTTATCTGAGATGGACCTTTAACTGTTTAACTGTTGCTGGCTGCTGGGGTGCCCAGAAACAGAGGAGCCATTCAAGCAGGAGCTACTAGTTTGGATCGTTCTTTAACTGTTCATTCTGCTTGCTGCTGCCAGAGGTAAGAGTGTAAGTTTGAATCTGTCTCGGAGGCATTTTGTCTCTGAGATTTACATTTTGTCATTTTGTCTCTGAGATTTACCTGAGATGGACCTTTAACTGTTTAACTGTTTCTGGCTGCTGGGGGAGGGGATTCTTTGCCCAGAAACAGAGGAGCCATTCAAGCAGGAGAAGCTAGTTTGCATCTCTTTTTAACTGTCATTCTGCTTGCTGCTCAGAGAGGTAAGAGTGTAAGCTCTCGAATCTGCCCAGGAGGCATTTTGTCTCTGAGACTTTTGCCTCCCACCCACCCACACCTTCACACATTATTAAATGCTTAGTTAGTTGGGAGGAGCATATAGGCTCTGCCCAAAGGTGAGCTGATAGCTAAAGCGCAAATAAAACAAAAGGAAGAGCTGCTGATTTTATCACGTAAGTGGACATTTGTACATTTAAGTTGCATGATCTTGTCAATTTCACTCTGTTAGGAATAGGATAAGTTTGACAGTTGCACAGAGCAGAAAGGGGCAAGGGCTGCACAAACATATCAGAGTCATAAACAAAGAAACTCTGTAAAAGGGAGAGAGACTAAAAAAACACTAAAAGAGGGTAGAGGCATACTTAATGAGTATGTAGGATGGCACAAGGAGCAATGCAGTGCAGTGGGTGTGGATCGGTGGTGTTCAGAAGAATGTTCTGAGAACTGTGGTGCTGTCCCATTTGCAAGTACCTCTCTGGGGTGAGGGAGGAGGTTGCCAGGCTTCAAGCACAGTTAGCAGGACTACTGGGGACCTTAGACCGCACCCAGGGACCACCATACCACCAACTATAGCTACAGAGGGTACTCAGTCAGAGGCCTGGATGGACTACGGTGGGCTCAGGGAGGTTGAGGAAGGTAGAGCTCAAGCACCTCCCCACATCAGGTACAACTAAAGAACAAATATGATGTTTTCAATGAGAGGGAGAGCCCTGAAGGAAACCCAAGGTTGTGACCAGGGGTGAAGGGCAGACCCACCAGGAGGGGGGCACATGGGACAGGGCCAAAGAATCCCAGGGGAGAAGGAAGCTTCTCTTAGTTGGGGACTCAATAGCTTGGGGTATGGAGATAGGATCAGGCATAAGGAGGGAGAGGAATGTTCTGGGTCTTCCAGGAGGAACAGCTCTGAGGGAGGGGGAGTGGATCCCAGTTAAGGGGAAAAAAGGGTCCGGCAGTGGGGGTGGATGTGGAGGTTACAGTACGGGGGGATGAAAGGGGGGTTCAGGGTGAAGGGTAGGGATGGCATTGAGGATGAGGGAGCTCCAGGTGGGATGGAGGATGAGCCAGGTACAGAGAGTGTTAGTGAAAGGGGCAGAACAGGAGAGGTGGCTGGGGGTGGAGTTGAGGGTACAGATAGGGATACAAAGTGCAGGGCAGGGTGGACTCTCAGGGCAGGCACAAGGAAAGAGGGTTTGTGGAGGGATGAGAAATGAGGGGGGTAACATGCTAGTGCTGGGTGATTCCATACTAAAGGGAGTCAGATGGGGGGGAGTAAAGTGGAAAGACATAGTCGCATTTGGGTAGAGTCTGTACCTGGGTTGATGGCAGATAAAGCAGGACAGGCTGTTCTCAAGGGTGCAAAGAGGGGAAGGCATAAACCACATGTGGTGGTATACATGGGTACGAATGACTTGGCAGGGAAAACAGTAGAGGTGGTAAAGGAGAGGTTCATGGAACTGGGTAAGTTGAGTGAGGCAATAGGGAGCTCAGTTGCCTTCTCTGAGGTACTCCCAGTGCCCAGGGCAAGTACAGCAAGGAAGGGTAGGATGGATGAATTCAGCAGTTGGCTGGGAAATTGGGGTCGATCCAAGGGCTACGGGTTAGTGGGACACTAGGGCAGGGTCTTGGACAATAGGGATCTGTTCATGGGGACTGATTACATTTAAGCAGGGAGGGGAAGGGGATACTAAAACAAAGGTTAGAAGAATACATAGAAACAAAAGTTAATTTAAAGTAGGCGGGGGTGGCGAGTGGGTTGCTAAAGGGAAGGCTTTCCAGAGAGGGGAGACAAATGAGCCTACCCCCCTGTACAAACTGGGTTGGAAGCAGGGAGGGATCAAAGACAGGGCTAGAAAGGGTGGGAAATTGGGTAAGGAGTGTAAGGGAACATCTTGGAGGGTTTTCTCCTTGAATGGAAGAAGTCTGGGGAATAAAACCACAGAACTACTGGCTCTGTTGGCAGAGGGGATGGTGGACATAGCTGCCATCACAGAAACATGGAACAATCAATACCAGGACTGGGACCTGATGATCCCAGGGTATAGGATTTTCAGGAAGGATGGGGAAGAAGGAAAGAGGGAGTGGTAGTGATGTACATAATGGAAGGGATAAAGTGTGTAAGGGAAGAGGAGAAGGAGGAGGGTAAGACAGAGGCCTTGTGGATGCAATTCCAGGACATGAGGAATAGGATTCTTAGGATGGGGGTGGTATACAGGCCAACGACTCAAGGGGAAGACCTGGACAGGGAGATGGTGGAGCAAATTAGGAAGGAGTGTGGGAAAGGTAACACAGTGATTATGGGGGACTTCAATCTACCAGAAGTGGATTGGGGTACTTCGGCCACCTTGAGTGCTAGAGAGCAAATACTCCTGGATGCCTTCCAGGACTGCTTCCTGGCACAGATGTTCACTTAGACTACTAGGTTGGGGAATACACTGGCTCTAGTTCTGGACAATGGGTAGGCTGTAAGGGAGGCGGGGTGGAGGTCCCTCTGGCTGGGACTGATCACCACTCGGTGTGGTTCACACTTAATATGAACAGGGAAGCAGTGGGTACAGGGACCAGGGTGGTGGACTTCAGACAGGCTGACTTGATAGTATGTGTGAAATATTAAGGGGGCATCTGGAAGGAATACAGCCACACTTGGATACAAATCAGAAATGGGACAAAATCAAATTGGGGATATTGGAGGCTACTGAGACATGTACCAGATTGCAGAACAAAAAAGGAAGAGCTAAAAAACCAAGCTGGTTAAGTAGAGGGGTCTTAGAAATGGTGAGGGCTAAAAAAGCAACATTCAAGAAATACAAGAAATCTGGGAAGGGGGAGGATAGGGAGGAGTATGTGAAGAGGTTCAAGGAACTTACCAGGGGATGCAGAACAGCTAAGACCTCCAGGGAACTGAGGCTGATGCAGGGTATCAGGGACAGTGAGAAGGACTTTTTCAGATACATACAGAAGAGAAGGACCTGCAAGGACCAGATAGTTAGGATCAGGAAGGATGGGGGGTGGGCAGAGAAAGGGTGGATCAGGCAGAAGCACTGAATGAGTACTCCTGTTCTGTATTCACGAGGGAGAAAGGAGGCAGCTACCGAGGGGTGGGCAGGATGGGTGGGGGAGAGGGGTAATGGATGGGTGATCACTGAGGGTAGGGTATTGGAGGGGTTAAGGGCTCTGAGGGTGGATAAGGCACCAGGACCAGATGGCATACACCCCAGGGTGTTGAGGGAAATGGCAGATATCCTGGCTGGACTACTGGCGGAATTGTTTAATACCTCCCTGGACACTGGGTGCGTACTGCATGACTGCAGGATGACCCACGTGGTACCCATTCATAAAAGTGGACCAAAGGATGAGCTAGGTAATTACAGGCTGGTAAGCTTAACTTCCATAGTGGGGAAGCTGATGGAGACAATACTTAAGGAAAGGCTGGTGACCATTATGGAAGACAATGGGCTCCAGGACAGTCACCAGCATAGGTTCGTCTCCAGAAAATCCTGCTAGATGAACCTAGTTGAGTATTAACGACTGGGTCTTGAAGGAATTGGACAAGGGTCATGCAGTGAATGTTGTTTACTTGAACTTCAGTAAGGCCTTCGATTCAGTGCCGCATGAGAGCTTGGGAGGCAAGCTGAGATACATGGGGATGGGGACTAAGATGGTTAAATGGATTGAGAATTGGCTGCAGGGGAGACAGCAGATGGTAGTGGTGGGGGACTTTCAACTCCAAGGGCTGTGATGAGCAGGGTGCCTTAGGGATTGGTACTGGGGCCAGTGCCGTTTGGAATATTCGTAGCTGACATCTCATATAGTGTCAGGAATAAGATCAGTTTACTAGCCGATGGTACAAAATTGGGGAAGATGGTGGACAATATAGCAGGTTGGCAGGGGCTGCAGGACAACCTGAACAAAATGGTGGAGTGGTCAGAAGCATGGTAGTTGGGGTTCAATGCGAAAAAGTGCAAAGTCCTGCACTTTGGAGCAAAGAACCCATAGAGGGATTACCAGCTGGGAGGGCTGCAGCTAGGTTCCACTGAGGAGGAGAAGGATCTAGGGGTGGTTGTAACGGGGAAGATGAACACTACAGAGCAGTGTAGGAGAGCATCAGTGAAAGTCAACAGGATGCTGGGTTGTATCGCGTGAGGGATCTCCTCCAGGAGCAGTGAAGTGATCCTGCCCCTCTACAGGGCACTGGTCAGGCTGCACCTGGAGTACTGTGTGCAATTCTGGCACCCATATCTGAAGAAGGATGTGAAATTACTGGAAGGAGTACAAAGCAGGGCACCAAGGATGATCCAGGGACTGGAAGACAGACCATATGAGGAGAGGCTGAGAGAGCTGAACATGTACTCCTTGGAGGAGAGAAGGGACTGGGGGGATATGACTGAGACCTTTAAGTATGTATAGGGGATAAAAAAGGCAGGCACTGAGGGGATACTCAGGCTGAGGACGGGGAGAGACACGAGAGGGCACTATCTTAGATTGGAGGGGGGAAGATTTAGGATGAAAATGAGGAGACACTTTTTCACTGAGAGGGCCGTGGCAGAATGAAATGCTCTACCAGAGGAGGTGGTAGCCTGTAAGACAGTGGGTAGTTTCAAAAGGGGATGGGACAAGGTGAGAGGGGGGTGTAACTGGGAAAGAGAGGAGGTGGGGCAGCTGCAAGGTGAGGGTGCTAGCTACACACTCGAGCAGACTTGGTAGACCAGATGGCCTATTTCTGCTGGCAAATTCATATGTTCATATATTTGTATGTGTGTGTTTCAAGGGGAAAACTCAAGAAGCTTAATTGTCTGTAGCTCAGATGGTTGAGAGCAAGGCACAGTATGCCAAGGTCTGAGTTTGAATCCCAGTAGGAGCACATTTTTCCATTCATTTCTACAACTGGATTTTCTAAATTGCCTGGCAGTGGTTAAACTTCATGGAGTGTGAGTAACAGGAAAGTTATTTGAGTCTTTCAGAGACTGCCTACAGTTGCTTATTTCGCAACACTCCTGAAAGGAATGTATGTGTTTCAAGGGAAGACTCAGGAGGCTTAGTGGTCTATAGCTCAGATGGTTGGGAACAAGACACAGTATGTCAAAGTCCTGGGTTCAAATCCTAGTAGGAGCACACTTTTCCATTCATTTCTACAATTGTATTTTCTAAATTGCTTGGTAGTGGCTAAACTGTATGGAGTGTGAGTAAGAGGAAAGTTATTTGAGTCTTTCAGAGACTGCCTACAGTTGTTAATTTCACAACACCCCTGAAAGGAATGTGTGTGTTTAAAGGGAAGACTCAGGAGGCTTAATTGTCTGTAGCTCCTATAGCTCAGATGGTTGACGGCAAGGTATGCTAAGGTCCTGGGTTCCGATCCCAGTAAGAGCACACTTTTCATTTCTACAATTAGATTTTCCATGCATACATGTGCATAGAAGCATTGTGCAGAGCTGATATAGGCCACATAATGGCCTGTGAATGACATCCCTGGGCAAAAGGAGGCAGTATAGCGCAGTGGTCTAAAGCTCTGAGCTGCAAATTTGGTGACATCTAGCAGACCAGACCTGGGTTTGAATCCCACAGCTTCCACTTGCATACTGTGTGACCCTGAGCAAGTCACTTAACTTCCTTGTGCTCCCAGGTCGCTCCTGTAAAAAAGCTTTCAACTTAGTGTGCTATACCTGGTTAAACAACTAAAAAAAAAAGAGCTACCACATGTAGGATGAGCTATTGCCCTTTGCTCCTGGGTAAATGTTTCCTGCAGGTGGCTGTGGTATACTTTGCTTTTGCATTTTGTGTTGTGCTACCACAGCATGAGATCCATTTTTGCTGCATTAGTAATATGCTTCCCAGGTGACCACATGCTATTTCGTGCTCCACAAATGGCAGTGTCTGAATATGGGAACCTTCACTTCTAGAACATGTTTACTGCATGGTTGAGTGTTCAGCAAGCATGATTGTAAATTTAAAATGTTGGCCAGGGATATTCAAAGCAGTTACGCATGGCGCAACTGAGTTGCGCTGGTGCATGTATGGAAATGCACCAAGGAGCCATATTCAGCAGCAGCCAATGTGCAGTGCAAGTCCAATTGTGCCAATGTTTAACCCTAATGAATGCATGTGCAAGAGCAGAGGTCATGCCCATGAATATGCTTCATACTGCGATATTCAACCGCCAAACCATGGCACAAGTGAGGAGCAAGTCCCAGATGCACTGAGCAGACTTGATCCTATAAATACAGGGCATAAGCACACTGACTGCAGATGCACCGGGGCGAGGGAGAGAGAGAGAGTGGAACAGGATGGTGGAGGGATAAGATTGAGAAGAGCAAGGGAATAAGAGCATGAGAGGGACAGGGTGACCAGCACTGGCAGCCACAGGGGTGTGGGGCAGTGGAGTGTGAGCCATGGGTAGAGCGAGTGAGAGGAAGAAGCAGACAAGGTGCCATGCTCCACACCAGGGTGGCAGAAAGCCCACAGCAGCCAACCACCCAGAGGGATACAAGACAGCAGGGGCCGTGGCCGGTGCACCCTTTCTGATGGAGGCCATAATGAGGGGTGTGGGGAGGCAGGAGGAACAGCAACGAGGCCATGGAAGTGCCCATCGGAGGCATGCCTGGAACATGTGGTACCATGCCCGCACCACCTTCGAGAACTTCAGCGATATGGAGATTGTGGGCTGGTATCATCTTGACTGGGCTATTCTGAGGCAGCTCTGTGAGCTGTGCATTGAGGAGATTCAGACACCCACTAGACGGAGCCCTGCCATGTCAGTGGAGATGAAGGTAACAGCTGTCATGTGCCTGCTCGCCATGGGCACCTTCCAGAGACTAACAGGAGACATAACAGGCATAACCCAGTCGGTCACGTCCAGGCTCCTCATACAATTCCTCAATGCCCTGCTGCCACTTGCTTTGGAATATATCCATTTCCCCAGCACATAGGCAGAGCGTACATCAACCATGCAGGACTTCCACAGGCTAGCACGTATACCTGGTGTGCTTGGGGCTATTGACTGCACCCACGTGGGCATCTGCATACTACCTGGCCCTGACAGTGCGGCATACATGAACAGGAAGGGGGTACCCTGTGTCCATGGCCAGGTGGCATGCGATGCCAAGGGGTGCATCACCAATGTCTGTGCCACACACTCTGGGAGTGCACATGATGCATTCATCTGGCACAGCAGTGCACTGTGCCACAGGTTCGAGTGTGGGGAAATCCCCTTGGGCCACCTAGTGGGTGAGTATGGGATGGGCAAGGGGGCTGGGCAAAGCATGGGAAGGGGGAAAGCAGGGTGGATGCACTGGTGAGGGCACCAGGGATGGGCAAGGGGCACAACAACAGAAGACACAGGGCTAACCATGTCATTCTTCACACAGGTGACAGTGGATACCCACTCAGGCCATGGCTGCTCGCCCCCTACTGGTGCCTGTCATCCCCAGCAGAAAAATGGTACAATGAGGCACACGCCAGCACATGGAACATCATTGAGCATATGTTTGGGATGCTGAAGGCACGTTTCCATTGCCTAGACAGATCTGTCGGTGCCCTACCGTACAGCCCCTTGAAAGCCTGTGGTCTGTTCCTGGCCTGTTGCATACTGCGCAACATGGCCATTAACTGTGGGATAGCTGTCAAGGCTGAGGAGGGGAACAGTAGTGGGGATGATGAGGGCAGTGGGCCAGAGGAAGGGGGACAGCCCCACCGTGGAGGAACCCCCGG
Source organism: Neoceratodus forsteri (assembly GCA_016271365.2). Classification (NCBI taxonomy): domain Eukaryota; kingdom Metazoa; phylum Chordata; order Ceratodontiformes; family Ceratodontidae; genus Neoceratodus; species Neoceratodus forsteri. The sequence continues at coordinate 1,209,326,471 of CM057455.1, read as the reverse complement.
CTTCAGCGCATGGCACGTCAGCACAGGGACACCATCGCACTGGAGCACTATGGTGCAGACAGGCAGGTTGCACCACACCCACGCACTAGCCACACACACACAGGGACAGCACACAGGCAGAGGCATGCATGGTAATGGGCATGGACACACAATGGCATGGCACAGGGTTGGGGGTGACAGTGCCATACAGCCACACACATCAGCAAATAGCAGAGAATGGCAGTGCACACACACACACACACACACACACACACACACACACACACACACACATGTGCCTAGGCACTGGCATGTGGCAGGGATCAGATGCAGTGCACCAGTGCACAGATGCAACCGGCGCTGATCTACCCTAATCACGCTCACACTACATGGGCCAGTGACCAGGCATGCACAACACAGGCAGTGTGCAGCATCATACACAGGTGCCACACCTGTGGTATGCACACACACCACCCATGCACTCACAGGGCAGTGGCAGCTGACAGCAGCCAGGGCTGCATGATCCTCAGGTCCACTGCATGGAACCATGGCCACCACGGCCACAGGGATGGGTGCACTGGGGCCGATAGGCAGCCACAGGGGGTGTCTACAACAGCCTCCCAGGGGTTGAACTGTGGGACCATGACTGGGTCCATGCAAGGGTGTGCAGGCACCCAAACAGGATCACCCCAGGCATGCTTGGGATGCCTACAGCAGAGCCTGGTGTCAACAGGAAGGGTGTCACTTGATGCCAGGTCTGTGTGGTGGACAGTGCACTGAGCGGTGTTTGAGGTGACCAGCCACGCCCGGTTGCAGCCAGTGGTGCAAGACTATCCCTGATCACATTAGAAATGCAATCTTGAGATGTGGTCATGTCTTCCCGCAAGTGCTGAATAGCCTCCAGAAGCTGCGTAGTGCCTCTCATGCTGCTCAGACACCTGGTGCACCTCCTCATGCAGTGCATGCACTCCAGCTAACAGCAGCACCTGTTGCTCAATGGAGGCCCACAGCAATCATGTGTGCTCTGACAATGGGTCGGCACCCAGGGGAACCTGGGCGGGGCACCAACCCACCGGTGGTGTACGACCACAACGCACAGCCCCCCACTCAGGTGGACGCTGCACAGTGTGGTCCCCATGGGGTTAGTCCCTGTCCAGTGCCCTGGCAATGGACACCGCATCCGGCTGCCCCCTGACCCCTACTGCCTACTGCTGCCCCTCCGGCCCCTGTACACTGACCAGCAGCTGCACCACCACTACCACATGGCACTGTCATGGTGGTGCACATGGCAGCACCTACAGTGGTGGCGGGCAGCTGTACCACCATTGGCTGGCCACTGGGCATGCTTCACAAGGTGATGCTTGGTATGGGCATTTCCCCCATAACACCAACCATGCTGTTCAGGATCATGGTCATGGTCGGTGCTGGACCCCACCCTGATCTGTCTCTCTGCGCAGAGGATGCCATGGCTGTCATCCTGCTGGAACACAGCCAGGGTCTCATCCGACCCCATGCTCAGGACATCTGGCCAGACAGCAGTGGTGTGCTGCAGCCGATCAGGCCCCCAGATGCCCATGGAGGTAGATGACTGGTCCTCCGGGGCTGGGCCCACCTCCATGGCTGCTGCTGGCACCCCTTCCACTGCATGCAGGCATGCTGGTGCTGAAGAGAAAACAGAGGTGTCAGTGATGCATGTCCCCTGACCCAACTCCTCCATGCTTGTTGTGTGTGCCCATCATACGTACCATGCAGTGATGGGCTTCCACCAGTCTGGAACCCTCCACCTGGCACACCCTCGACTGTGCTGCAGTGCATGGTGGCCGCCACCAACTCTTCCTGCACCATGAGCTGTGGCACATCAGCAGGCCCCTCTGGTGGCTGTCCAGGCTGCATGAATGGCCACCACCTTCTCCTTTATGTGACGTTTATTGGTGCCCACCTTCTTCCGGCACTCCTGCATTGACCATTGGTGGCTGTCCTGCTGGTTCACACTCACCGCCACCTCCTCCCAGACTGCAGCCCTAGCCTTTGGTGTGCCTGTGGCACCACTCAGCAGTGGCTCCCTGTCCAGGTAGGCCTTGAACAGGGCATCAGCCTCTGCCTTTGTAAAGTTAGGCCTGCATGCCACGCTCCTCAACCTCTTTGTGTTCAGACATTTTGCTACTGGTGGATATGGACATATGTGTCAGTGTCAGCAGCAGCCTACACCATCCCTCCTGCTGTGCTGACTGGGCTCAGCAGCAAGCACAACTTACCTCAGATGGTTGCAATACCGGTCCATGGCATGTGCCGATCTGCAGCACTTTTATAGTGTAACACATGCAAATGAGCATCGGTGCAACGATAATGGCATGCTAATTCCACCAGTGCACCACACATTGGCTGATGAGCTCATTAGCATGTGGTGGCTGAATTTCGTGGAACTGCTCCATGCGCAATGAGATTGCTCCAGAGCAAATCATGGCACAATGTGCACACATACACACTGCATGAAACTGTGGTGCACATGCGCAGGACAGTGTGCTGCCACCTATTGTGCACAGTGCGCAATAGAGCCTACATTGCACAGTGTGCCATGGCTGCTATCGCGCATGTGTGCACCATGTGGCAGCTGTTCCCTGACCCCTGCCATGACCTCTGCCCCAGGGTGACACCCGTACCCATGACCTTGTCAGGCCACGCCCATGCCATGCATCACTGTGACTGCACAATAGCATATCACAGCGCATACCATCTCAGCCTGTGCATCTGGTGCATGCACTTTCCACATATGCTTCATGTCGCCATTTTGATTCGTGGTTTACACAGACCGGTGATGGTGCAGCAATAACGATGCCATGCACGGGAGGCCAATTGGTCTCAAGTTGATATGGCTAATCTAGTGGTCTGTGTCCTGACCCCTTCTGAACTTATCCTCACATATTGTACTGCAGTGCTGACATCTACTGCACCACCTGTACTTCCCAACCCCTTCTGAACTTATCCTGCGATTGCAGTAGCGCTCTCACAGTGCACAAGGGTGGGCAGGAGTGGCGAACAGTGTCACCACCAATTCAGGGACCCGTAGCAGAAGGATCCTGATTGCCTCCGGTGGCTGGAGTTGTGCACACAGCATGGGGCTGTGCCACAGCCAGGTGAGTAGGCCCGTCATGCATATGTGCCCTGGTGCTCTACTGTGGTGTTGGCTGGGCTGCCTGGCATGTCCTGCAGGGTGGAGTACTACCAACCTGTGCGGTGCACTGTGGCTTCATCCTCCGCCACATGCATTGTGCTGCCATCCTGTGGGCCATGTCAGGCAGGGGCTCACCCCGTGCACATGAATAGGGGTGGTGGGCAGCTGCTATGCTTGGTTACTGATGTGTATATGTTTCTGTTCCATTCCCAGGCCCTGAGGACAGGTGTCAGGTGGTGCTGGTGGGTCACCAGGCCACAGCAGCCCAGGGAGGAGGAGGAGGATAAGGATGAGGTGGAGAAGGAGGAGTTGGAGGAGAAAGAGCAGTGGCACCACCGCCTGTTGGGCCACAGAGGGCAGGTAGGCACATCCATATTTCTGCTCACCATCAGTAGGGGGTGGCAGGGACATGGGTGTGGGCATAGCTGTCTGCGCCATGTGCCGTGGCAGCTGTCTGTGTGGCACTGTGGTTGGTGCCCGCCACTGTGGCGCATCCATCTGTCTTGTGTGCCTGCTGCTGGTGGGGCCACCACTGATATTGCTGTGGTACAGGTGTGGCACTATGCCATGTGACTGCCATGTTGCAGTCAGATGGCCACTGTGTGGCATGGACCACCACTGAGCACTGATGTGGTGTGCTGCCTTACCAGCAGGCATTGACCCACAACCCTGTGGGTGGCCTGTATGGGCCCTCCACGGGGTGTGTTCCCCCTGCTTGGTCAGCGCTGTGGTTGGGCTGTGTTCCTTGGGACATTGCACTGATCACCTGTTCTGTCCCTTGTCCTAGGTGTCCGTAGAGGTTCACGGCTGCCACTGTACTGCAGGCTCCTTTTCGGATCATCCTGGTCACCTCAACGACTATGGAGTCCATCTTCCAGGTCCGGAGGTAGGTCCTGGCTATCTGGAGGCAACTGCGTCAGCTGGGGTAGCTGGGCATGGGCGCCGCTAGCCCTATTCTTAGTCCCCTGTATCCACCACTGTATCTCCCCCTCCAGTCCCCCATTCCATTGTACAGCCCCTGCACCCTGTCCCCTTTCCTTGCTATCCTACCCTTTCACACACCCTTGTTTCTGTACAAAGTTTTTGACATTACGAGTCTATTTTGCCTTCCTACCTGTGTCTGTGTCTGCTTTGCAGCTGGCATGGGGAGCCATGATGCAGTGGTGTGGTGTGTGTCTGTGTGCTGTGTCTGTGTGCTGTGTCGGTGTGCAGGTCATGCATTGTGGTGTCCTATCCCTTGGTCGGTGGCTGTGCCTTGGGGTGGTCTTGGGAAGGTATGTGTGGCATGTGTGCATTTGACAGCATGGTCCTGAATGTGGTTTGCTGGGGTCTGGGTGGGTGGGGCACAACATGCAGGGGGGGCTGTTCTATTGGCCCTCCATTTGCCATTGGTGCAACCTGTTGCCTGCTTTGTGTGCCACAGGTGTATTCCAGGGGGGTGTCTGGGTGCCTGTGTGTGCCCTGTTGGTGGTGGCCACCTGTGGCCTGCCACTTTGCATCCCTGGCAATGTCCCTGGGTGTTGTCCTCTTCCCTGGCCCATGCCTTTACACTGCTGCTGTGCTTCCACCATTGCCTGGGGCTAGTCTTTGTGTGCCATGGCGCATGTCCGGTTGCACCCTGGTGCATCTCTGGTTACGCTATGGGGCTGGTCTGGTTGTGCCTTGGTGCATGTCTGGTTGCGCCATGACACTTCTGTGTGATATTCTGCTGTGTTGCACTGGTGCATTTCGCCATGCGCAATCTTTGAATATTGCACTCATTGCACCATGGCACATTGGATTTGCGCTGTGACCAGACTTGCACTGGCCTTTCATGTATTTTTGAATATCTGGCTCATTGTGTTTTTCAAAAAAAAAAGGTAGTATACTTAATACAAATGACTAAAACACTGACACAAAATAAAACCCAGGCACTGAGGTGGTCTGTACACATGATTCTGCTCTTCAGGTGAACCAATTATCTAACTTTACATTCTTTTACCACTCTTTTCCCCAAAGCAACATATTTGTCTTAGGAATCAAATCAGAATGGGTAAAAAGAAGTACTTAATAAAACGTTAATGTGGCTGCATAGATATCTCTTTGCTAATTAAGAGCCACTGGCCCAGATATTCAAACTATGCCCAAAAGGTGGACAATAGCAGGAGCAAGCATAAGTCTATTGCACCCATATGCAAGAGACGTGATATTCAAAAAAGGAGCAGGCCAAACTGCGCCTACAGCCGACGACTGAATATCACACCACCTGCACCATAGTGCAACTAGGAAGGGGAAGCTGAGCAGATCTGATGCGCCATAGTGCAACAAGGGATGTGTAGCTGAGCAGTCCAGAGGCACCATAGCGCAACCAGGGATGCCTCCCAGCAGCAGAGCAATGCAACTGCATAATCAGGGAGGTAGGGGCCCAATACCCATGCCACAGATGGGCACAGGAGCACACAGCAGAACAGACATTGTCACCCCATACCCCATGCACTGCACAACTGGGAGAGGGCTGGAATAACCACTGGCCCATGGAGACAGGCAAACAACCCACAGCCGGGCCATGGTGCCCCATCACACCTACCAGCAAGCTGTGACTGGCACACAAGGAGGGCTGACCACCCTGTGCCACACCACCCCCTCAGTGCAGAGCACACACTGCACCATGACCCCCAGACACCCCTCAGGAGCAGTGACCACCACTGCAGGAAACCCCATGCATGCCACCACCCCCACTGTGACAATGCAACCCTGTGCACCACAGAACCATGCAAGCCAGTCCCACCATGAGCACCCATCAGTGGGTGGCAGCACACAGCAATGCAACAATGGCAGACACAGTGCCACCATGCACAGTCCCCCCGAGTACTGCTGAGAGACCAACCATGCATCGGCACATGGGGTATCCCACACAGGACAGGGTTTGCCCCGGATACCACCACCAGTGGTACAGCACCCTGCACAGTATTCCAAAGACACACCCTAACCCACCACTGGCCACAACAGCCAGCACAGACACCCACAGTGGTGCGTGGAAGCATGCACCACACTGGATGCCACACAGTGCATGGACAGACACCCACCCATACCCAAGGGCACAACAACACAGGGACGCAGTGGTGGGGCAACCAAGCCTCCGGCATGGGCCCATGTAAACTGTGTACACACAACCCGCAGTCCTCCATGGCACTGGAGTGCCAGCCACCCTGCGCAGGCACTGTGGACCCATACACCACCATCATTTGCCTGGAGCACAAGTCACAGACGGTGGTGCACATCCCCTGCAACACACACAAGGTACAGCATGGAGGTGGGACAACAACTGTGGAGGCCACAGTGTCACCTGAGGCAGACATGCACCACACCAGTGACAGGAGGCAACCCAGCAATGTGACAGGTACAGTGGATGCCCTGCAGGGACTGCCACCACTGACATGCCAGCGGACCGTGCAGGTCACAGACATGCATGTGTGTCAGCTGCACAGGCCATGGATGGGCTGATGGGGCACCATGGACACAGAGCACACACCATGGACCACTGCACACAGTCATCCAGTGCACAAGGCACAACACACACACTGCAGACACTGACTGATAGCTACCCCCACACCATAGTCACCTCCACACGGGGACACACACATATACCCATGACCGCACCACCCCTGACGCCATGCAAACCACTGCAGCTGAGCACCTACAGCCCACTGCAAATCAGAGACCACTACAGTATTCATATCAAAATAACTGTACTGAACAAACATATAAAATTCAACTATTTACAATACTATGTACAAAATATGTAGAAGGTGGGGGGAGGGACACAAACAAGATGGGGGTGGGTAGGAGGCAGGGGTGGACAAATAGGATGTGAAAGGAGGTGTGTGAGGGTGGGTCCAGGGGGGTAGGGGATTACAGGGACTGAGGGACCCCTAGTGGGAGCACCTCTCCCCACTCCGACTCTGTCGTGCTCTGTGCCTCCGCAGGACCCCAGTGTTGTCAATCCTGCGGAGGATGTCCAGTGAAGCCTCTCCACCTGGAGTTATCTCCGGCAGTGCCTCCCTTATTTCCCGGAGATGGCGTGCACCTAGGACAAGGGAGCACAGTCAATAGGTGTGAATGCACAACCCCATACAGCCTGCCCACTGTGCATGGCATACGGCCGTGGGACATACCTCTGTGATGGTGTGTGACCACCCACAGTGATCATGTCCACATGACCTGCCCACCCAGGTGCATACAGCCATGTGGAACGCTGCACACACCCACCAGCCATGTCATGCACAGCACCACCGTGGCCGTTTAGTGACATGGCTATGTGGTGCAAAGGCAGTGGCACAACCATGTACCTGGTGCATGCATGGACCACCATCGATGCACTCCCAGACATGCATTGCCACTGGACAGTGTTGACTGTAACAAGTCTCATGCATTGCAGTGGTGTCGATGGATGGTGGCCATGCCCCATTGCCCACCCTGTTACACAGCATGCAATAGTAATCATGGAGGTATGGCATTCACCTTCATCGGGCTGGTCCAGTGGGCATTGAGGGCCCTCATCCCGCCTGGCTGCACTCTGCTCCTCCTGCCACCAAAGATCACGGGCATGGCGGCATTCCTCCAGGCCTGTGGTGCAAACATAGAGAGAGGAACATAAGTATAATCCCATAGCAAAGTCCTCCTGCCCCCAGGTGTGTGCCCTCCCATGCAGCCAGACACACCCACCCCACACCCTGATAACACCACCACCACCACCACAGCCAACCCCGGATGGTCCCTCCCCCATGTACTGGACACGTGCAACAGTGTTACCCATATGGAAGATAAAAGTGTGTTGACATAACACCTACCTGGCCATGGCACTGTGCCCCTCCTGGCACATGCCTGCAGGCATGCTAGCAGCTCCAGCTCCCTCCACCGCAGGTCCCCGTACCTGTGGCGGCACTGCTCAGTGCTCATCCCCCATCCTGTGGCCTCCTCAAGCGCAACGGTCACCTCCTCCCACACCTGGGTCCTGGACCTGTCCAGGGGTGCCTCCCCAAACAGTTGCCCATGGTGTGACTCCACAATGGCCACTAGGTTGGCCAGCTCTATTGCCAACCACTGAGCTGCCCTCCTGCGTGCCATGCTCTCTGCTCGATTTGGCAATATGGCACTCTGCAGCACGGCTCCCCACGTGCAGATGCTGCGTGGTACAGCGCTGCCATTTCCTATCACACTGTCACTGAACAGCATGATAGAGGTGCACCCATGCCTGATGCATGGCGCCTAGTGGGGCAAAGGTCGGGCACAGGATCAAGGGTCTCTGACGCATGGACATGCACAGCGCCATTGGAACCCAATGCATGTAGTGCAATTGGCTGCCTGTTTGCTACTGCCATTAGCGGTCTACTCTGCCTATGATGGCCCAGTGCCACAGCGCCATGTAGTGACCATTGCTATAGTGCCACTGGCACAATGGTGGCCGTGCTCTGCATTGCCTACCACGTACAGAACATCAGCAGCACAGCAGATGCCTGCATCAGCAACCTGGGCATGTGCAGTGAGGTGTGTACTATGCATGTCACAGAACTGCACCATTGGTTCAGCACGTTCAACATAATTGCGCAAAGCGCAAAAGCGCGATATTCAGCCGTCATATGCAAATCATCTAATCAGCCATTCAATGGTGCAGCACTGCAATTTGCATCCACTTAAAATTGCACCTTGCCTGATTTGCATGGCTTGCACTATAAAAGTGCGACATTGGGCTGCAGTGGCCATAGTCGGTTACTGCAGTCTATTGGTGAGTTGCATGCTGTTTGGGAGTGTAGATTGTGGATTTAGGGACATGCATGGGACTGCACAGTCACAGGTAACAACTGCCATTCTTACAGGCTAAAGAATGACCAAGCAAGTTGTGGGAGAGGAGGAACACAGTGGTGGGAGGTGGAGGAGGCCTAACTTTACCAAGGCAGAGACCAAAGCCCTGTTTGAGGCCTACCTGGATCAGGAGCCGCTTCTCAGCAGATGGCAGGGAACACCTCAAGCCCATGCTGCTGCATGGGAGGAGGTGGCACGTGCCAAGAACCTGCATGGCAGCCACCAGCGCTCCGTGCGGGAGTGTAAGAAAAAGATAGGCATGGACAGGAGGAGGATAAAGGGGAAGGTGGCTGCCATCAGGGCAGCATGAGCTGCAACAGGTGGGGGACAGACGGAGGTGGTACAGCTGACCCCACAGGAGGAGAGGCTTGCTGGAAGCATGCAGCATAGAGCCATTGAGGGTGTTCCAGGTGGTGGCTTCCAGATGGGTGGTGGCCCATCACTACATGGTAAGTCATGGTCTGTCTATGGAGGCAGCAGGGTAGCTCACATGCAGTAGCTCGACTTTGCTTTCCCTTACAGATCCTGAGCATCTGCATGGGTCAGCGGTGGTGGGCCTGTCCACTGAGGACAGTCAGCTGGAGATGGAGGAGGGCCCATCCACCTTCACAGGTATATGTGGATCAGTGCGACAGTGGGGCCACCTGGCTGTCCACACTGATGTTGTTGTACAGGTGCAGAGGAAGCTCTGCCTGTGTCCCAGTGTGCTGGCATCCACAGATGCCAGCATGCTGTGACTGGGGCCGGTGCACAGTCTATCACCGATGATGATGTCACTAACGTCATGGGTAGTGACACATGTGTGCCACGGGATGGCCACATAGCAGGACACATTGCGCCTATGGCTGTGGGTGGTGGTGCTGCTATGGAGGCCTGCCTGTCATCACAGTCCCAGCCTGTGCCTGTCAGCACCAGTGGGGTAGCACTGGTGTTTGTTCAGGACAGTGGAACTGTTGAGGCCACTGCAGCAGCACCACTGAGCCCTGGGGAGCAGCAGCCAGAGGGGCAGCATCAGCAGTCAGCCAATGGGCTTGGGGGGACAGGGTTCAGCGGCAGTGTCTGTGCACCACCTGTGGACATGCCCACACCTGGTGCACAGCGCCCACCCTCAAGGGGTGCTGAGCATCAAGGCCGCGCACACCCTGAGGGACAGGATGCCGAGGAGGCAGATGACCTCTTGGATGAGCACACCCGCCAACTGCAAGCATCAGTCCAGCAGTAGATGCAGCTTGCGACGTCAGTGGATGCACTGTGTGTGGCTCTGAAGTGGGCAGAGGAGCATCACAGCAGGGACACTGCTCTGATCCTGGCAGGTGTGGACCATTTGCAGGAGGATGTGACTGCTGCCATTGACAGGCATGCACTGGCATTCACTGCTGTCATGGCCACAATGGGCACACAGTCATGTGCCCATGCGTCACGGACATCACGCAGTGCACTGTCCACCCCCCCATTCCTGGCATCATGCTACTCCCTCCCTGTCAACACCGGGTTCAGCTGTGGGCATCCTGAGCACGCCTGACACAGGCATGTTCAGTGTGCTGCAGACCCCTGTGTGAGCACAGTCGCATTCACACAGTGGAACCCCTGGGGGACCATCGATGCCACCCCATGAGGCCAGTGGTTGTCCTGTCAGTGCTGGTGGGTCTCAGCGGGGCCACCCACGCATCTGTGGCAGCTGGGGCACTGTGTCATGTGACTGACCTGTCTCCCAGCGCGACTACTGTCTGGTGCTGCCCTGTGTGCATTGTGTCTTTCAGTGGGCAGTGCACAGGTGGATACCCGGCCCTGCACATGCACACACAGTCCATCTCCACACCCTCCCGGCTGCTGTCCACAGTTGCATGTGCATGATGATGCCTGCATTGCACTGTACACCAATGTGCAATGGTGCTCAGCATCTGACACTTGGACAGGCAGTGGTCGTGGTGGCCTGTGGACATGTGTGTGGCTAGGGTTGGCATTCTGGGTCAGTGTGCCTCCTGCCCTCTGTGCATGTTTAGTGCATTGTGTGTGTGGACGTGTGTGCGTGTCCGTCCGCATGGCATGTTAATCCTCACCCATCCCTGGTTGTGTGTGTGCTTCTGTGCCCTGCCACTTCCCTTGACGGCATGCACCCCTGGTGTGTGTCAATGTGTGTTGGTGGGTTGTGCCTTAGCCACTGTTGACTGCACATGGCCCCGTGACTTACCTGGGTTGGCTGAAGTGCTCCTCCATGATGGTGTCCTGGTGCAGCTGTGCCAGACAGCTCAGTCAGGGATCCCGTCACCCAAGGGGGGGCTGCCCATCACCATCGTCACTGGCGTCCTCATCGTCCCCATTGCTGTCCCCCTCTTCAACCTGTACAGCTATCCCACATTCGCTGGCCATGTTGTGCAGGATGCAACAGGCCAGGAATAGCCTGCAGGCCTTTGAGGGGCTGTACTGTAGGTCATCACTGGAGGTGTCCAGGCAATGGAAACATGCCTTCAGCATCCCGAACACCCGCTCAATGACATTACGTGTGGTGGCGTATGCCTCATTGTAGCGTTGCTGCGATGGGGTCATGGGCTGCCGGTAGGGTGTGAGCAGCCAGGGATGGAGTGGGTATCCACTGTCACCTGTGTGTAGAGGGTGGAGGTTAGTTTGATGATCAGCATCACCCTGTCCCAGGCCATGTAGGCCACTACCCATGTCACCTCTGACCATGCCCCCAGGCCCTATGATTGTTTATGTGGTTTGCATACTCACCCACTAGGTGGCCAGTGGGGATGTCCCCACTCTTGAATCTGTGGCACAGTGCTGACTGGTGCCAGGTGAAGGCATCATGTGCTCCCCCAGGGTGCATGGCACAGACATTAATTATGCACCCCCTGGCATCGCACACCACCAGGCAGTTGATGCTGGCATAGCCCTTGCAATTGATGTATGCGGCCCCTTGGGCCAGGTGTGGTGCATATGTAATAACATGGGTGCAAATCTATTGCCCCTAGCATGCCAGGCATACGTATACTCCTGTGAAACTCCTGTATGTTTGCTGTGCGCTCCACCAATGTGCTGGAGAAATGGATGTATTCCGCAGCATGTGGCAGCAGTGCGCTGAGGAACTGGGTGGGGTGGCGTGATGTGGCTGACTGGGTTATGCCTGTAGTGTTAGCATTATGTGAATCAGCCATGCATCCATTGTGTGGTTTGTGTAGTTGCAGTCAGTGGACTGTTGTACTGGTTGTAACGTTTTCCTATACAGTTGCACAGCACAATCACACATCTGGGAGTCCCTGACAAGAATTCCTTCTGCCTTCATCTCATGCTCACTCTCAGCTCTGTATCATACTGTTCACAGTCTGTTTCTTCATCACTGAAACTAACTTTCTGGGGGTTGGTGTTTTACCAACCATGAAAATGTACCAACAGCTGGGACCAGGCCATATATTTTCTGGGGAGAGGGGACGTTTGGGTAACTGTCAGACAGGGGAGTCACCACAGCTGGTGTCGACATTGATAAAGGCCCTCTGTGGCAGGGAGTTGTCACTGCCAGTGGCAATATCAAGAACACTTTCTAGTAGCAGTAGACACCACTGTGTAGTGCAAAAGCAACAAAGCACCACTTGGCAAAGCTTTGCCACTACAAGCAGTACATGTTTGTGTCTGTGTGTGTGTGTGTGTGTGTGCGTGTTTGTTCATATGTCTGCATAGTATTTGTGTGTGTTTATGGATGTTTTGTCTTTCAGTTTTGCACCCCCAGTACTGTTGGCACTTTGATTTATTTTGTTACAAGGTTTTAATTTTTCAGTTATAAATAGCATAACCAGGGCATAACATAGCACTCAATACAACTGAGAAGAATGCTGTTTTTGTGATACCACACCAATATGACAATCTGTGCCATTTTTGCTGCATTAATAAATGGCAGTCTTTGTTTTAAACGTATACATAAATTAATATTTCAAACCATTTTAACCCCTCAATTTTAGTTTGAAATTGCTAAAATCCACCTTTGGGAGTTGAATGCATTCCTTTAAATGTTTAATTTAAAAGCAAACATATGAACAATGTTTTTTTTTTTCAAGAAAAATATCAGATCCTCAATAGGGTGCATAGTTGTTGATTAAGTGATTGAGTTAGTGATTGATTGATTGATTGATTGATTGACTGATGAATTGATTTAAAAGCGCTGGCCAGGAAAGGCACACTGAGCTGAACAGGTAATTTCCAGATGCATTCTAGAGGAGGAGGCGCATAAGACAAGTAGGGTACAACAGATAAATCAGCATTAAGAAGACTAACAATAAAAAACTGTGCAAAACAATAGCATGTACTATCAAAGTAGTCATAGATAAATGCAAACCTGTACAGAAAATGCAGAATTTATAACAAATCAGTAAATAAGCATTTGGTCAAATCATTGTAATTAATTACTATTAAGGGAGAGGGAAGAGAATTATATTCACCTGTCTCAGCTCTGCTCATATTTATGTTATTGTATGAGAATAAGTGCAAGGCAAGCATTACTTTTGCAACTCTTTAGAATAGCATGGCAAAACTGCTATAAATCAGAGACCGCTTGTCTAAGTAAGAGTGAGCACTATGCGTATTAAAACTGAAAAACCTATTCCTCAACCCCTTGTTCAGCTTTGTTCAGGTGTTCAGTGTATAATACAGTACCTTGCTTATGATCACATTGCAAAAGGGCCAAAGTCCACCTTTATTGCATCTCTAGCAAATGTGTCTGCACAGAAGACCTTTGCTCTGCTATAGCAGTACACAGTGTATGACAAGATGGTATTTTAGGCAAATAAGAGGTAGCTTGTGTCACCATACTCTGCTGTATTGAGCTCATGTGAACATGAAATCTCATTTTAAGCAATGATAAGACTGCTCGGCCTCAAGCCACCCAAGAGAAATAGAGAACAATCTAATCCTTGTGATATCCATGAGCCAATGAAGTCTGTGGAGCCCATTCTAGCTGTCTACTGTCTTTAGCACTTTAAATCCTAAGGCCACTCGGGCTCTCTCTACAAAGAGAGGGCCTTGACCAGAGCTAGTAATAGTCATCAATCAGTCCTTGAAAAACTAAACATTTTTCCATTCATTTATTCCACTGACAGTGCCCTGTTGAAACACAACATGAAGGATATCACTGGACTGGATGAAAACTTCCAAAATGGTATCAAAATGTCTTTAGGTCATTAGTGAACAAACAGCCTCATCTATCAGAGGTAGACAAATTGGTCTAATGTGTATGTGCCTCCAAAAACATAAGAGCAACAGTGACCTCCCCTAGTGCATTGGACATCAACAAATATGGAGGATTTCTTCTGAATTCTCCCACTGTTCAGTTGTACTGCCTTTATAGATCATCTGCTCCAAAATAAAGAGGATCTTATCTTGGTACTGTGTTCCCTGTGGGCTTGTTTACTTAAAACCTAGACTTTACATTAGGAGGATCTATTGTGGAATCCACAGAGACACGTTCTCTCTTCAATCTCAGGTTACCATTCTACTGACTTTTTCTAGTCCCATGTCTGATCTCTCTTCCACCCTTCTCAATTTAGGTACGCTTCCCCTCACAGGACCCTAGGCAAGAGCTACTTTACTCCACCCTGTACCATAACATTCCTTAACTGCAAGTTTTTCCAGCATATCATCTCTCTCTGGTGTTATTTCCCCCCAAAGCTCCTTCATACATCCCTCTACGCACTTTTCTACTCTGGACTCATCCAGGTTTTACTCATCTCTAGGCAGCATAGTAGATCTCTTTAAATCTCTACCTAGTGCTAGCCCTCTGTGCACTATGACCCAACAGGCAACCTGAGCCACATCCTAGATCTAGAGCCCTGCCACCACTCTGGGCCCAGCAAGGTAAACCTCAGCCCAGCAGACCCAGAAGCTGGAGTCCACCCCAAGAGCTTGGCTCCCTGTTCCCAGTTTCACCCGCTGGGCAGTCTCTGCTATTCTGACTCAATACAGACTATGATATCCTTACACTGACTAACATATGCTAGCTGGCTCCAGTTGGATCCTTCTAGCTCATCCCCTTTTTCCTGTAGCTGGAAACCTCACAGCACATATCTCATGGGCTCCCTCTTAACCATTAATTCTATGCTACTTTTAAGCAGCCCACCATTTCATAGGGGTTATGTAATCAATGAAAGCGTAACAGTACCCTCTGAAAGGAATGGACATTTGGTTGCGAGATGAGCCAGGGACCCTGGTTTTCCATTTTTACTGGTAACACCGGTAACAATCACAGAATCCTGCTTGGTTTGCGGATTTTGAATTCTTGTACAGGTGCCTCACGGAAATTGCATGTCACTGCACAGACTCTCTAAGATTTCAGCATCTTTTTACATTTTTTTTATTTTCTCTTTCTATGTCCCCTTCTCACAGCATCATTCTCCACTTTTCAGAGATCCCTAGGCTGGGTATCTCCCAGCTTCATCCTAGGCAATGTTCAGGAGCTCCTGTGGGCCTGCCACTATCCCGCCTGGGTTGCACCCTTCCCCAGGTGGGAAGGAAGGGGACCCCAGGTCACCCCTCCACACTCCCTTTGTGCGTGTTGGGCAGCTCAGTGGGTCCCTCATGGAGCCTGATTATGAAGTCTGGGCACCTGGGTCCCTTCTGCCAGAGGGGTGATTGTTACTGGTTTTCTGATCTCTGTCTCTAAGGGCACCAGCACTAAAGAAGATCCAAGGAGGTAGGTCACATAAAGACATGCCACTGCTCCAGATCCTGGCTAGCATCCTCTCCTTCTGATCACTCTGCAGCACCATTGCACAACCACCCATGGTCACACAGGTGGTAGTAAAGCAGCAGGACCTGCAGCCCACCCTCTCCAGAGGAGGAGAGCAGTCCCCCAGGTGCTGAATTCTACTCCCCTGGCCAGATTTCCAGCAACTCGAGTTCGCTTCTGACCCTGGGTCACTGCCATTGCAAGCAATAGTGCTACCACAATGCCAGTGGGCCAACCCAGATTTCAGCATTTTAAAATGAATGCTGCTGTGCTTTGCTTTCTTTCTGCTTTGCTGCATATAGAGTCAGTAAGGAAATGACCTGCACTGCTTTGTTGTAATCAGCCATTCATTTTAACCACCCATGCCTAGTGGTTTGAGTGACAAACAGTGATTGAACTGGGTACATCCAGCAGACTTGGGATTGATTCCCACAACCTCCACGTGCATACTGTGCAACTCCAAGCAAGTCACTTAACCTCCCCAGTGTTTCTAGGTCACTCCTGAAAACAGACAGTTCTGCCTTGTGGGCCTTACCTGCTTTACAAAGAATATAAAAAAAATACCAATATGTTTACTACATCATAGAATAGTAGTCAGGGTACCATGTAATTTACCTGAGTTTTACTTGGGCTTCAGTGATTTTGTATAGATACAGATAAATGTTCAGATACATTTTATGTGTTTTATAAGCCTGTTTTTAGATTTTAGTCAGGTTTTTATTGTGTTCTTTGTATATAAGCATCCATGTTGTAG
Organism: Neoceratodus forsteri; assembly: GCA_016271365.2. Taxonomy (NCBI): domain Eukaryota; kingdom Metazoa; phylum Chordata; order Ceratodontiformes; family Ceratodontidae; genus Neoceratodus; species Neoceratodus forsteri. Next base: position 1,209,310,013 of record CM057455.1, on the reverse strand, counting down.
ATTGCTAAATGCAGGATCACTGTTACCAACTAGCTTCTTCAAGTTTATAATCAGTAGTACCATCCAAAATCCTCAGTTTGTATGTTCACAAGAAAAAAAATGCCTTACTACTTATGAAAAGACTTCACAGTTAGCACCATATTTAGGTGAATCGGATCATTTGCACCTTTTCTGCCACTTGCTGTTTCAGTATCTGTGACAACAAAAAGTTTTCTGATCGACTGCTTCAACAAAAAGCAAATGTTAAGTACTGTATTTAAGTGTACTTATGTTTGGCCAGTGGATTTTGAAAGCACAGTCAATGACATACAGAAGGTAAGACCCCAGGGGCTGTATGATGCTAGTGGGCAGAGTGGTGCTCAATTCACATCTGAACAAAGACATGAAAACTGGGAGACACCCTTTTCATGGACACCAAGTAAAAAAAAAAAGCATCCATGTGTCTGGGAGATGCATGAATCCATTTGAAGGTCCTCCACTAATCACTTGTGGATTTTTTAGGTGAAAACACTTTATTTCAAAGACGCAAATTCATGCAGTCTTTCTTTTGCTCCTCCTACCCCCTGGCCATCCACTCCTTCAGGCCTGCCAAGGCCCCCTAGCACCACTGCTGAGTCCTGACCAGTCATCCACTGCCCCTTACTGCTGTGCTACCAGGTAACCCAAAGTAAGCCTTCATTGAGTGGGTCCCTACCCCTGTGGAGGCTAACAGGGGAGGAGAATTGCCCCAAAGAGCTTTCTGTGTATCCTTGGCATGGCAGGGCTCAGAACGGACACATGTCTGGGGCTTCCGGCTTATGGTGGGACCAAAAACTGTCCTTCAGTTGGCCAGCGGGTGTTTTCCCATTTTCTTGGGAGCGTGATAGGCCACATGATGTCAAGGCACAATCTGACATCCATCATGCTCCCTCCTGCAGTGACGGCTGACATGCTGTTGTGCCTCTGGCTTCCACCAGGGGCCAGCAAATGCTGAGCCATGAACTCACCCTCCCTCCCAGGAGAAGGTCAGTGGTCACTGGACACTCAAGCCTTCACCCACCAGCTGGCCTTCCAACACCCAAGTCTGTTCCCTAACCCTGGTCAGTGGTGTCACAGGCAAAAATCCAATTCAGGCAGTTAAACTATAGATAGGAAAAAATAAAGATAGTACACCTTAGTGGTGATGGTTCAGATTAATTCACATCTGAATTCTAACAAGCAAAGAGACCAAGTCATTTGCAACTTGTGAATGTGGGGTGTGGGTGTTGAAGAAAGGGGATCATAGTGCTATCACTACTGTCATCACCCCAGAGGCATGTGAACTACATTGTTGCTACTGCCATCACACCAAAGGGGTGGGGGCTGTAGTGCTTCTGCCATCACCACTGGTGGATGGGGAATGTAGTACTGTTGCCATCACACCTAAGGGATGGGGGCCACATTGCTGCTGCTTCTGTCACACCTGAGGGAGGGAGGGAGGTTGTAGTGCTGTTGCTGCTGCCTTCACACCAGAGGGATGGGGGTCATAGTGCTGCTTCCATCACACCTCAGGGAGGGGGGCTGTAGTGCTGCTGCTGCCATCACATCTTGACCTAAAATAACTTTAAATTGGTGCAAGGATGGAAGGATATGCAATAGTGGAGGTCAAAATTGCTAAAATGCATGTTAGCAGAGTTAAAAATGGTTAAATAACGTACACAGAACCAAATACCGGTAAAACCAGATTTTGGCTTAGCAGACACCGGTGACAATACCGTTTCTTACAAAGTGCAAAATGGAATATGCCCTTTCTCAATCCCAGTAAACCAGTGTTCATGGAGATGACCTCATTTATTTCTTTTTTCTTAATCTCAATTACAGTAAGTGTTAGTGTGACTCAGCTGAGAATACATCCACCTTTGGGTCAGAAGGTCATGGGTTTCAGTCTCACAATGGGACAGGATCACATACCATAAAATGCGAGTACTTGAGTTCAGTACTAGGGGAATGCTGTACTGTTGGGGTGTTTTGTTCTTTGGATGGGATGTTAAACTGAGATTTCTGCTGCTCATCTCTGGTGCAGTTCTGGTGAGTATCCAGGTAGAAGTAAAAGAACATAATGCACTTTTTGCAAGAGTAGGAGACATTCCCTGGTGTCCTGGCCAACACACCCCTTCCCATAAAACTGGTTTACAGTTGTCCAAGGCTATGTGTGGTTGGTGACGTGCAAATTGTCTGCCATCACACTTTTACGGTGACTTCACTACCAGCCTCTCATTGCTTGTTTAGTACTTTGGGGTACAATGTGTATGAAAAGCACTATATAAATACAACTTTTTCTGCTTCTTCATCTTACAGTCACTTGGCAATCAGATTACTTGTTGTATTATATTGTGTTTTTTGACAAGTGTTTGCTGCATTATTTGCTTAGCCAGGATATCCATTATACATGTACATTAACTTTTGTTCAAGGGTACAGTATATTTCCAGAGAACCTAATAAATGTAACAGTAAATAACACAATAATAAGCAAGAATAATATTGAATTCACTCTTTAGATGCACAGATCCCAACAGGATTTTAGTAAGACTCAAACAAGCATTGATAAGCACTCTGCTCTTTTAAAGCATGATGTGCACGCAACACTTACTGTACGATTTATGGCAAATTTTATTCTTTAAGGTATCAAAACAGTGTGGCAAAAGAAAATAAACATATAAGAAATTAGTACAACATTTCAAACTGAAAAGGCGTCTCTTCTTCAAAGTCACACTTTGGGATGCAGTGTGTAAGAAAGTTGTTATATGAAAGTGCTTTACAGAGCAATTTGAAGCTTGTAATGTGTGAACTGAATGCACTGTAGTGTGCATGCAAGAGTCATTACACTTGCTAAAGCCACATGCGCAGCTATTGTTTATTGCATTAGAATCAGGGATGAGTTGTCAGCTATGACTTGGTTCTGATTCTGACTCTTATTTTTTCCCACAAGGTTCTAACTTACTCTGATGTACTCTGATGAATTGTAGACCTATTTTAGTCTATTTAAGTATGAGAAATCCACCATTATTATTTTTCTAGATCCCTCTGTTAAAAAGAATAAAATTCAATCTCTAAAAAACAATTGTGTCTGTATTTTCTTGTCATTTTTCAAGGTCAGCAGCAGCCAACAGCAATAAAATAAACTGACTGATGTTCTTGCCAACCCTGTGTGTCAGCCACCACATGACATTTGTAGAAAACAGTGGGCTGGATTCACAAAACTCTTGAAAATCCTGCAGCTGTGGAAAAAAATCAGGTTGCCACTTGCTGAACTGCAATTTTTCCCATGGCTATTATATTCTCAAAAGTGGAGCCGGTTTATGCCCGGCTCCATGATTTATGGCAGCTTGTGAGTGGCGTTGACATGGAAATCCCTGCAATTGCTGAATAATGTTATAGCTGGTGGGACCAGCTGTAACCTGTTCTGCAGCTGCTGTGGATGTGAATAGCAGTCTCTGCAGCTGCAGGGATTTTGGTCTGCAACTGGAGTTGCAGTGTGGGACTTAGTCCCAAAAATGTTTATAAATCCAATCTAGTGTATGCAGGTCATTTGAGGCTTTGCAGTAAAAAGAGACAGTGTGCCAAATGTTAGTTAGAAAGAGAGAGAGAGAGAGAGAGACTCACAAATTCAATAGCAGAAAGGAAACAGCAGAGTGAAGACAGACCTTCACTAAGTCTGACACGCTTTTTGGTGGGAGACAGGCAGCATGAGCAGGATGGGGCCCAGCTCTTTTGACTTGAGATATTTTTTTTATTTGTAATTATTGTGCTTGCCTACTTGGTGTCATAGCAAGCATTATGGGCCCCAACCATCCCACACACTCCTGCCTGATTGGTCAATTATTTTTCATCACTCGTGTTTTCTAACATTTTTTAATCTGGTTGACCTCCCCCCCCACATTGCAGTTTTTTTAGCTGTTTGGCCCCAACTGCTATCTACTCCTGCCATGAAGCCCACATGGCAGTCTCTAGCCCCATTGTCACCCTCCCCAGCAAGCCAGTGGGGATCCACATGGTACACTCCACCTAGGTTCCCTGATTGATAAATACATACAGCAGTACATATGAAGTAATATACACCGTGACCACACATGAAGGTTTTTTTTACTTGATCTTTCTGTTATGTTTGCTGACCTTTGTCCTCTGAATTCTAAGAAATAAATAATTAAAATCAGTCATATCAATACCGTCATCTTCAAACACCGCCAAGGAAGCATCCTTATTATGAGACACTTGTTGCAGTTGTTCATCATCATCGCTTTTATGTTCCTGCCACTCTACACTGAACTGGTCAGAGAATTTGTTGAGACTGACTTATGGGAAGGTAAGGTGCTGTACATTTTCAGGAGTAAGCCTTGTGCGTCCATCAGAGACAACATTTCAGCTGTGCTACATACATGTTTGCAGTAAACACTAGTGGGAGGGCAACTAAAAAGCAAAAAAAGGAAATGTAGCAAAGGCAGATAGTGCTGACCAGATTTTTTCTTTTCCAGTCAGCACTCAAAAGAGCCATCAGTAATATTAATGAATGGTTTTCATAAATAGGCATCCACAATATCAGACAAAAACTAAGAAGGTGACGCCATAACAGATACATCTGAATTATCAGTTTCCCTAAATTTTGACCAACAAATGTGACAGTCATCTGTGTGATTTTCAGAATGACATGCCTTTTTCAAGGGCCATGAAGGAGGACTTTATGCATGACTACCCAATGTAGATGAAGTTTTACATGGTAGCACTAAGTGGAAATTATTGCTGTCACCACCAATAGATGTTGCATCATCAGATGCAGCATCTACATCATGTGATTCACTTCTATTGTCAAATAAAGTCTGGTCCTTTTCCTGTGCAACAGCCAAAAGCAGCATGTTTTTGTATTTGAGATAAGAGTCACCGAGATGTGAAGGGCGCAAAAACCATAAGATTGCAGTAGTGAAACTTTTTTTTTTTTGAGAGTATTTGGAAAATGGGGGTTTTAAAAGTGTGGTTCTGTTTTCTTCTAGCATGTTTAGTAATATGTCACATGTTTGGAAACAACATAATAGTACAGAATGAGGAGGATTTGATTCCTGCAGTTTATATAAGACATCAGTGGAAGGGGTTTCAGTGCAATAAAACACAGTATACAGAGAAGGAACTCTTTTTCCTTTATTAGAGACTCTATAGTGGGGGTAAATAAATGTAGAATATTAATGCATTTTAAGGAACAAGATTAACAGACTAACGTTTGTCTTATTTTACTGATGGGAGGGGATATTGAAATAAATCCTGGACCCCTCCGTCTGTTTAAAGTAATTTATGATAATGCAAGGAGTTCAAAAAATAAAGTAGATATGCTAAGAGCTTGGGAGACTCTGGAAAGTCCTGATATTATAGCCCTGACAGAGACCTGGTTGATCCCAAGTATAAGTGAAAGGGAATTCGAGTTACAGGGATATACTATGTATAGGAGAGATAGAGAAAAGAAGGGGGAGGTTGTTAATGTATTTAAGATGGGAATTGGGTGAAACTGTGATGATACACTCAGGAGAACTTTTTATGAGATCAATTGATAAAGGGTTGGAAATAAGATGTATGTGTAATGGGTGAAAGAAGATTTTTGAAGGGGAACATAAACTATGAATTATAAATGATGAGGGTTTGAAATATGTGAATTTCCTAATCTGTGAAATTAATGTTATGTGGAAATGTGATGTTTTTTGAATGAAGGATTAGATAAAACCATGTTGTCTAGTGAAATTATGTAACATGTATGTTGTTAAAATGAATGGAATGTATTTCTAAGTATTTTTAAAGAAACTATGAGGAAAACAGGTACATCTTGAAAAAGGGTCAGTGACCCAATGATGTAGCAAACCATTCTTACCTGTATAAAAATAAACTTTTACTACTACTTTTACTACTAAATACTTTTGCCTGTGAAGTCAAACATGTTTATTTTCTGCTCTATCTCTCAGTCTCTTTACCATCACTGTTGTCTGTAGGATTATTTTCATCACAGATATGCATCTCTTGCTCAGGACTGCTGCCCAGCTGAATGGTTGGATGTGCTCTTTGCAAATGTCTTTTTAGTGATGTTGTGCCAAACCGGCCCCTCACTTTCCCCCTGCTAACTTCCCAATGACAAAAGATGCAGACAGCAACACATTAATTTTTGGGTCTTATATGAAAATAGCCCCACATGACTGAGATGGAATGTTTTGTCATGCTGCCAGGAACTGCAGCAATTTTGGTGGTGGTGGTGGTTGTTTCTGACCCTGATTCATGCACACTGTGGCTGTCCCTAGGAGAGCCACCATAATTATTGATTATTTTTTCACTACTGACTGTGGCTAGTAGTGGTTCTTGATGTATGTGTTTTTTCTTTTTGGTTGGGGGAACCAATCATAATTGTGGAATCATGATCTGGTCCTCAATAATAAGAAAACAAAGTCTATAATGTTAGGTAGCTCTCATAACAAGCATAAGCTGCACCCCCATCCAACAAAACCATTCATGGAGTCACCCTGGAAGGGGTTCATGCCTTTAAGTACCTTGGGATCACTCTAGACTCTCATCTAACTTACAGTGCCCACATTGACTCTATAGCAAAAGCAGCAAATACTCGTCTTGGCCTTCTCTTCCAGCATAGGCAACATCTAACCCAAGAAGCCCGGACTGTCACTGTTCAGAGCTCTGTTGTCTCCATTATTGACTATGGGCTTATCATCTATGGCTCTGCCCCCGCTACCGCTCTTAGATGCATATCCACCTCACTCAGTATGGTGAGACTCAAACAGAACCACTCCAGAGTATGTGTACTCACTCCAAAACAACATCCAAGAAAAGCAAAAAAAAGGAGGGCACCACACATCTTGTGATACAAAATTTCACAGTTTTAATGAATGAAAAAGGACATATAGAGGTAACAGCAGCTGTATTCACACTACTAGGCACTAAACAATCTGACTGGTTTCACTCAACAGAGCCTCCTCAGGGGTCGATACGGTACTACAACCTGTGTTCCTTGTATAGTAATTTAATTAAAGTGATACACACAACTAAGTCACTTTATAATTAAAAAACACTTAGTGCCAATATTACATAGATATATATCACCTAATTAGTATCACAATGGGGGGTGAGATACTAACAACAACAAGAATGGAAAGGGACCTGGGGGTAGTCATATCAGATGACCTAAAGATGGGCAAGCAATGTGAGAGGGCAGCAAGGAGGGCTGGGGGGATACTGGGATGCATAGGGAGAGGCATCACCAGTAGAAAACAAGAAGTTATTATCCCTCTGTACAGACAGCTGGTGAGACCCCATCTGGAATACTGTGTGCTGTTCTGAGACCCAATCTCTGCAAAGACATAGACAGGATGGAAGCTGTCCAGAGGAGGCAACTAAAATGATGCAGGGTCTGCACCGAAAACATATGAAGAGAGACTTAAGGAGCTTAATATGATAGCCTCGAGGAAAGGAGGGAGAGGGGGACATGATAGAAACTTTCAAGGCACCTCAAGGAAAGGGAATCAACAAAGTCCAAGAAGGTAGCATCTTTCAAAAGAGGTGTGCAAGAACAAGAGGGCACAATTTGAAGATAGAGGGGTGGGGCGTCTCAGAGGTAATTTAAGGAAGTATTTTTTCACAGAGAGGGTTGTGGATGCATGGAACGGCCTTCCGGAGGAGGTTGTGGAGTCAAAATCAGTGGTGGAATTCAAGCATGCATGGGATAGTCATAAGGCAATTCTGGGGGGAAGAAGTAGGCTGCTGGTTAACTAGGATCTGCAGCTTCTCCAGTAGGTAGGGAAATGGGCAGACTGGGTGGGCCAAGCGGTCCTTATCTGCCATCAAATTCTATGTTTCTATGTTTCTATTAAGAACAGTTGTAGAAAATATGCTGTTGTGAATAGGGCAAATAATTATTATCAAATACTAGTTAAAGTAACCAGCATAACTATGCTAATAAACCCTAACACTCAATTTATATGCCCCTTTAAGACATACCAGCATCAAATACAATATTACAGTAACACTGTTTATATAAGTTCTACAAAAAGTGGACAGCTTAGAAATATTCTACTATGCTGACACTTATCATTTCATGTGGATAATAACAAGGTCCCTATAAAATATTGAAAGGACCAACCCTTAATTCAGTATTACAGCAGTAGTCCAAAAAGAGATAATTTTTACATATATATATATATATATATGCTCTATATAATATGCTGTAAACATGTTACTTTTAGGAAAAACAGACGGACTGTATATTTCACTAATTCGTAGGGAAAAAATGGCAGTCATATTCCGAGAAAAATTACATAACAGGCTACCCCCAGACTTGCACTTCTTATTTAAAAAAGGGGATAAATCAAATGCTTCATTCAGCTGAGGATATTGCAGTGCTCCAAGCTCATAAATCCAGAAAGCCTCTCTCTGTAATGTTTGTACATTGATATTACCACCCCTTGGGCCTAACTAGATTTTCTCAATTCCACAGAATTTAAATCTATGGGAGAGGCCAGCCTTGTGTATGTGCCTATACAGTGCGCTCTTTTCCACTTGGCATCTAATATCACTCAAATGGTTACAAATCCTTTCTTTAAGTTTGTTGATGTTTGTCCTATATAGAATGCACTAGATACACACGTTGCTAAGTAAATAACATTTTCAGAGGAACAGTTAAGAAACTGTCTAATATCATAGACCGTACTCTGATTAACTGTAGTGAATTGTATTTGTTGTATACAGTGTGTGCAAAACTTGCAATGGCCACAAGTAAAAACACCTTTTGGTTGTTGAGGTAACCAATTGCCACAACGTTGTTTCACCACCTTTGGCTGGAAAGAATGTACCAACAAATCTTCCAGGTTCCTACCTCTTTTATACATTTGTCGTGGATGAAACTGACTGATCTCTTTTAAGGCTGGCTCTACCTGTAACACATGCCAATTCTTCTCTAGAATCTCCCTAACCTTCCCTGAAATAGAACTATATGTGGTCACAAAATGCATTCTACAGTACCCCTCTGAAAGTATGAAATCATAAAAAATATTTTTTATAAACAATTTTTTTCACGATCATAAATATTCATGATCGTGAAAAAATATTTTTAGATTTCATTGATCTTTGGAGTCAATATATTGATGATGTGTTGATGGTGTGGCAGGGGTCGTTATAGCTGGAGGCATTTGCAGTATATTTGCATAATAGCAATCAGCATATACGATTCAGTGTTGAAGCACATACTAATAGAGTAATATTTCTAGATTTGCAAATAAGTAAATTACAGGATGGGGACAATAACAACTGAATTGTATAGGAAACCAGTTGAGAAAAACACAGTTTTACATGCCTCGAGTTGGCACCCCCACCACACCATCAACAACATTCCAAGGTCACAGTTTATGCATCTCAAAAGAAATTCCAGCCTGGAATCAAACTTTTAGAGGGGTACTGTTGAAATGACTGATAGATTTATTTCAAAAGGGTTGTTCTTTTCAATATTTTATTGGGAACTTGTTATTATCTACATGAAATGATAAGTGTCAGCGTGGTAAAATATGTCTAAACTGTTCACTTTTTGTAAAAATTATATAAACAATATTACTGTACTACTGTATTTGATGCTGGTATGTCTTAAAGGTTCATATCAATTGAGTGTTAGGGTTTATTAGCATATTTATGCTGGTTACTCTAACTAGTATTATGATAATAATTATTTGCCCTATTCATAACAGCATATTTTCTACAACTGTTCTTAGGTGATATATACTGTATAACATTGGCGCTAGGTGTTATTTAATTATAAAGTGGCTTAGTTGTGTGTATCACTTTAATGAAATTACTATATAAGAAACATAGGTTGTAGTACCATATTGTGAGGAAGTTCTTTTTCACAGAAAGGATGATGGACGCATGGAACAGCATACCTCAGGAAGTGGTGGATATAAACATACCAGAAATAGATTAATAGCATATGGCATTATGCCTGAACCCTGGACCTGTGCCCTCTCCATGTTGGACCCCCCCCCGGAATTAGAATCCTAAGTGAGAGGGTCTGGAGGTGCATCCCCCCCATAATGGGAGTGTGGGGGTGGAGCTTCCCACAGATCAAAAGAAATAAATGAATTGCGCACTACGATTAAGTCTCACGCCATTCTGCCATGCAACATTTTGACCCTGTGCTGGACATGAATACAGTGCAGGGCTTCAAACAGGCATGGGATACACATAAGGGAGCAATACAGATGAGAATGAATAGATAGGCCATTAACAGAGTAAAGGCCTATGGCACATTCATAAGGTAGACAAAATGGGCAGACTGGATGGGCCTTGTGGTCCTTATCTGCCATCGGCTTCTATGTTTCAATGTTTCTCATGTTTTTTACTGCTAAAACTTGTTTTTATTTCATTTTAATGTTGAAGGAAACTCATGTTGAAGGTGGCCTTGTTTTCGCTTCTCCGGTATTTTATTCAGAGAGATGCCATGGTTAAAGCAGGGAGCAGCTTCCTGATAGCGTGTGTCTGGTGTTTAAGTTTGTCTTTGGTTAAAATGAAAATGCTGAGTGAAACTTATGTTAATTTTTTACCTAGTTTGTTATATTAAGCATCTCTTATTTTACTGAATGTAGAGTGTTGATTAAGAGTACCGCTTGTTGAAGTTACATGCTGCTGATGAAAGCTAGCCAGAAGCAATGTATGCAACTTGCATGACTTAACAGAGTGACTTCTTCATGAATTGGAAATTCTGATAGTTCTGAAAAGCTTAGAAACCTCAAGAGTTGGTGAGGCTAGCTGTTGGTGGATACAGTTTCTGTCTGAGAAGAGCTGAAGTAGACCTGAGGTGAATAGGAGGCACTCATGTGCAGATATTCCCAGCTTGCACTAACAAAAGGTACAATATGCTAACATTGCCTGGAATGGTGGGGGTCTAGCACCACCAATATGAAATTTACTATGCTCAGTGAAGCGTCTGTGTTTTGTTATTTCCAGAAGGTGTAATTAAGAAATGGTAAGGATAGAACTCGGTGGCAGTAATCTGAATGTAAAGAAAATAGAAAAAAATATGGAAACATCTATTTAATGGCTGGTCTCCAACTCCTGCACCAAGGAAAAAGAAGGAAAAGGAGTCATGTCTATGCTTGTCTTGGTGAATCCCTTTGTTAAAGCTCTACGAATAAAAGTCACTGTTATGGGTGACAGGTGAAAAGATGGATGCGGGTAACATCCCTTCAGAGGTATTTGCTTTCTTCTTGTTGAATTTCAGCTGCTGATTAAATATTCAGTTCACTATCTGAATTAAAAAAATTGGGCCTAAATGCTCTGACGACACTTTATTATTAACATTATGGAACTTGAATGGGGCCCTTCTGCAATACTGCTATTCAAAATCTTCATAGCTGATCTCGTTAGTGCTTTTAGTTTCAGTAGAAAATTTCATAAAAATGTTCTTAAAAATAATGATTTCTGGAATTATGAGAAAATATTCAGCAGACTAATTCCCTATTCTGGAGCCAGATTGCTAATTGAACACCCTTTTGGACTGCACTGTGTTATGCTTTATTTAAGAATGCTAAGTGAGACTCATACATAGGAATCAGAGTCACTTGCGATATTCATTTTTGTGTTATTATGTGTCTATGTGCTGTTTGCTTGTCTCTAAATAAGGAAACTTGGGATTTCTGCCAAATAACACAAGTAGAAGATATTAACAGTTGTTTAAGAGTGGTTGCAAACTCCTAACTTTGGAGCTGCTTTGCTCCTACTGCATACCTAAGACCAGTGAAAGTTGGCTATCGAAATGTTGTTTGGCTACCTTTTTTTGCAATGTATGAACATTGGATGTAATCCCTTTTGACAGCATGATTTTCTTTGTAAATTGTACCTAATTAAAATTATTTGCCCGTGTTAATAATTTAACAGTCTTTAGTACAGAAATTTAATTTTTTAACCATATATGCTAACTAATGGACTCCTGAACCAACGGAACCTTGAACCCTGGATTTAAAAAGAAACTGGTTCAGTGAATGAGGGAGATTATTTAAAAGATACTTATTCTTCTTTTTGCCATTAAATGCCTCCATCTATAAACTGTTAGACTCCTGAAAATGAATGGAGCCTTTTAGCCCTACATATTAAAACACGGACCTCTGACTCAATGGAATCCTGAATGACTGATTTAAAAAATGAATTGACTTTGAGCAAAATGGAGTCATAACCTTGTTCAGCAGAATCTTTAATATTTTATAAACATTGCAGAAATAGTTTCAATGACTATGTATATATGTTTATTTAGTAACTTTTTAAATATTTGTTTATTTTATTTATTTTTAAATGCTCTGAATTATTACTTGGTTTGGATTATTAGTCCCTTATTTGAGACAGCCTAAAATCAGTTTGAATTGTGCACCTTAAATAGGAAGTTACACCTAATTATTGAGACTAATGAGATTAAGTGGAATTATTAGCTGGTAGCTTTATTCTACTTTTACTGTGTTGCTTCTTAGCCCTGGAATGGGACATGGGAGTAAGAAAATTTACAGGACAAGGTGTAAATCTGCTAACATTACATAACTTTTTAAATTCTCCCTATAGACAGTATTTTCTATAGGTTGGGTATAGTAGATAACCTTGCCTGGTTGCTAATTAGAGTAATAGATGCTCTGAATATGACTCTTATAATAATGGTATAGGAGTATTACAGAAAGAGAATAAGTTCAGCTTGAAGTGGTCATTTATTAATTATGTATGCTCCTTTATACTTGGTGCTACTTAACCAATGAAAGGCTAGGACTGTTATGCCACCTAAGCTTCCTCAGATATTTTAAAATATGGTCATAATTAGTGGATTGGTATATATATATATATATATATATATATATATATACACACACACACACACACACACACAGGCTATTAACATATTGATATGATGGAAACTTAGAACTGTTTAAACATGAAATTTTAAATGTGTATATGTTTTATTCTGTATTATGTTTTGGTCTTAAATTGTAATGTCCTGAATGGCTGAAGAGTAAACTCTTTTTGACTTTAAATTTGACTTAGCATATTAGTTTGGATGCAAAGATGGACAACACAGAGTGTGATACGTGACACCCCCTCTCAAAATATGTGAGGCACTATATGACTTAATAGTAGTTCATGCACAGAGATGAGCAAAACAGAATCCGAGATGCGATGCCCCCTCTCAAAATACATCTGGCACTATATCACTTAGTAGTTCAGGCACACAGATGGGCAACACAGAGTCTGAGATGTAACACCCCCTTCACAATCTGTATGGCACTATGACCTAGTAGTAGTTCTGGCACAGAGATGGGCATCACAGAGTCTACACCACAGCAGAATGACCTAGCAGTATTTCAGACACGAGATGGGCAACACAGTTTCTGAGATGTGACCACCCCCCTTCACAATATGTATGTATGGCACTATGACCTAGTAGTAGTAAAAGTAGTAAAAATTTTATTTTTATACAGGAATAATACATGTCATTTGGATAATACAATCCAGTTTTCAACACAGCCCTAGTAGTTGTTCAGGCACTGAGATGGGCAACACAGAGTCTAGGGTAGTATGACCTTTCAGGGCAGCACAGAGATTGACAACTCAGAGTGTGACATGTGGGTGATGGCCCCCTTCAAAATCTGTATACCACTATAAGCCTTCCTCAAAATTACTGAGGCACTCTGACCGTCAGACAGTTTTCCTGTCCCACCTGACTTTGCTCCCCTTAATATTTTCTCTTTATTTTTATTTTCTACACTCTGCTGTTGTCTGCCATTGAATTTGTTGGTCTCTCTCTCGCTGTCGCTAACAAAAACATCTTTTTTTTTTTCTTTTTTTACAGTAGAGTCTGCAACATCTACACTCTGATTCTGTTTACTTTCCACTCTGCTGTTGAATTAATTGCTCTCTCTATCCTCTCTCTTTCTCTAATGAAAAAAAATCCTTTTTTACATTTGATGTGATTGCGCACCAAATGCTTTGGGATGAGTGAAACAGGATGTCAGGAGGGTGTCATTCCTGAGTCCATTGCAGTTCAGAATAGCAGGGGCTCAGCAGTCTACACCAGTGAACATGCACTGTGGTCCTGGCACAAATCTCTGATTAGTGGGCTGTAACTTTGTGTACTTCAAAAGACAAATGCCACTCCAATCAGAGAGGGCTTTGGTCCTTTGATTTGCATGAAGCCGGTCAGCTGCAAACAGATGATCAGCTTTCTACCTCAGGGACAGTGTCAGCTGGCTTTGGGAGGGCTTTGCCCTTGGTTCAATGTCTTCCCACTTGCTGTTTCTCCCATCTGTGCCTTGCCTCCTCTCTCCTTCCCTTACCTGTCTCATCACTCTTCCCATTCCTCAGGCTGTGTTTGGTGCCTTGTGGATTGTAGTGCACTCCTCTCTTTGTCTTGCCACTCTGATCCCCTCCTCCCCATTGTGCTGCTGCTGTTTGCAGATTTTCTATGCTGACTATCATTTAAATGCTGAACAATTGAAATAAATGGCAGCTGGCATCTTTCCAATCATGCGGCACCTTTTTCCGTAATTTACCACTCTGAGCCACATTCAAGCAACAATGTCTTGCATCTCTCTGCCAATACAATGTAGCCCATAACTGTCAATTGGAGGAAGAAACAAAATTTAAACAATGTATGCCACTGGAATCTGAACCAGTGATCTCCTGCCTGTGGAACAAACAACCATTCTGAGTGTCACTGGGCTGCATTAAAACTTTTCATCTCTGCACTTTTCTACCAGTGAGGTATGCTAGAGAGTTTTAAATATCTTCTTCCCTGCTCCCATGCTCCAGTTGAGGTATTGCTCCCAAAGCACTGAATAGAGTGCCCCAAACTCACAGAGGATGATAATGTAATTTAGTATAACATCGGAGCTCTGGGAGCCCACCATTTTTTTAATTACCCACCCGCTTCATTTCAGCCTCCATCTGACCAGCCACCCAGAGAACCGGAGCAGGAAGGAGTCCGGGTCTGAAGGGTGGATCGAGTAATGGACGAGTACTTTCCCTTTTGATGGGAGAACCACTTGGCTTAAATGGTGGAGTGTAAGCAAAGTGCATTACCTAAAACTGCATCAATTATACAATGGGCTATTTTAAAGAAGCACTGTTTATTGAATACCTCCCTTATTTTGTCCTGTTTCTTGAAGCACAGTGATTCTCAAGAAAGATCATCTTTTGACAAATTTCCTGCCTGTCCACCCACCCCATACCATGTGTCCAGCCATGGTCTCCACAGCCCATAGTGGAATCAGGATGAGTGAATGCTCCAAGTTCTGATTCCAGTGGTTCAAAGCAGTGCAAATTTTTTTATTTTGTTTTGTCTGTAAGCAGCTGGTTCAATGTTTCTCCACTCTCTGTTTCTCCCGTACATGTCCTGCCTCCTCTCTTCTCCTTTCCTTGCCTGTCTCATCCCTCTTCCCCTTCTACTGTCAATGTTTGCCACCTTGCAGTTTGTAGTTCACTCATCTCTTTCTTTGGCCACTCTGCAGCTCTCTTCCACCCCGTCCTCTGTGTTGCTGCTGTTTGCAATGTTTGTTATTGTTATTACAGTGATGATGAAAGTGAAGCTGCTGGGTGCTGGGGGAATCACAGAACTACTGAAAATAATCCTTTAAACACTGAATAACCATCTGGAACCATGTACTCGTATTATAAAAATATGTATAATTTCCACAGAAACAAGACCCCTTTACCTGCTGGGTCTGCAACAACACAGGCCCCTGTCTACACAATTATGTAGCTGTAGTATGAACTGTCATGTTTCCTTCCATTATTGGTACGATCACTCTGACACTTTCCCCATTCTCTCCAAGATCACTATGACACACTATTCTAAAAGCTCAAACCTGAACCTTAACCCCTTTCAATATGAAAATCATGAACTCAAGCTGGGTCAGTGGTGTGGAGGGCAGAGGCATCATGCCTTTCCTCCTGCCATGCTAGTGACCTGTGTTTAATCTGTGTGAGTGGGTTGCTGGGGAGGGAGAGGACTGAGCATCCAGAGGACAGATCCAATCCTGTCCTGGAAAGGGATGGTTGGTAGTCCCACTGAATGACTGCCCACAGGTGGAGATCTAGGGGCAGTGCTGTTCAGGGACTCCAACAGAATGGAGGGTGCCACAGGGCCACATAACATGCATGCATCTCCATGCATGCACAATATCTGTACCCCAGCAAAGGCGAGGAAGGGAGAAAAAAACAGATAAACACCTTGCGGCAGCAAGATAAAGGCTGAGCCACCGTCCCTGTCTCTGGGATCAGCTCCCAGCCACTGGTGCAGCACCAGTGGCTGGGGGCTGATCCCACAGCCAGGGATGGCACAAGGTAAGACCCCCAGAAGGAGCCAGGATATGGAGCTGGGGGGTGGATCAAATAGGGGCTGCCATGAGGAGGGTGCATAAAGTATAAATTAAAAAAAGAAAATCATGACCTCAGTCTGCTGTTACAAGCATCAAACGCTGGTATTGACAAATATTTATTTTTTAATAATGCAACATATGCACTCTGCTGTTGAATTTGTTGGTCTCTCAATCTCTACTCTACCTCTTTCCTTTCCTTACAAAATGATTTCTGCACATTTTAAATCTACAAACACACACACACACACACAGACCTGTCTCCATTGAATGCAAAGCCCCAAATGTGCTCAATACTTGGTTTCTTAGGGATGTCCTGGCAAAGTGGATTGGCTAGAACATGTGTCAATCACAGAACAGAGACCCTCACTGGTTGGCTCCCTTCAGTGCCCCAGGATCTCAAGTGTATCCCTTTGTTGGCCATGTGATGGTACAGGGACTTTGGAGTCTACGGCAGAGATCGGGAGAAAAATAAATACTTTTTTTCTGCACATTTCTGTGCCCTGTCCTACCTTTTCCATGCAGTACTGGTGCTGAGAGTATTATTCCAGACTGGACTGCACTTCCAAAGTGGGCCAACACGGCAATTCTGGTTGAGCCACAAAAGGCTCACTTTTCCCGATCAGAGTCGAGTTAGCCTGGTCTGCAGGGGGTTCAGAACTGCACCAGAGCTGGTTTGCCCATCCCTAATTAGAACCTGTGTTATTAAGAGGGAATGCTACTCAGAACTCTGGCATTAGTCTTCTTCTCTTTTGTAATGTTTCCTGTGATCATTCTATCTATGTCTGCATTGAGAGTGACAGATCTGACCTCAGTTCGACATTACATCTCTATGGAGCATCCCCAACAATGTGACACCCCCTCTAATGCAGCACAGCAGAGTCAGTGTTGCATATCAGTCCAAATGCCTGGTCTTGGAATTGAACCACGACCATTTGGTCTGTTCGGTACAGAAGCAGGAGTTCTTTTCACTGAGACACTAACCCTTGAAACATAATAATCAACTGGTTTCAGTCAAATCTAATTCCTCTTTATTCTTTACATTAATTTTTTGTATAATTGCAACTGCTGAGTAGCTACTAGTGTCTATTATTACATCAATTACATGGGTGAGATTTTTAGACACTGATGTCCATTTTTCAGATGTGGGTGTGGGATCCTGCCTGGAAAGTTAGACCTCAAAAAGATGGTATAACTTTCTGGATGGAATTCCACACCTATTTGAGAAAAATAGACACTAGTTCCACAGTTGTAGCTGAAACTGACATAAAAAAGATAGAATTTGTTAGCAGATAAGGGACACCTGGCCCACCCAGTCTGCCCATTTTTTTCTACCTTCATTTTTGCTGCAGACCCTACTTAATCTACAGTGTTGTCTCCCATCCCCTTACCCCTATGATTCCTTTCTGACTATCCCATGCATTTTTTAACCCCACCACCATTTTTGCCCCCACTACCTCTGCTGGAAAGCTGTTCCAGGAATCCACCAGCACTTCTGTGAAGAAGTTCTTCCTCACATCTCTCCTGAAAGTTCCCTGCTGATCGCTGGCCCCAATAATAAAATAAAAAAGACTCCAAATCCCTGGTCTCCAGTGGACCCCCCACCCCATCAGGTGCTGCCCCCGGCCACCACTCTGCTTCCCCCAACCCCGAACAGGCCACCAGCACAGCCCTCCACTCACTTATGTGGCCAGCAGCCTGACTAACCATTGAATGATTGAGCCCGTGCTTGTACGAGCATATGCTCATTCATTCAGTCAGTCAGCCAGCTCATCATTTTAGGGGACTTTTTCAGGGGGCTAGAGAAGGGAGGGTGGACTGCTCTGCTCTTTTGTGGGAGGTGGCAGGATGGGGGAATGGCACTGCAGACCCCTCCTGGGGTCCTCAACACCATTCACCTCCATCCCACCCACCCACCAGTGGAAGACCGGAGCAGCCCCCCCCCTCCCTAACATCCCTTAAAATGATGAGCTGGCTGATTGGCTGAATGAATGAGTGTGTGTTTGTACATGCATGGGCTCATTCATTCAGAGCAGGTCAGTCGAGCTGCTGGCCATGGAGGTGAGTGGAGGGCTGTGCTAGTATCCTGCTCATGGTTGGATGGAGCAGAGTGATGGCAGGAGGCACTACCTGATGGGGTGGGGGTTTGGGGTGATCCACTAGACACTAGGGGGCAGGCATTCAGTGGGGTGTGGGGTCCACTAGACACAAGGGATATGGAGTCTTTTTTTTTATTATTGTGGCTGGTGATCATCAGGATGGGGTCTGCTAGACACCAGGTATTTGCAGTCTTTTTTTTATTATTGGGGCCGACGATCAGTGCGGGCCACATCCACAATTTTTAACTTCTCCTTCCTTTGTTTTTATTTAAGTGTAATTTGCACTAAAAAAACACAAAGTAAGGCTAAGTTACAAATGGCGAATTTCCAAGTTACAGCCGTGACTTCGCAAACTGCTCAGCAAAGCAAATTTGATGACTTCGCTGGAAATTCACAAGAGGAGTAAAACTTCACTACATCTCTAGTACTAAGCAGAGTGTCACTTCTATTCACAACCTTCCATGTCTCTTATTTGTGTCACGCACCCCACAACATTGGTAAATGTCAACAGAAGTATCAAAAGATAGGTGCAATTACAGCCCCCCCAAAAAAATATATAAAAAAGGTACTGACTATTCACTGTATAATGATACATTATATTCTCCTCTTCATATGATGTTGCTACTGAGATGTCATGTGGGACCTCCTGCTGATCTAAAGAATAAACATAAAATAAGATATAGAGTAGAACCCTCTAATAATGGACATGTTTTTGAAAGCAGGTTTTGTCCATTATAAGGGGTGTCCATTATATCCTAAAATCTTAAAATTTAAATCTCCTCCACCACAACTCAAACATTGGAGTTAAAATGAGAACATGCCCCCTCCTCTGCCAATCAGAGGTATGGGGAACTGATATCTGTAGCTGATTTGGAACTGAGCAGTTAACAAGACTGGAAGAATTTTGCTGTACAATACCTTTACTCATTGGGATCAGGGGGCTGAGCAGCAAATGTCATTAGTAAGGTTTTGCAGTACAGAACCTGTGCTGATTGGGGGATCAGGACAGTACAGGAGTAATCCCCTGGAGTAAGGTGTTAGGTATCAGACATCAAGTGAGGTGAGTGATGTCTTTATAATGACAGAC
This sequence comes from Neoceratodus forsteri, assembly GCA_016271365.2. Lineage (NCBI taxonomy): Eukaryota > Metazoa > Chordata > Ceratodontiformes > Ceratodontidae > Neoceratodus > Neoceratodus forsteri. The sequence continues at coordinate 1,209,290,442 of CM057455.1, read as the reverse complement.
AATCCAGCTGAATAATAAGATGAAAATTAGCTGTCAGTTTGCAGCACGTAACAAGGGTACAGAGGAGCTCACAGTGTCCCCTACACAGGGATTTCAGAGTATGGTATAAATGCTATTTTTAAAATTACTGGCATAGCTTTTGGCTTTTGACAAGGTAGATCTGTCCATTATAAGACATTGTCCACTATAAGTGTGTCCATTATAAGTAGGTTCCACTGTATTGTAACAGAGAGCTACAGAATATGAAGAACATCTTCCCTCATATTGTATACCTCCCCATGACTTTTCCTGCTTTCACCCCCCCCCGACATGCATCCCCCTGGAGTTGAGAATCCTTAACTAGAGGGGTGCAGGTGGTGAAGCCCCCCATGTGCCCCCCCACACTCCCCCTACAGAAAGCAGTAAAATACTGTCCTTGTGCCATTGTCTTGAGGCACCAGGGTTGTCAGAGTGCTGAAAATGTTTTTGGCACTCTGACTGAGCGATAATGGTGATTGCCTTTAGTTGTTCGCCATTATCACATAAACCCCAAAAACACGTTTTAGCCAGGATTCAAAAAATGACAGCTATCACATACACGAGGTGAGTAATAAAAAGGCTATGTTGAACATATGGAGTGAAAATACTGAAAATGTCCAAAGTTACACACATGGCAAAATTGCAACAAATGGTGATAAGTTAGCTGTTTTTAATAATTTTTTAACTCAAATTTTCAACATAGTCTTCTAATGACTCCACCTCATGAACGATATGACTGCCATTACACAAATCCCACCAGAATGGTGATTTCACCAACTGACCACAAAGTCACCTTTCTGATGGGAGTTGCTTAATGACAGTCATATCGTTCCTGAGGAGGGGTCCCCAAAAGGCCATCTGGGGGGAAAACCTGGGGTCAAAATCACCAGAAATGGCTGAGTCATGTACCAAAGTTGAACCCGCCCCCATTGAAATACATTGAAGCCCATTTACATTAATTTCTCATATTGCAGTCACTGGTTCCACCAGCAAGACATACCTTCAATCAGTGGAGCAGATCTTAAACCTGGGACCTCTTCAGGTGAGTAAGGGTCTGTGCCGGTCTCAAGGGGGTGTGGGGAGGTGGGTGCACAATGGGAATTCAGTTGAAGGGTATGGGTGTGATTGACAATGGACTTTTTGTTTTACAGGTTAAAAATATAAAAAATACATTGAGAGATGTTTTTCTTTATTCCAGGAATGGACGGGGGGGGGGACATTTCACTTTATGGGGGATTGGGGCTGGAGCGGTCTACTGTACCACTAGGGTACCTTTATCCAAAGGCCTTGGGGAATATCTATATCTATATCTATATCTATATCTGTATCTATATCTGTATCTGTATCTGTATCTATATCTACATCTATATAGAAAGAGAGAGAGATCTCAGATTTTCATATACATCCCATGATGCTTTGCATTATGGGAGTATGTGTGATTTTGTTTTTCTTTGAAACTGGGCTTCCTGGCCAATGCCCTTTGGGGTAACCCTTGCCTCAGCACTTACGCACTAAGGTTCTTTGTCTTTTAGCTTGTTTTTTGTTTTTATTGGGCTCACCACAACCCAAACCTGAAAGTCCAACTTAAGGCAGCTGACTCATTCCACTGGGGTGTCATACAGATGGGGCACACTGATGAGTCCTAGTAGGACAAAACACATGCCTGTGTCTTTCTTTGGCACACTTTGCAGACTGTGTGAGAGGCCTTTTGGCACCATACATTCCTGCTTAAAGTTGAACCACCATAACATGTTGTGGTGATTTGCATATACATCCTATGATGCTTTGCATTATGTGGGTATGTGTGATTTTGTGTGTGTATATATATATATATAAAATGCTGGTGTAGTAGTGCCAGCATAATTAGGGTGAAAGGTAACTTCTGTGTTAAACCCACATTTTTGAACCTTAATAACTTTGGAACCATTCAATTTACACATAATCTCCAGAGAAGGTCTCTTGACATACCAAATTATGCGCAAATCCATTGTGTGGTTTCTGAGATACAGAGTATTGAAAAAACAGAAACATCTGTGCTTTTTGCCATTTCTTTGTCCACCTGGATCTCAGAAATGGCTTTAGGTTGTGGTCTGAAATTTTCAGGGTAAAAAGCCATTGCCTCACAGATGTGCCTTTTTACGGTTTGGCGAAAAAAATATTAATCCATTTAAACGTTATTACATTTTTAATTTTGCCATTATTTCTTATTGGAAAATGTATATGTTAGGCATAAAAGAATCTATTTTTTACAAAAGTAAGGTCTTTGCAGCTAAATCAGTCTGTTTTTTGTGTGCAAAGTAAGTCAATCTTTTTGAACAGTATATGGCTTTACGATAGCTGATCTCCGTTGTGTCTGCCATCTTGTTTGCCATTAGTGAGCATGAGAAAGTGAAGAAAATGTGAAAATGAGTGTAATAAAAAAAAAATCAAGACTTAGCTAAAGGTGAACCCTTTAGCTTCATGCTGATATTATTTTTTAAATGTGGCCTGAAACAAGTTTCCTGAGCACCCAAAATCTCGAGTGCTAAGGTTAGCGAGAGGACTGCTTCTATTCAGTTCTCAGTATGAGAACACCAGTATTTTCTTGACTTCTGCAGCTGCAGTTGGAACTCATGCTGCCAGCTGCAGAGTCAGCCCTGAGACTCCCCACCTTCCCAATGTATATTGGCACTCCCCAAGCTGGTGATTACCCTTTAAACTACTATTTTCTGACACTGGGATGCCCACTCCAAGTGTCAGATGGCCCCTTGCAGCCCCTTTGGTTTATTTCCCCTCCAACAGGGTGGGACACTGGGGAGCCCACTCCCAGTGTCCCCGGGAATGTGTCACCACACCCCCAGCAGTATGGGATGGTGAGGAGCCCACTCCCAGTTTTGCAATATGTGCTTTTATGGCAAAAGTGCTGTAAAGTAAAACAGTCCCTCAACAACTTTTTTTCTACCCCAGAAAAAATAAAATGATCCACCCCATTCCTCACCCTGTACAGACCAATGGAAGGGGCTGTCTTGAGGCTGTCAACCCTAATTCCCACCTCATTCCATTACAAAGTAAGGTGACATGGGTACAGCATAGAAGAATGGGATGAGTGTTAGGGTTGACAGCCACAAGACAGATCCCCTGTTGGTCTGTGCAGGGTGGGGAATAGTGTGTTAGGATTAGAAATCTTAACATCACATTTCCTTACTTTTGTCAGTTATGCCCCAGCTGATGTATTAATGAAGTTTTTTGCAATTTATTTCCTTAATTTTTGAGATAGTATAATCGTATCCTTATTTGCCTGTGGGAGCGCAGGGCCCAGAGAAGGCCCTGTGCTCCCATCCCTCCATAGATGCATATATGTACGTAGCTGTGGAAGCACTGGGCCCTATGGCCCCTGTGCTTCCAGATACAAGACAATAGTGACCAAATTGTCATGATAACCACATTATTACCCCACCTCATGTACCCAGTGTGGTATCACGTCAAAACCATGCAAACATTTCATCAAAAATATTTACTCGAAAACAGCTGAGTGCAATAAACATCATTGCAATAAACATTATGCTGCATGGGACATTATGTCGCAAAATATGGCAAAATGACTGGGTAATAACAGATTAAGCAAATGGTCAGATATTACTACCTGCTCCCAGTAACACTCGTGCTATTGCCACCTCTCCTGTAAACTGTGAACTGCTGCATGCATCCCTTGAGTCCCACCAGGAGCACCAGATATACCATTGCTGTGGACATTTCTGTGGTTCTGCCATTTCTACATACTATCATCTTTAGGACTCCCTGTGTTACTGATGGTCCCACTGCTGATAATACAGTTAGCCCTAGACAGGCAGGTGACACAGCTCTAGTGAATCGGGTAGGTGTCTTGTGAAAGTGCAGGGTGGAGGTGCAACCAAGAACTTGCAAGGGATAGGGGGAGGTCATGGATCATCGCTTTACATCTTGAAGTGGTGAACAACTTTGACTACACACACAGAGGAAGTCGGGAACATAGCAGCAGCTGGCGGTACACTGAAAAAGTGCAATTTAGGATTTCTTGTGCTGCTGCTGCTACTTTTATGAATAGCCCCCTTAACCACTGCCTTATGTCCACCAGTGCTCAGCAACAATCACTGGCTGTACAAGTTCAGACTGCACAGTAACATACGATGAACTGTCATGCATTGTAAAGTCTCTGAGCTGAAATGTCTGGCGCTTTAATTACCGTGTGGTAATTGACCGTGACAAAAAGTCTGCACTGAAAAGACATGGAACCACCTGGTGCAGAACATTTTTGAATCCCCGCTACACACAGGTGCGAAAACACATTTTTGCCTGAATTTGAAAAATGACAGCTGTGGCATACACGAAGTGGTGTAATAACAAGGTTATGTTGAAAATTTGGGGCCAAAATATTTAAAATTCCTAGAGTTACGAGCATGTGTAGCAAAATAGCAACAAATAGCCATAATTTTGCTATTTAAAATAATTTTAAACTCAGATTTTCAACATAGCCTTCTTATGACCTCATCATAAGTACCCAGTGCAGAACATTTTCAAATCCTTGCTAAAACTTAATTTTGCACAAGTCCAACACCAGTCTGTGCCACAAGTGGGAAAACACGTTTTAGCCAGGATTTAAAAAATGACAGCTCTCACATACATGAGGTGGGGCAATAAGAAGGCTATGTTGAAAATGGGGAGTGAAAATATTGAAACTGTCCAAAGTGATAAGCGTAGTGAAGTTGCAACAAAAGGTCATAAGTTTGCTATTTTTAATTATTTTGACCCCACATTTTGAACATAGTCTTCTTATGATCCCACCTCATGAACAATATAGCTGTCATTACACAAATCCCACTAGAAAGGTGATTTCGCCAACTGATCATAAAATCACCTTTCCGATGGGAGTTGCCTAATGACAGTCATACTGGTCATGAGGTGGGATCCCCAAAAGGCCAGGTTGAAAATTTGGGGTCAAAATCACCACAAATGGCTTAGTTATGCACCAAAGTTGAAACCCCTATTGAAATACACTGAAGCATATTTATCTTAGTTTCTCATTTTTCAGTCACTGGTTCTAGCAGCAAGACCTGTCTAAGATCAGTGGAATGGATCTCAAACCTGGGACCTCTTCAGAAGAGTGAGGGTCTGTGACAGTGTAATAGGGGTGTGGGGGAGGTGGGTGCACAGTGGGAGGTCAGGTGGGGTGTTCGGGTGTAATTGGTGATGGACTTTTTTTTTTACAGGTTAAAAAAATTGTAAACACATGGAGAGATGAATTCTTTATTTCAGGAATGGACTGGGGGCCCATTTCACTTCATGGGGGATTGGGGCTGGAGCGGTCCACTGGACCACTAGGAATATTATACATCTCCATTTGTCCAATAGTCTTGGGGAATATCTCTCTCTCTACTCTCTAACTGGGGAGGGTGGAGAAAGGGGCAGAGCAGGCAGAGGCACTGAATGAATACTTCTGCTCTGTATTCCTGCAGAAGAGGGGTTGATACCCCAGGCAAGGGGGGGTTGGTGGGGGGGAGGAGATGACAGATGTAGGGATTACAAAGAGCAGGGGTACCAGACGGGTTGAGGGCATTAAGGGTGGACAAAGCACCTGGACCTGATGGCATGTACTCTAGGATACTAAGAGAGTTGGCAGATGTCCTGGTGGGGCCACTGGCTGACCTGTTCAATACCTCCCTGGACACAGGATGTGTACCACAGGACTGGAGAATGGCCCATGTGGTGCCCATCTGCAAAAGTGCCCAAGGGATGAATCAGGAAACTATAGGCTAGTGAGCTTCACATTGATTGTGGGAAAGCTCATGGAGACCATCCTAAAAGACAGGCTAGTGAGCTTCTTGGAGGTAAACAGTCTCCAGGATGGTCAACAGCATTGGTTTGTAGTGGGCAGATCCTGCCAGACAAACCTTGTAGAGTACTATGATTGGGTGATGTGGGAACTGAACAAGGGCCATGCAGTGGATGTCCTGCATTTAGACTTCGGCAAGGCCTTTAATTCAGTGTTGCATGGGAGGTTGGGGAGGAAACTGGAATATGTGGGGGCAGGACTAAAAATGGTGAAATGGATCACAAACTGGCTAAAGGGAAGGCAGCAAAGGGTGGTGGTGGGGGAGACCTCTCATCACCAAGAACGGTGACAAGCAGGGTACCACAGGGATCACTACAGGGACCTGTGTTGTTTGGGATTTTTATTACAGATATCTCACATGGGATCTGGAGCAGGAACCATCTGTTCACAGATGATACCAGGATGGGAGCTGTGGTTGATGATGTGGAGGGGTGGAAGGGGTTGCAGGAGGACCTGACTAAGCTGCAGCAGTGGGTGGAAACATGGCAGTTGGGGATCAATGTCAAGAAATGCAAGGTTCTGCACTTCAAAGCCAGGAACCAGGGGAGGGATTATCACTTGAGTGTGGTACAGTTAGGGAGCTCCACAGAGGAGAAGGATCTAGGACTGATCTTTAAGGGAAGCATGAACAACTTTGTTCAGTGTGGGAAGGTGGCAGCAAAAGCCAACAAATTGCTGGAATGTATTTCAAGAGAGATCTCCTCCAGAAGGAGGGAGGTTAGAGAGCAAGCCCTACGAGGACAGGCTGGGAGAACTGAATATGTATTTGCTGGAGGAGAGGAGGGATGGGGGGATATGATCGAGACCTCTAAGTATATGAAGGGGATAAACAAAACCAACACAGAAGGGATCTTCCAGATGAGAGGGGAAGGGAAATGAGAGGGCTTGGACTGAGATTGAAGGGGGAAAGATTCAGGAGGGAAATGAGGAGACATTTTTTCACTGAAAGAGTGGTGGGCAAATGAAACACCTTACCAGATGACATAATGTCCTGTAAAACAGTGGGCAGTTTCAAGAGGGGTTAGGACAGGGGAAGAGGCGGGCAGGAGGCGCAGCTATGAGATGAGGTGCTAACTGCACACTCAAGCAGACTCGATAGACCTGGAGGCCTGTTTCTGCTGGCAATTTCGTATGTTTGTAGATATATATATAAATATTACTGGTGCGGTAGCACCAGTATATTAGGGTTGATAAGGGTGTTTTTAATGTTAAAGGCCAATGTTTGCAGCTTAATAGCTTTTGAATCATTCACTGGATTTGCACAAAATGTGGCATGCGTACTCTCTAGGTGTAGGTCTCTTGAAGTTCCACATTGCCTGTGGATCTGTTGTGTGGTGTCTGAGATATAGAGTGTTGAAATTACAGAAGGCTTTGTGAGTTTTGCTGTGGATTTTTTTGTCTACCTGTATCTCAGGAGCTGTTTAAAATTGTGGTTTGAACGTTTCAGGGTAGAAAGCCATTGCCTCACAGATGTGCCTTTTGAAGGTTTGGTGAAAATATATAAATCCATTCAAAGTTATTACATTTGTAGTGTCCCATTGTTTCCTATGGGAAAAAACAGATGTAAAAGAGAATGTACTTTTTGCACACCATCATCCAGTTTTGCATAATATGTATCTTAATAACTTTGCAACCCTTAAACAGATGTGCATGACATTTGGCATGCATAAGCTCTCTAGGTAGATCTCTTTGAAGTGGTAAATTTCATGTGAATCTGTTGTGCTTTGTTTGAGATACTGTGTCTCAAACATCCTTAAACTTACATGTTTTATTCCCATTTTCACAGACAGTCTTCCAGTTTTGCAAATGTGCACCTTAATAACTTTCGAACCCTTAAATGGATGTGCATGACATGTTGCATTCATAATCTCAAGGGGTATGTCTGTTGATGTGACAAAGTTAATTTGAATCTCTTCTGTGATTTTTTGGGATATTGCATCTCAAACATCATTAAACTTAAATTTTTGTTTCCATTTTTACTAAAAGTCTTCCAGTTTTGCATAATTTGTACTTTAATAACTCTGATCCCTACAATACATGTGCATAACATTTTGCATGCATAATTTTGTGGGGTTGATCTGTAGACATGTTTAATTCAGGTTGAATTGCTTGTGTAGTTTCAAAGATACTTTGTCTCAAGTATCCTTAAATTTACATGTTTTCCCATTTTAGCAGTCATTAAGCTTTGATACTTTGCACTTTAATAACTTTGCAACCGTTTAATGGATATACATAAAAGTTTGCATGCATAATTTTGTGGGATAAGTATGCTGATGTTGCTAATTTCATTTGAATTGCTTTGTGGTTTCTGAGATATTGGTCCAGATATTCAAAACTTTGTGCTGGGCAAAAACCATTTGCGCAGGTTTAGCGTGGGATTAGTGCGGGTCTGCTATATTCAAAAGGCCAAATAGCGTGGGCAAACTGCATTAGCACTGGGCAAAATCATAATGTATGCAAAGGGCAAACTGACATGAATACAGGCACAATGCTATATTCAGCAACTAGCACCACGCAAAGTAGTTTTGCATGACTTAGCGCAACACTTAGCACGGTGCACATTACCACCCAGGAAAAGCTTGTCTTAACCCTGGGCAATCAGCTTTGTGCAACAATATGGCTTTGTGCGCTGTTTGCGTGGGTTTTGCATGACCCTAATAAATAAATATGACACATAGACAAAGCCAAACATAGAGGAAACATGCTGCTAACTGATGGCATCACAATGATGCCATCATCTGCCACCAGTCCCAGTCATACCAGGCAGTAAGTGATGACCCTGCCACCAATGGACAGCATGGTAGTGTGGCCATACAGCACACACCTGTGAACCACACTTCTGTGGACACCAACAGGTGCCAGCACACACATGCAGCACTGTGGGCATGGAGGATGTTGAGGGGAGAGTGTATGGGTGGCTAGGCTGTGCCACAGACCAGGTGTGGCCACAAGGCTGGGACACATCATGCAGTGCACATGGTCCAGTATTGGGAATACCTCAACACCAGTGTGCCTTTCGGATAATATATGCCCCCCCGGCCACATACCGTACAGCTGTACAACTGCCACAGAATATAAAGCAGGACATGTATATGTCACTGTGAGCATCCTATGCCAGAGGTGCAGCATCTGTGGGTCACACAACAGCGTAACAGTAATGTCCACTGTCAGTAAACACCTGCAGGTTGGGCCTCTCGCTGTGTATAGTGCAGTCATCATCACTGCCCTACACACCATAGGCATTGCTGTGTTCACACACTACTGGTCCCCTTGCTACTGTAGTGTCTGCAGTGTACTGTAGCATGACCTACAGTGTGACAGTTGCATGCAGCACCACCACCATCTGTATTTATGCTGCGTTGTCCCAGTACAGCTGCAGGCAGCAGTGCATGTGGAAGTAGTGTTCAAAACTGTATCATATTCCCCAAGCTGTTTGCGCAGTGCTAACCGTTTGTGCGGGTTTAGCGCAGGGCTAAACCGTTAGCCCGGCGCAAACTACATGCAAATCCGGGCATAATGAGATGCTAAACTGGATGTTTGCCACAGACCACCTAAGTAGGCTCATTTGCATATCACTTTTGAATATGGCAAAGTTTAGCACCGGGCAAACGTGTTTGCACCAGGCTAATGGTTTAGCCTTGTACTAAACCCTCGCAAACTTGTTAGCACAGTTCAGGGAATATTTTACAGTTTTGCACACTATACTTTCACATACGCTGCTGCCTGCAGCTTTACTGGGTCTACACATTTGCTGGCTGGCACACACATTGGCCACATAGTTCACCTCTACCTACCTTCACATTGCTGTGCACTGTGTTGCTGTTGCGGTTTCCACTTCCTGGTTGCCATAATCAGAGCGCTCTTATTCCAGGGCTAAGTTTGCCCTGCACTCCCAGCCCAGTTTGCCCAGCCTCATTCCCATGCTATATTCAGAAGCTGTTTGCCCTAGGCTATTCCTTTTCAATATGGCTTGTTTTGTGCTCCGGGCTAAGTTTGCCCACCGGGCAGTGCTAATTTAGTCCCGGGGCAAAGTTTTGAATATCTGGCCCATTGTGTCTTAAATCCCTTAAATTTACATGTTTTTTCCATATTCGCAGTCTTCCAGTTTTACATACTTTGCACATTAATAACTTTGCAACCGTTCAATGGATGTGCATGAAATTTTGCATGCATAATCTTATGGGGTAGTTCTGTTCATTTGGCTAATGTAGTTTGAACTGCTTAATTGCGGTATTGTTTGCCAAAAGAACTAGTGTATTCTTTCAGTTAGCAACACTGCTTTTCCAGATATGTCTGTTTCTTTGTCATTTCATAACTGAAAAATGGTTTGGGCTTTTGGGTTGACATTTTCAGGGTACAAAGGATTGCCCCAAAGATATGTCTTTAGATGGTTTGGTGGAAAAATGTTACTGTGCAGTAGAGTTATAACACTTTGAAGTTTTGGGACTTTCCTTAGGGTAACATTGTGATGGTTGGGGTACTTTCCAGATGCTATATCTCGAAAACGCTTAGAAATACAGCTTCGGAACTATGGGTAGTTACATAGAAATATAGAAACATCGAATTTGATAGCAGATAAGGACCGCTTGGCCCAGCTAGTCTGCCCATTTTCCTACCTAATGGATAAGCAACAGATCCTAGTTAACCAACAGACTACTTCCACCTACCCCCCACTAGAATTGCCTTATGCCTGCCCCATGATTTCTTGAATTCCCTCACTGTTTTTGACTCCACTACCTCAGGAAGGCTGTTCCATGTATCCACAAACCTCTCTGTGAAAAAATACTTCCTCACATTACCTCTGAGCTGTCCCCCCCCATCTTCAAATTGTGCCTCCTTGTTCTTGCACACCTCATTTTCTGAAAGATGCTACCCTCTTGGACTTTGTTGATTCCCTTGAGGTCTTGAAAGTTTCTATCATGTCCCCCCTCCAAAGGTGTAGACAGGCATACTCACTGTACACATTTGTGTACAGTTTCATTGAGTGCCTGTCACAAACCATATGCCTTTCTGTTAACATCTTCATTCTGATCTGTTGTATTTGGGTTAGTGTAGGCCACTAAGGAGTGTCTCTGTTTAAACTTCTGTTGTTTAAGAGACAAATACATGTATAATCTCTTTAGAGATTAGAGGAATCACCTGACAACAACCTGACTTGTTTGGAAGGGGGTGCCATTTGGAAAGGATGTGAAAACATTTTAATGGGGACGTGTAACTGTTGGAGACTGTGTACAAAATAGAAATTTCTGGCTACACCCCTGCCCCATCTCCCTCCTCTCCTCGAGGTGTACATGTTAAGCTCCTTTAATCTCTGTTCATATGTCTTCTGGTGTAGACCCTGCACCATTTTAGTTGCCCTCCTCTGGACAGCCTCCATTCTGTCTATGTTCTTGCGGAGAGGGGGTCTCCAGAACTGCACACAGTACCCCAGATGGGGTCTCACCAACTGTCTGTACAGAGGGATAACAACTTCCTGTTTTCTAATGGTGATGCCTCTCCCTATGCATCCCAGTATCCCACCAGCCCTCCTTACTGCCACCTCACATTGTTTGCCCACCTTAAGGTCATCTGATATGACTACCTCCAGGTCCCTTTCCATTTTTGTTGTTGTTAGTATCTCACCACCCCATTGTGTACTCTTCCCCTGGGTTTTTGTTTCCCAGGTACATTACTTTGCACTTCTATGCATTGAATCTAAGCTGCCATACATTTGACCATTGCTGCAACCTTGCCAAGGCCCTTCGCATCCTTTCCACCCCACCCTCTGTATCGACCCTGTTGCAGATCTTTGTGTCATCTGCAAAGAGGCATACTTTTCCTTCATGTCATCTGCAGTGTCACTTATAAAGAAATTAAAGAGGACCGGTCCCAGTACTGAACCCAGCAGTACCCTGCCAGTACATAGATACATAGATACATAGACAGTGTTGGCAGATAAGGGCCTATGGCCCACCCAGTCTGCCCATTTGAGCTTGTAAGTTCAGTTTGTTTTCCTAGAAGTCTGTTTCCCCTTACCCCTAACCTCCAGAATTCCTTTATGTCTATCCCATGCATTCTTAAATCCAGTGATTGTTTCAGCCCCCACCACTTCCTCTGGCAGGGTGTTCCACTTTTCCACCACCCGTTCTGTGAAGAAATTCTTCTCATGTTTCCTCGAATCGTCCTCCTCCAACTTCATCCCATGCCCTCTAGTCCTGGAACATCTTTTTCGCTAAAAATAGTGTTTTCCTGCACCCTGTTCCTCCCTGTAAGATACTTGTATGTCTCTATCATATCCTCTCTCCTCCTCTCCTCCAGGGAGTACATGTTCAGTTCCTTCAACCTGTCTTCATAGGACTTGTGATGCAATCCATGCACCATCTTTGTTGCCCTCCTCTGAACCTTCTACCCTGTCTATGTCCTTACGTGAGGTATGGTCTCCAGAACTGTACACTGTACTCCAGGTGGGGCCTCACTAGTGTCTTGTATAGCGGAATTATGACCTCCCTTTCCTGCTGGTGATGCCCCTGCCTATACATCCCAGCATCCTATTTGCTTTACCTGCTGCCTTGTCACACTGTTTCCCTCCTTGAGGTCATCAGAGATGACAACCCCAAGATCCCTTTCCTGCTTGGTGCATGCATATCCTCACCCCAACTGATATATTGTGCCAGGTTTTGTGCCCCATATGCATTATCTTGCACTTCTTTGCATTGAATTTCAACTGCCAAACCCTGACCATTCTTCAAGTTTCTGCAGGTCCCTTCTCATTCTGTCTACACCCTCTGGTGTGTCTACTCTGTTACAGAGCTTTGTGTCATCAGCGAACAGTGAAATTCTGCCTTCTAGATCCCTGCGCAATGTCACTGATGAAGATGTTGAATAGGACCGGTCCCAGCACTGATCCCTGTGGTACCCCACTGGTCACTCTTCCCTCTGTGGAGTGACAGCCATTTACCACCACCCTCTGTGTCCTGCCACCCAGCCAGTTACCTACCCACCACACTACTGTCCTGCCCACACCCATGTTTCCCAGTTTGTGTAATAGTCTTCTATGTGGCACAGTGTCAAAGGCCTTGCTGAAGTCCAGATAGGCCATGTCCACTGCCCTCCCCTGATCCACTTCCCTAGTCACCCAGTCAAAAAATTCAATGAGGTTGGTCTGACATGACCTCCCCCTGGTGAAACCATGATGCCTTGGGTCCTGTAGTCCATTGACAACCAGATGTTCCACCAATCTCTCCTTCAGTAGTGCTTCCATGATCTTTCCCTGCAGAGGTGAGAGGCTGACTGGTCTGTAGTTCCCTGCTTCCTCTTTGTTCCCACTTTTGTATAGGGGACTACATCTGCTGTCCTCCAGTCTTTGGGTACCTCCCTGTTTCTAGTGATTGGCTAAACAGGATAGCCAGAGTTCAGCCACCACCTCTCTTAGTTCTTTAAGGACCCTGGGTGCACCCCATCTGGCCCCATTGCTTTATCAACTCTTATTACTTCCAGTTCCTTCAGGACCCTTTCTCGTGTAAAGGGACTTGTGTCCATTTCTGCAATATTCGCACCCCTTGTGCTCCCTTCAGACCCATTACCCCCCTCTTCCTCAGTAAAGACTGAGCAGAAATACCTGTTCAATACGTCAGCTTTACTGTTTTCATCCTCCACGCGGCTCCCATCCTCCCCCTTCAGTCTCACTATCCCTATCTTTGTCTTTCTTTTTTCACTTATGTACCTGTAAAAGGTTTTGTCCCCTTTACCCACTGATTTTGCAATGTGTTCTTCTGTCTGAGCTTTGGCTTCCCTTACTGACTTCCCTGCCTCCCTTTGTTTCTCCTGGTACTTCTCCCTATCCTCTTCTGCCTGTGTCTTTTTGTATTGCCTGAATGCAATCTTTTTGGCTTTCACTTTCTTTGCTACCTCTTTGGAAAACCATAATGGTCTCCTCTTCCTTTTCCTCTTGCTAACCTGTAACCAGTAACCCCCCTTTCTTCAGAGTGGACTCTTTTTACTATTAGTCTCTGCATCCTGTTGTCCAGCCAATGTTTTACCCAGGCTACCACCTTGGGGCCTACTCCAAGGCTGGCTAACTTGTATATTAATCTTTTGTGTTGAGCTGTGTCAGATGCCTTGCTAATGTCTAGGTAGGCCATGTCCACAGCCCCTCCGTGGTCTACTACTTTGGTCACCCAGTCAAAGAGATCTATTAGATTCATCTGACATGACCTCCTCACTGTGAATCCATGCTGCCTTGGGTCCTGTGCCTCTCTGGCCTCTAGGAACTCAGCAATTCTTTCCTTCAGAAGTGATTTCATAATTTTCCCTACCACTGAGGTCAAACTAACAGGTCTGTAGTTTCCTGCCTCTATCTTGCTCCCACCTTTGTGAAGGGGAATCAAATCTGTCCTCCTCCAGTCCTGATGCACCACACCATCCTCCCATGATTTGTTAAAGAGGGTAGTCAGCGGTGTCACTAGTACTTCTTTTAGTTCTTTTAGAATTCTTGGGTGAATCCCGTCAGGCCCCATTGCTTTGTCCACCTTCAGTTTTAAGAGTTCTTTCAGAATCCTTTCTTCTTTGAATGGACTGGTATTGACCTACCTATCCAGAGTGCTTCTATTTTTTGATTTAGGTAACTCCCCTTCCTCTTTTTTTTTCTCTATTTTTTCTTCCTGCAGCCACACTCCAGCCACCACTCTTCCTCACTGCCGACCCCAGAGTTGTGCATATCCAGCTGGCATACACAGCTGTACCATCGAGAGGTTCCCCCTGCGATGCTCCTGCACCTGGCCAGGATCCATTACCAGCATACGCCTCTATCCAGGCATTTGCCAGCTGGTGAAGCTGCGGCTATCAAGCTGCCACAGGGATGTGCTGCCATTTTTCCTCCTTGTAAGATCCCCTGGAGTGCGAGCATGCAATGACATCACATAGGCACCAATGTCTGCCGCACTCCATCCCTTTTTCTGCACCACTGTAGTAGTGCCCCTGGTCATCACCAGGGTCCACTACAGAGCGGTGACTCCCTGGATCCCTTCCCAGGATGGGAGAGCAGTTCTCCAGATGCTCAGTCCCATCCCCTCCCTGCCAACCCCTGACGCCCTGGGCTCATGTCCGAACGCGGGTCACCAGCATGGTGTGAGGTGTGGCGTCCAGTGCCTCAACCCTCAGCGCCACCGGGCCAGCACCCTCCTCCTCTTCTTTTGTGAATACTGAGCAGAAGTATTCGTTCAGTATCCCTGCTTTTTCACTGTCACCCTCTGCCCACCCTTCCTTCCCTTTATTAAGCCTCACTATCCCTCCCTTGGTCTTTCTTCACTCTGTAATGCATCTATAAAAGGTTTTATCCCCCTTCTTAACTGAGTTGGCTATCTTTTCCTCAGTTTGGGCCATTGCTATTCTAACTGTCTTCCTTTCTTTCTTCTACTTTAATTGGTACAGTTCTCTGTCCTGCTCCTTCTATGTTTCCTTATACTTTCTGAATGCTACCTTTTTCTCCTTAACCTTCCCCGCCATCTCTTTTGAGAACCATAGTGGGTTTTTCCCTTCATTTTGTTCTGTTGATTCGCTTCACACAAAGGCTTGTTGCCTCTGTGATGGCTGTTTAGATTTTTCCCCATTGTTCTTCCACCCCTCCTTCGTGCCTATTTTCTACTGCTTTTCTGAGACACTCTCCCAATTTCCCAAAGTTGGCCCTCCTAAAGTCCAATACCCTTGCTTTTGTATGGCTTGACTGTATGGCTGTGTTTATCATGAACCACACTCGTTGGTTGTCACTTGTTCCCAGATGGTTACCCACTTCCAAATCAGAGATCCTTTCTCCATCTCCATTTGACAGTACCAGGTCTAAGATTGCTCCCTCCTGAGTGGGTTCTACCACTAGCTCTCTGAGGCATACCCACTGTAGGGCATCATGAATAACCCTGCTCTTGGATATGACTGCAGCAAAGGTGCTTCTGTTAACATCTGGCATATTCAGGTCCCCCATTAACAATATTCCCACTTTTCTGACATTCTAATGATGCCTTCTATCATTTCCTTGTCCATTGCTTCTCCCTGAGATGGGGTCTGTATACAACCTCCATGTGGATTGTGGTGCTATTTCCTGTCTCCAGGGTGACCCAATGTACCTCTTCTTCTCCCTGTGTATCCATTAGTTCCATTGCTTTGATCCCTTCCCTTACATAGAGAGCTCCTCCTCCTTTTTGTTTACCCTCCCTGTCCCTCCTGTAGCTTGTGTACGCTGGTATGTTGACATCCCAGTCATGGTTCTCTGTGTACCATGTTTCTGTGACTGCCATGATATCCAGGTGTCCCTCTTCCATCAAGGTCACTGGTTCAGGGAGCTTGTTACATAGACTATGGGCATTGGTACTCAACACCCTTCATTTTTTGATGGCCTTACCCCTTTTAGCTGCCCCATCCCTGTCCTTACTGCCTTTTTCTACATTTACCCCTGTCCTGATCCCTATTGACTTCTCTACCTTGGTGTTTATCTCTTTAACTACTGTGTTTTGTGGGGGCAGACTGGGTTTTCCCTTCTCCTTTTCAGTGCCTCCCCCTTGGCTAGTTTAAATACTTGCCAATGAAGCATTTAAACCTATCACTTAGGATCCTGGTTCCCCTCCCAGACGGATGCAGACCATCATGCCAGTATAGGCCTGTATCCCTCCAGGTGGACCCCCAGTCCCCAATGAAGACAAAACCCTGAACTCTGCACCAGTTTTTGAGCCAGTCATTAAATCCCATGGTGTGGAGTATCCTAGCATCACACTTGCCATAGACAGGCAGCACCTCCGAGAAGTGTACTGTAGGTGCTACTTGTCTAAGGCCCCTCTCCAACTCTTCAAACTCCTCTTGCACTGCTCTGATGCCATTCCCAGCCAGGTCATTTGTTCCTAGGTGGACAATGACATCCAGCTCCCTCCCTCTTGCAGCAGCTCCCATGATCCTGAGGATTCACTCCCTGTTCCTCCAAGCTGTGACACCAGGCAGGCATCTTATCTCCCTCTCCCCTTCCTGTCCCAGTTCTACCCCCCCAGCAATTGAGTCCCCCAGCAGGAGTGGTTTCCTTCCCTTGTGGGGTCCCATGCCACCCTCCTGTGAGTCTCCTTTGTGGAGGCTCCCAGTATCCTCCTTGGTCTCCACTGCAGGTGCCTCAATAGAGGAACCACTCTCCACCAGAAGAGCATATGAATTGTGGAGAGGTATAACTGGAGGAATGCATCTCTGTTCCACCACCCTCTCCCTCCCTGAGCCTACCTTGGTCCAATAACTCCTCTTTCTTGGCAACCTCTGAGGTAGGAGTGGTGGCCCTGGCGGTACACATTTGGGTGTACCAAGTTATTTTGCATCTTACCAGGCCCTGTTTCAAACTGTTGGTGAATTGTAATGAATGGGGCACATGTGACCTACACTGTGGCATGCATTATCAACATGGTAGCAGTACTGCTTTACAGGGCACAGTGTTACCATAACACTCTATGCACTGATAGGAACATAGGGCCCGGTGGGCCCTGCACTCTGACAAACTCATGAGAGACAATTACAAGAGGCATGGATGAGAGCTCAGGGCCTGGAGGATCACCTTTTAAACTACTATTTTATGACACCGGGATGTCCACTCCCAGTGTCAGATTGTCCCTGTGCAGTCCCTTTGGGTTTTACCCCCTCAACAGGGTGGGACACTGGGGAGCCCACTCCCAGTGTCCCCATGGATGTTTCACCACCCCCAGCAGTGTAGAACACTGGGGAGTCCCCTCCACGTGTCCCAATATGTGCTTTCATGACAAAAATGCTGTAAAATAAAACAGTTTCTTGACTTTTTTTTACATCTGAAAAAAAAGAAAGCAGTCCATCATCATGTTCCCTGTCTCCCTCCACCATCCTTAGCCTCCCACAGAGGACACACCACCCCACATCCCCTTCCTTGCCTTAGACTTACCTCTAGAGTTTGTCCGCTGTCATCTTTTGTGGACCGGGGCACATCTGCACTCTTGAAAGTTGAACCGCAAATTGACTAATCACGATAAAAATGATTAAGTAACAAAAAAACAGTGCTCTTGATGTGGTTCTCTGCTGGTGCCGAAGATTAAATACATGACTGCCAGGCCAAGGGCACAGGGTTTGAGACCAGTTACTGTACTGTGTTTTTTTTTTCCTCTTACACAATAAAACCAAAAAAGAAAATTGAATGACTGGTTTCAAACTCGGGACCCTTGGCCTCATATATGTGTATCTAGTCCTGTGCACCAACAGAGAACCACACTCACTTAATTGTTTTTTTTTTTACTTAAAAATGCTGTCATTGTATTGCATGTTTGGCAGCAATTGGATGTGAAATGTTCAAAAATGTTTTGCACATACCACATTTTCAAACAGTTGGCGTGTGGCCAACTTCCCTCCCCTAGCACTGTGGTACACTTGGGAGCCCACTCCCAGTGTCCCGAGACATACCACATGTTTCCCCCCACCCAGCAGTGTGGGACACTAGGGAGCCCACACCCAGTGTCGCAAGTTATCTATACCCTCACACCCAGCAGTGTGGGTACTGGGGAGCCCACACCCAGTATCCTGAGTTATGCCCCCACCCCCAAGCAGTGTGGGACACTGGGGAGCCCACTACTAGTGTCCCCAGTCCCCAGTCATGTTCACCCCCCCAGCAGTGAGGGACACTGGGGAGCCAAGTCCCAGTGTCCTGAGACTCTCATGAGCAACCCCCAACCCCCTGCTTGCACTGTGGGACACTGGGGAGCCAAATCCCTGTGTCCCAAAATCTGTTTCTTTTAAAAGCTATAAATTAGAAAACCCTCCCCTGACAACGTTTTTTTTTTCACCTGAAAAAAAGAAATCAGTCCCTCGTTGTCCCCTGCCATCTCCCTCCCACAACCCCAACCCTCTCACTGAGGATCTGCCACCCCACATCCCCCCTTACCCTATACTTACCTCTGGGAATCATCCGCTATAATCTTCTATGGATCGGGACATGTCTGCACTCTTCAAAGCTGAACCGCTAACTGAGGAATCAAGGTAAGTGCCATATCATGGCTGTCAATGGCATTTTCAACTTATATTGCTATCTCAGCCATTTTAAGGTATTTTTATACCAAATTTTCAACATGGGTTTTTTGGGATCCCTCCTCATGAACGCTGTCACAGACATTTTGTTAATCAGATCAGTAAGGTGAATTTGTGGATGGTGTGTGAAATCACCTTTCAGGACTGAGTAATGAAATGACAGAGCCAACGTTCATGAGGTGGAGTCCCAAAAACCCCATGTTGAAAATCTGGTGCAAAAATACCAAAAAACACCTAAGTTATGAGTGGTCACTGAAATTTTCCTACTCATGTGCGTAACTTTGCCAATTTTTCATATTTCACTCCAAATTTTTAACATAGCCATTTTTTCACACCACATCATGAACAATACATCTATCATTTCTCACATCCTGCCGGAAACATGTTTTTGCACCTGTGGCTCGGAATGGTGCAGTTGTTGTGCAAAATTAGCTTTTGGGACCAATTAATGAAATGACAGTGCCAGTGTTCATGAGGTGGGGTACCAAAAACCACATGTTGAAAATGTGGTGAAAAAAATTCCTAAAAATGTCTGACTTACATGTGTTCATTGAAATCTTTCTACACATGTGAGTAACTTAGATAATTTTTAATATTTTGACTCCAGAATTTCAACATGGCCATTTTGTCACATTACCTCATGAAGAGTACAACTGTTGTTTTCCAAATACTGTCCAAAATGTGTTTTTGCACCTGTGGCATGGAATAGTATTGCAGTTGCACAGAATTATGTTTTGGTGATGATTTGAAAATTTTCTTTACAGGATTAGGGATGCCACCTGTCCTGATTTTCACAGGACAGTCCTGATTTGGACAGCTGTGTCCAGCAAAAAAACATGAACAATACTAAATGTCCTGACTTTATAGCAGAAAGAATATTTTCTAACTTTCCACAAAATGTTGCAGAAAACTATAATAACCTTAACTAAAATACCTTAAAATGATAAGAAACAATAGAAGTAACTAATAAACTACAATACTTAGCCTTAATTCTGATTACACAGAGAAAACAAGTCTGTTACATCGGTCAAGGTTATGTACTGTCCTGTGAAAAATCATATTTCAGTAAGAAATATCCCACTTTGGGTTTCTTAAAAGGTGGTAACCCTATACAGGATACATGTGCTGGGCTAATAAGATAGCTATGCTGATAATTTCATCATGCATCTATGGAGGGATGGGTGCACAGGGAAATAAGGATACAAGTAAACCATCTGAAAAAGTAGGGAAATTCATTGTAATAAACCTTATTAATTCATCAGTTAGAGTGTTTACTACAGTGATAAAACTAGCAAAATATGGCATTAGGGTTTCCAACCCTAATGCCCCACCCCCACCCTACAGACACTGACAGGCATTGGGGATGTGCCTTGAGATCGTGGGCCCTAACGCTCTCCTCATTCTCACATACTGTACCCATCTGAGCTTATTTACTTATGGAATGTGGTGACACCCTAACTGATGCATTAAGTACATGCTGTATGTCAGTGATATATGCCCTTCTAAGGGACACAAAACATTGAAAGTTGGTGGGGGCACTCCCTGAAATAGACATCACAATCACATGTATACCACTCCAAGAGTGTAACAGTGTGTGGTAATGTCTAGCAATGCACAGATACAAATTAATCCTGAATAGTGTATCAGTTTCATTCAAAGCTTTAGTTTTTACAACCTGTGAAGTGCATGCACTTTTTAAAGGGCATTTTGGAAATGTATTTTTTTATTTGACTAGTGAATTTAAGTGGAAATGGATAGAGTCAGTTTTTGATCTGTATCTAACCAGGATAGCTCAGTGGAGACTCAGTATCTCGTTTTCCATAGCGGCACAGTTTTCATTCATTTCCTGATAACTGAATGATTATACCACCCACAAATGACTGTCAGTTTAGCTATCATTTCAGTCTGTGCTGATTCTATATATTCTGGCTGCTTCTGAAGATATAGCTGCTTCTGCAGAATATAAACTTTCATTAAAAAAAGATTCCATGCACTCTCCCCATTATAAAATCTGCAGGTAATTATCACTCTTCCGGGGCAAACAAATGCATTGCTGCCATGTTCAGCTAGCCTTCAGAAACCTGTCTGTTGCCATATCTACTGGAACAATACTGCCTACTTACAAAGGTGTGACATTGTAAGCACTCCCCATATTCACTGAAAAGGTCTTTATTTTCAAAGCCTTATTGTTATGACCATTTAAATGTTAATATTCAAGGTTGTCTGCCCTCCCCACACCATCCTAGCAAAAGGAGTCCCACCAGCTAGCCCCAGGTACTGACCAACACAGCAGGAATGTACTGCTGCACACTGAAAATGGTAGGAGAATGATGACCGTAACGCTGTGGAAACTCAAATTACTCTTCTTTTATAAGACTTCAATCTAGAGAGTGACCAGAGAGGTTTTTATATCTTATCCGAAGGACTGCACTTCATCATTGTAGCCCTCTCATACTACAGCACAGCATCAGTAATGGGTACTGCCCTCATTACCTGGTGGGGTCTCATTTTATGGCCCAAGCAGCAAGCATGCTATCTACTGGGCTGCTATATATATAGACCATATAGTCAACTTTTAATGAAGTTCATGTACATTTTTAATAAAAATTCATAGCATCAATTTGATCTGTAATTTTTTCAGTAATGAAACCAATTAATCATGAAGTTGCACTGATTACCTAAAAAATTAATCAGATGATTGCAATGCATTATGTAGTGTGTGTGTGTGTGTGTGTGTGTGTGTGTGTGTGTGTGTGTGTGTGTGTGTGTCTGCACCTTAGTTTCTCATATTGCAGCTGCAGGTTCCAGGAGCAAGATGTGTCATTGAAGAGCAGATCTCGAGCCTGGGACCTCTTCAGGTGAGTGAAGGTGTGTGAAGTTGTCAAGGAGAAGTGTGGGGAGGTGGGTTCACAGTAGGAGGTTAGGTAGGGATGAGGGTGTGATTGGCGATGGACTTTATTTTTTATGGGTTTCTTGACAAAAAACACAGAGGGACTTTTTTTCTTTATTTCAGGTTGTGCATAGCATTGGAGGGTGAGGGGTGACACTAGACACCAGTGAACTGAAAATAAAACATGGAGACCATGATCAGAGAGTCAGTGTACCACTAGACACCAGGGCAATAAAAATAAAATGTGGGGACATCAATTGGAGGGTGTGGGGTACCACTGGACATTATAGAATTACAAAGGAAACAGTAGGATCATGAGAGGGTCTGTGGGAGGGGGGCACTAGACATTAGGACATTATAAATAAAAGAAGGGATCATGATCGGAGGGTGGATGTGCCACTAGACACCAGGGAAATAAAAACAAAACTGTGGGGGTGCGTGGCCAGCAGCCAAACTGAATGGACATCTGAATGTTTAGCTCCCGAAATAATCCCTTAATATCCTGCATTTATCAATTCTTTCTTGCATAACAGCATGAGGTTAATACTTAGAATTTACCTGATTGTTGCCCGTTCAGTTATTTCTCGATCGGCGCATGAGAACTTGTTCTTTTATAGCTACATCTTGTTTTTTTCCATTCCGTCATCCAGCCTGCAATATCCTCAGAATGGAGTCTGTCTCTATGCCGATGCTACCACAGAGCAATCTATCCAAAATGCAGCAGATGTTTGCTGAGATTCTACATCATATGGATAGACTAGATGTAGCAACAAAAAAGTACACGGAGGATATTGTGGACTTATCACAACGGGCTTGCATTTCTGAGCACAGACTAGTGGAGGCCGAGGATGGCTGGCACAAGGCCGGGGCTAAGTTACATGATCAAGAAAAGCTAATTCACCTTCTCTGAGCCTGAGTGGAAGATCTTGAAAATCGCAGCCGCCGGAACAACCTCAGGTTTGTGGGGTTTCCGGAGGGCTGTGAGGGGAACAATGCCATATCTTTTCTACAAAAATAGCTCCCCCTTTGCTGGACTGATGATGTGAGACCCCTTGGGAGATCGATAGAGTGCATAGAACCCTGGCACCGCGCTTCGCTCCTGGTGGGTGCCCTGTTACTATCCTGGCCCGACTCCTCCAGATTCAAGATCGAGAATTTATTACCCAGCTGGCTCAGAAAAAGAAAGAACTCTTTTGGAACGGACACAAAATTCAAGTTTATGCAGATTACTCACAGTAGGTAACCAACAGATGAAGGGCCTTTACAGCAGCTTGTAAAGCATGTGCAGAGCTGAGTCTCGAATACTCTTTCCGTTACCCTGCATCCCTCAGAATTATGGTCAATGGGTCACCAAGGGTGCTTGACAATCCATCATCCGCTGAAGACTTCCTTGCAGCACAAGCCCCTAAGTTAAACTGGGGCAAATTATGGTATACCTGCAGCTCTGGGGCCCTGCTTGCCCACCCTGCCCCAATGGAAACTGCTATACCCGTGGTCTCCGATGATTCATTAGTCTGTACCCCTCAAACAGTTAAACAACCTCAGACTCCCATTCTGGCACCTTCCCTAAAATCCCCTGGCAGCAAAAAAAAAGAATAGGAGAAGGGCGAGGATAGAGGGAGGGCATGTAGACAAATTCCCTCAGCTCTGTTCCAGAAGCTGAAGTGGCAGCCTGGACCTAAATGTTTCTTATGATGCACAGATCCCAGACATAAGCAACAATCAATACAGGGCACTGATGGATCTCCTGACCGAAGACGTTCCCCGTGATCTGCTTCTACCTCCTAGACATCCCCGCTCGGAGGGCTCAAAAGCTGCAACTTCAAGACATCCCTCCTGGGCCAAGGAATCCGTGGATACCCTCCTTGAAGACTACGCACCCACCATAGCTGTATCTGTCATGGAGCCACCCCCAGAAGCTGCAGTTATTTACACTCCTGCAGCTGATTCAGTGGACTGACTGTTGCTGCTATATCCTTTTAGGATCAGGTTTTCACCGGTGATACAATCAGTTTTACATCATCATCATTAGGTTTGTCTGTTGGTAAGACAACCTTCTTCTCTGATTAGGGATGATACCCATGGGCCCCAGTGTAAAGGGGGGACTACAAGTTCAGAGGATGGCCACGATTGGCCTTTAGACCTATGCATGGTCATTTATTTAGTTTTTTATCCCCTTTCCCCTTGCCTCTCTTATTGAGATGACTAGGCATTCTATGCGCTGGCCTGCCAGTCGCATTGCCTGACTGTGAAGGGGGATGGATCGTGTTGTTTCTAATCTTCACCTGGGGTCCCACTTAAACCCATTCTTGGCAAAACTATTAAAGTGATTAGAGGGACCAGGGTAGGTTTTCGTCACTTCCCGTTACAAGCCCAATGGGTGGCAGCTCATAAGGCCGCTGTTGCAGGGAAGTTTCATTTTTTTTTTTAACTTGGGGTTATTAGGAGAGTTGTCCTACCTCTCGAGATGGGCTCACAGGATTACCCACCTCCCAGCGACCTCCACTGGTATCTGGGCTACCTTTTAGCTGATACTTACAGTGGATGCTGGTCATTTGTGGGATTGTACTGTAGTGAACGGGGGGTGGGGGGTTGGGCACTGTTAATAATTTGCTTTTGTTATCTGTTATTTTGAACATTAGCACTTTGCTGTTTCAGGTTAAAATGTTGGAATTTTGGTGTTTCATTAACTACTTTTATGGCAATCCTACTAATGGGGCTAGGATGAGCCCTCTAAATACCAGGTGGAGGAGGAAGACAGGAAACTATGCTAAACCCAGACCCTCCCTATATTGTTTCCTGTTATATATTTGTGCAGACATGTTTTACTGTGGTCCAAATGGAGACTAAGCTTATTTCAGGAATGTGAGAGGGCTCCATTCACCCATCAAACAGAAGAAAGTTTTGCTCCACTTAAAAAAATTAGGTCCTATGGTGGCCTTTTTACAAGAGATGAAACTTTCTTCTACTGAAGCCATGAAGCTTAAACAGGGCTGGGTAGCCGAAGAGCTACACAGTGCGGCTCCCTCTCATAAGCGGGGAGTTTCTATACTCTTTCATAAAAATCTGGGATGGAAAGTGAAGGGTTACATAAGAGATCAGGATGGGAGATGGATTATAGCAGAAGTTGGAACCCCCGAAGTCCCCTTTGTCTTGGCTAATCTATATGCCCCTAACCAGGATTGCCCACAATTCTTTCATACTGTTAATCAGGCCCTGCTGGATTTTAATAAAAATAGAGCCCCAATACTTTTAGGTGGAGATTTTAACTTAACACTAGATCACTTTGTTGACAGAAGCACTAAATCCCCTGAACCTCACAGACAGGCTAAGAAAGCAGTAGAGAAGCTGTTGTCCAAACACGGACTACTGGATACTTGGAGGACCTTGCACCCAGGAATGCATGATTACTTCTGTTTTTCCCTGATTTATGGATCATCCAGTAGGATAGATCTCTGGCTCATCTCTTCCGGGTTGTATGAAAAGGTGGTTAAGGCCTTGATGCACCCAATTTATGTTTCAGATCATGCCCCCCTGGAATTAGTTATTAAAAGGGGACAGGGCCCCTATCATACCCCCACATGGCACTTGGACCCTTTTCTGCTGGAAAATGCTACTTTCCTAGACTGGATTGGTCTGGTAGTATTAGAATACTGGTCTGATAATGATAATGGGGAAGTATCTGGCTTGACTTTATGGGAGGCTTTTAAAGCCACCATTCGTGGCAGGATAATAGCTTTTGCAGCAGGATGCACTGCCGTGAAGCAGATCAGAGGGCGT
The DNA here is from genome assembly GCA_016271365.2 of Neoceratodus forsteri. Classification (NCBI taxonomy): domain Eukaryota; kingdom Metazoa; phylum Chordata; order Ceratodontiformes; family Ceratodontidae; genus Neoceratodus; species Neoceratodus forsteri. The sequence goes on along the minus strand of CM057455.1, from coordinate 1,209,264,862 downwards.
TAGAGAAGCAACTTTATATTTTGGAGTCCCAGTGTAAAGCTCTCCAAAATCAAACCCCATCCCCTTTTCTATTAACAAAACTGGCTCATACACGAATCTCCCTTAATGCCCACTTATCCCAGCAGGCTGAGCTAAACCTTAGACAGGTGCAACATGCTTTCTGGGAAGGGGGAGAAAAGGCTAGTAAGCTTTGGCTTACTGTCTTAAACGACAACAAGCTTGTAAGATGATACATACACTAGTGGACACAAAAGGGGTTCAATGCCATACGAACAGTGGAATAAATCTAATCATGTCCCAGTTCTATGAGCATTTATATGCTTCTCCCCACCCTCCAGATCCAGCGAAGATCCTAGCCTTTTTATCCTCGCTACCCATCCCCAGACTCTCCAATTGTGACACCAAATTGTTAGAAGCCCCAATAACAGTACTAACATACTAACATACTAACATACTATTTGCCAGCAGATTAGGCCTTACGGTCTATTGAGTCTGCTCGAACCTAGATCCTTAGTTGGGTGCCGAGACCCTTCCATCCCTTGTGCTCCAGAAACCCCTATTATCCATCCCCACCCCCCCGGGACAGGCCATCATCTGATACATCCACTTTCTGTGTCTGTCCCACCCTCTCTTGAAGCCCTCCACTGTGGATATCTGAACCAGCTCACCAGGCAGTGCATTCCAAGGGTCCACCACCCTCTCAGTGAAAACCTCCTCCTCTTTTCCCTCACCTTCCACCTTCCAACTTCAAACCATGCCCTCTGGTGATACCTCCCTGCTTTAGTCTAAAGATCCCCTCCATGTTTACCCTATTTATTCCCTTGAGGTACTTGAAGACCTCAATCATGTCCCCCTGTCTCTCCTCTCCTCCAATGAAAACAGGCAGAGCTCCTCAAGCCTGTCCTCATACATCAAATCCCCTAGCCCTCGTATCATCTTTGTTGCCCTCCTCTGTACCCTCTCCAGGAGCTGTATGTCCCTCTTCAAGTGTGGTCTCCAGTACTGTACACATTACTCAAGGTGTGGTCTAACCAGTCCATTGTACAGCGGCAGAATCACTTTCTTGCTCCTAGAGGTGATCCCCCTTATGATGCATCCCAACATCCTGTTTGCCTTGCTAGCTGCTCTCCTGCACTGCTCAGAGTTATTCATACATGTATCCACCATGACCCCTAGGTCTTTTTCCCTATTGAGGCCTCCAGTGCCTCCCTCCCAGGGTGTACCTGTGTTTAGAGTTTCCTGACCAAGATGCAACACCTTGCACTTGGTGATATTGAAATTTAATTTCCATGTGTGAGCCCAGCTTTCCAGGGTGTCCAGGTCCCCTTGCAGGGCCAACCTCCCCTCTTCTCCCTCAACTACTGCTTCCATCTTGGAGTCATCCATGAAGAGACTCATTTCACACCCTATACCCTCCCTGATGTCTGATATGTATGCATTAAACAGGATCGGACCCAGGACCGAGCCCTGTGGTACCCCACTACCAACCTCTCTAGGGTTCGAGAGCTCCCCACAGACCACTACTCTCTGAGTGTGTCCAGCTAGCCAATTTTCAATCCATCTGACCTCAAAGGGCCTACTCCTAACCCCATCAGTTTCTCCACCAGACCATTGTGGGGGACAGAGTCAAACGCCTTGCTGAAGTCCAAGAATAATACATCCACAGGCTTACCCCTGTCCAGTTCTGATGTTACCCATTCATAGAACTCCACAAGGTTGGTTTGACATGATCTACCTGGCAACACATGTTGCCGACTATCCAGACCTCCCACCTCCTCCAAGTACACCCCAATCGTTCCTTTAGTATACTCTCCATTAATTTTCCCATCACCGAGGTCAAACTGATGGGTCTATAGTTCCCTGGTACTTCCTCGACCCCCTTTGTGGATTGGTACCACATGTGCCTCTCAATCCCTAGGTACCTCCCTGTCTCAAGTGACTGCTGAAAAGTTCTCGCCAGGGTGCAGCCAGTATGTCTGCCATTCCCATAGTACTCTCAGATGAATGCCATCCCGCCCAGGAGATTTGTCTTTCTTTAGGGCCTTGAGGGCTAACCACACCCTTTTGGCAGAGATAGCATCATCCGTCCCCTCCACCTTACTGGTCTTTTTATCCTTATCCAGATGTGACACCCCTGGGGTACCTTTCCCTCCCTCTTGCTCCATTTCTGTTGCTCCCCTGATCCCACTCCCTGCCGCTTCTATCCCCTTCGTGCCTTGCTTTGTAGATATCCCATCCCCCTCCCTAGTGAACACAGAGGCAAAGTACTCGTTAAATACCTCTGCCTGGTCCCTCACCTCTTCCACCACCCTCCTTCTGATCTCAATCTGCTGAGATGGCCTTAGTTTTTCTCCGCCTCCCCAATGTACCAGAAGAACCCCTTTTCCTCCATGTATCCCTGTGCCAGCCGCTGCTCTTTACTGGACTTTGCCCCTCACCATAGGGTGACTTTTCTAGATGCAAGCTGGTACATTTCCTTATCCCTATCCCTCTTGTTGTTTTATATTTTTGTAGGCGCCTTCTTTTCTCTTACTGCTACCTGTACCTCACTGGACCACCAGCATGGTTTATGTGACCTTGCTCCTCACGCTTCAACTTAGCGCAGATCCTGACTGCCTCATGAAGTCCCGTGCTTATGACCTCCTATCTCCTTTCCACACTTGTCGTGAGGTAATCCCCTCAAGTGATCCTTGAGAATATTTCCCATGCCCATAAAGTCTGCCCCTGAAGTCCACTGCCAGTGTCCTAGATCTCACCCCCACTCCCCATGCTTATTTGAAATCAGACAGTATTGTGGTCACCCCAGTCAGGGGTCCTGTACAACCATGTCCCTTACCAGATCCCCATCTGCCAGAACCACATCCAGGACATGCCCTCCCTTATGGGCTCCATCACATGCTGTGTTAAGAACACATCCTGAAAGCCATCCAGCAGCCTCTGCTCCTTGGCCACCTTAGAGGACATGGTTCCCCAGTTTGTACCTGGCATATTAAGGTCCCCCATCAACACCACTCCTTCCCCTTTTGGACCACACTGGGCAATGATGTTGTCCAGCAAACCATCCTGTAGAACATCACTCATCCCAGGGGGCCTAGATGAGGACCAGTAGAGGAAGTTAATAAGGTGATTCAATCCATGAACCCTCGTAAAACCCCAGGGAAAGATGGGGTTGCCCATAGATATGAATAGAATCTGGGGAGTTAACCTGGCCCCTTATTTGGTCTGGGCATTCAGACACTCTTTACTTATAGGACATCTACCTCCTTCCATGAGGGAAGCTACTATTACAGTGCTTTCGAAAAAAGGGAAAGACCCACTGTCCCCAGGAAGCTATCGCCCCATTTCCCTTATTAATGCTGATGCAAAGATACTGGTCAAAGTTCTTGCTAGCCGGCTTGAACTCCTACTGCAGGGCTTGGTTAACCCATCCCAAGATGGTTTTTTTAAAGGCTGTCTGGGGTCGGACCACCATAGAACCCTAGTTTCCCTAATGCATTCTGTTAAAATCTCAAAAAGTCCCTCAGTAGCCCTGGCTATAGATTTTGAAAAGGCCTTTGACTCGGTCAAATGGCCCTTTCTATTCCATACTCTCTCCACTATGGGTTTTGGACCAGGTTTTATCGCCTGGACAAAGCTTTATATACTGCTCCCTTAGTCTCGGTTCTAACTAATGGCACCCTGTCTCGGCCCTTCCAACTACAGAAGGGCATGAGACAGGGATTCTCTCTTTCTCCCCTCCTATTCATTCTGGTGATAGAACCCCTGACCATCACACTTAGGTCTTCCAATTCTATTCCCAGTATCCAGGTGGATAATGCCAACTATAAAACATTTCTATACGCGGATGATCTCCTTATTACTACTGAACACACTTCACTAGGGATTCAGATGGTTTTTAACATCTTGGCTGATTTCACAAAGATGTCAGGTTTAAAACTGAATCAGTCCAAAACTGAAGTCCCTCCATTGAACTCCCTATCCTCTGGAGAAGAATTCATTGCCATGGGGCTTAAATGGTCTCCCAATGGCATAACATATTTAGGCATCATCTTACATTCAAATCCACTTAAAATGCTTGCAGCTAACTTCAACTCCCTTATTGACTCCCTCAGATTAGATATAGAGAGATGGAAGGCACTGCAGCTCTCACTAGCTGGGAAAGTGGATTCAATTAAGATGATGGCAGCCCCTATGATGCTTTGTTTATTGGCTCACCTACCTATGCCTATACCACAGAAATGGTTCCAAAAACTGGAGGCTTTGATGGGCAATTTCCTTTGGGAAGGCTAACCCCCTCGATATAGTAAACTTAAACTTCGACAACATTGGAAAAGGGGTGGATGGGGACTCCCCTGGTTGCAGCGGTATCATATGGCCTTTGTTCTGGCTCAGACCCTTAGATGGTTCTCTAAACTCAGACAGGCCTCTCCACCTTGGCTCCAGCTAGAAGCCTCCCTAACCCATGCATGTTCCCCAGTGGTGACCCTATATAGCAAGAAAATCTTACCTATGGGCATTTTCCCCTCTATATTGTTATCAATTAAATACTGGAAGCAAGCGATGGCTCTTCTGGGTCATGACCCGGCTACCTGGGAATATATGCCTCTATGGGACAACCTGGTCCTGAAAATAGGAGACTCTACACTAGACTGGAAATTATGGGAGATGCAGGGCATCTCCTTGATACAAGATCTCCTACTCCCTGGAATTACTGTCATAGACTCTTTTTAATCTCTAAAAATGAGATATCATCTCCCAGCTTCCCACTTTTGGAGATACCTTCAGATAAGAGATGCCATATCCCATCTTCCCAATTCCCCTTACAATAAATTGCCACAGACAAGTCCTCACCCTATACTTTTCTGGGGTAAATACACCAAGAATAAAGCCAGTTGCATATACAATGCTCTCAGAGAAACCACTACAGACCCCTCCCAAAAAGCTAGATTGCAGTGGGAAAAGGAATTACAGACCCCTATTTCAGAGCAACAATGGGAACAAGGATGGGTATGAATTTATTTGGCCTGCTGGGATGGACGCACATGACATATTATGAATAAGGCCCTCCATAGATGGCACAGGGTCCCGGCTGAACTACTTAAGCTGGGACTCATCTCTGCTGACACCTGTTGGAGATGCAGTAACCAAGGTGCTCATTTGTTCCATATACCCTGGGACTGCCCCAATCTTCAATACTTTTGGCTAGCTATTCAGGACATGTGCCGACAGGTGTTCCCCAATATTGTCCCAGATCCTCGTTTAGTCCTTCTAGGCTATGGTAGTCCTACCACGCTGAAGTATTGTCCAGAGGCACAATGGATCACACTGGTCGGGGCACTGGCCAAGAGACTCATACTGATGAGATGGAGAACCCCTGAGATTCTTACCTTTCTCAAGTTTCTCCCTACTCTTGCCCAAGGAGCCACATTTGAAAGGATCTCTAGTTTTGCCCAAGGTTCCTTAGCTCAGTTCAACAAATGTTGGCAACCATACTTAATGTCTAAGTACTGTCACAATACATTTTCCAGTGTTACTCCTTAGATTTCTCCCCTCATTATCTAGGCCTGGTGTTTTGATAATTATGTTTTTTTTCCTTTTTCTTTTTCCCCACTCTGGTTATGCCAATTTCTCAGTTAAAGATTGCCTTTCTGTATATAGTTGATATTACAGTTTGCATGGTAGAAGGACTCACCCTAGGTGGAGTAACCAGAATTCTACTCCGGCCATTTTTATACAGTTTACCTGTGATATATGTTATTATCACTAGGCTCTCCTCCACTTTGGGGGAGTGGCCCTACATTCATTTTGCTACCCTCTGGTTTTATGGTCTGTTGTATGGATATAATTTTATGCTATATCTCTTCAAGGCTCACAGCTAACTTAATGATTATTTATGTTAATTCAAATTTCTGGCCTTGCCAAATGTTGCAGTATGAGTCAGAACTGTATGTGTAATACTCCGTTTATGTGTAAATGTCCTGTCTAAATAAGAGTAAGAATTTTAAACAAGAAAAATAAAACTGTGGGGACAGTGATGGGAGGATGGGGGGGGTGCCACTAGACATCAGGGAAAGATTGGTGAAAAATATCACAAACAAGGGAGGTGGAGGAACCAGTAGACTACCAGGGATGTAAAAAATTAAATACATTAAAAAAATAAGTTATGGGAGGGCGAACTGAGAACTGGGGGAGGGGACCACTAGAATACCAGGGAGATATGACAGTTTGAAATGTCATAGACCTATTACTGTTTGAAGTCTTTACACTTCCAACAGTAAAGCTCAAACTGTAAAGAACTTCTAACAGTTATTTTCTGATCGATTGATCCTTACAAAGTGAGTGACTAGCGATATGAATCTCACCCACAAAGCACATACTTCACCTGTCAATTTAAAAAAAAGAATTAAATAATGGTGCTAAGCATGTAACTAAGACCTAAATACAGGTCTTTGTCCTTCCTAATCATGTAGGCTTTCTTTAGAAATCCAATTTTAAAAGGTAAAAAAAACAAGATGGCAGAAGTACAAACAGTATTTCTTTGAGCACATCCTTAACAATTAATAGTTTAAACATTTTTTTTTAATAACTTGTCTGTCAGTCTGGCGGCTATCAGAAAATTCATTATAATTCAAAAATGGTGACATTTCTTTTCACCAAACTATCTAAAGGCACACCCTTGACACTTCTACCATCATCCCTGAAAGTTTCAGACAGAAATTTTATTCTGTCAGATCTGTAGATGAGAGCAAAAATTCCCATGTTAACCAAGAGGGGAAAGTGTTTTTTTTCAGTTTTTACCACTTTATGTCCCAGATATTCAAAGCTTTGCATGGTGAGCAAACCATTTGCATGGGATTAGCGCAGGATTAGCGTGGGATTAGCACAGGATTATCGCAGGTCTGCCATATTCAAAAGGACAAACAGCATGCTCAAACTGCATTAGCGCCGGGCAAACCATAATCATATGCAAGGGGCAAAGTGAACATGAATACAAGCACTATGAGATATTCAGTGACTAGCACCGCACTGAGGTGTTTAGCACAACATATCGTGACCCTTAGTGCAGTACATATGACCGCCCAGGAAAAGCTGATCTTAACCCTGGGCAAACAACTTTGCATGACGTTGGTGTTTTGAGCGCTATTACCGCAGCTTGTGCAACCCTAACATATGATCATGACACTTAGAAAATGCCAGACATGGAGGACACATGCTGCTCACTGATGGCACCACCATGATGCCAACAGCTGCCACCAGTCCCAGCCAAGCACAGACAGTAAGGGGTGATCTGACCCACAGGGGACATCATGGTAGTGTGGCCATACAGCACACACCTGCAGACCATACGTTTGTGGTGACCAACAGATGCCAGCACACACATGCAGCACTGTGGGCATGATGGCAATTGAGGGGAGAGTGTACGGGTGGTCAGACCTCACCACACCCCAGGTGTGGCCACAAGGCTGGGACACATCACACAGTGCACATGGGCCAGTAGTGGGAATACCCAACCACCTCTGTACCTGTCAGATCTTACAAGCCCCCCCCAGCCACATACTGCACAGCAGTACAGATGCCACAGCACACACAGCTGGCCATATATATGGCACTGTGAGCATCCCATGCCACAGGTGCAGCATCTGTGGAGCACACAACAGTGAAACAGTACTGTTCACTGTCAGTAATCACCTGCAAGCTGGGCCTGTCACTGTGTACAGTGCAATGGTCATCACTGCCCTAAATACCATAGGCATTGCTGTGTCCCTCACACTACCGGCCCCCTTGCTACTGTAGTGTCTGCTGTGCACTGTAGCATGGCCTACAGTGTGATGGTTGCATGCAGCAGCACCACCACCACCTATGCCTATGCTGTGTTGTCCTCTGGGGTACACAATGCTATGCTGTACTGCATACATGTAGCCTGCAGCAACCATCATGCACTGTCAGACTGACCTACAGGTGGAGCTGCAGCCAGACCTGGCCAGTCCCTGTACTTTCAGACTGACCTACAGGTGAAGCTGTGGGACTCTGCAGTAATGCTGGGCAAACTGCATGCAAACCAGGGAATAATGAGATGCTAATTTGACTGTTTGCCCAGAGACTACCTAAGCAGGCTCATTTGCATGTCACTTTTGAATATGGCAAATCTTAGTGTTGGGCAAATGTGCTTGCACTGGGGCAAACAGCTTAGCTCCATGCTAAAGCCGTGCTAATGGTTCGTGGAATATTATACAGTTCTTTCACATCTGCTGCTGCCTGCAGCTGTACAGGGACCACACATTTGCTGGCACACACTATGGCCACATAGCTCATCTCTACCTGCCCTCACATCGCTGTGCACTGTGTTGCTGTTGTGGTTTGCACTTCCTGGTTGCTGTATTCAGTGTTGTCTTATTCCAGGCCTATGTTTGCCCTGCACTCCCAGCCCAGTTTGCACTGCCTCATTCCATGCTATATTCAGAAGCTGTTTGCCCCGGGCTACATACCGCTCAACTGTACCACATTATGAGGAATGTTCCTCATTTTACTTCTCAAAAGCTCCATGTTCCACATTGTGAGTACTTGTTCCACATTCAAAGTCAACATTTTAAAGCAAAAATCCATAGTAAATGATATAAAGAATATATTATTCAATTAATAAAATACTTTCTGAACATAAATGTAACATTTTAACAGTGTTTTGAGCTTCTTAGGTAAAGATTTGATTAAGTGTTCCACATTTTGCCCATTTGTTCCACATTTTAACAGGCAGTGTTCCACATTTGGGAGACAAAAGGTTGAGAGATATGCCAGGCTATTCCTTTTGAATATAGCTTGCTTTGTGCACTGGGCTAAGTTTGCCTGCCAGGCAGTGTTAACTTAGCCCAGGGGCAAAGTTTTGAATATCTGGCCCTATATATCAAAAACCCTACAACATACCATCATGAAACTTTCCACATCTTGAGACACTGGCAGGGTGACCACATATGCCAAATGTTGGACTATTTAATTAAAAAAATTCCAAAGTTATTAAGGTAAAAAAATGTGAATTTAACATTAAATTGTCTATACAACCCTAACTATAGGGGCACAATTACTCCCCTATAAGATATATGTAGATATATATATATATATATATATATATATATATATATGCAATAGTTGTGGAGATAAACAGAGTGTGATAAATCCATTTATCTGAGTAACTGTGTGTACGCATTTATTTATACACACAGTTACTCATTTATACACACAGTTGCTATGTCAAAAATCTCTCCGAATTCATTTAAAATGTTTGGCCTCAGAAGCAGTACTAAACATATTCAAAATGGGAATAACTTTAAAATGAAAAAAGATAGCATGGTATTGTGAGCATGAAAGTTGTTCAGCACAAATATATCTACAAAATGAATGGTGTTTCATGTATATATACCTTTTAGTTTTTTTATAATTAGCAAACAGCCAAAAATTCAATTTTGTTTTTCACTTTTTCAACAAACAAATGCAAATTACTTTAAAATGAAAAAGGTAGCATGGTACTGTGAACATGAAATTTGTTCAGTACAAAATTTTGTACACAATGAGTGGTGTTTCATTTAATAGCAGCCACTACGCTTGGCGGACCTGAACTAGGAAAGTTAACAAAAAGTCCCAGAAATTATCATTAAAAAAAGATAAACAGTCAAAAGTAAATATCCCTGCATTAACAGAAACCATCCCTATTGCATAAATGAAATACACAATGGTGAGCTTTCAGATAAATGATTTATCTACACTTGTGTTGTTTGACCTAGGACACTTCACTCATGGCTTATGCCACTCATGAGGTTACTGAGGTCAAACAGCACTTGTGTAGATAAATCATTTGTCTGACAGCTCACCATTGTATATCCCATATTATATCTATCTATCTATCTATCTATCTATCTATCTATCTATCTATCTATCTATCTATCTATCTATCTATCTATCTAATCTATCTGTCTAACTATCTATCTATCTATCTATCTATCTATCTATCTATCTATCTATCTATATATATATATATATATATACACACACACACACACACACACACAATTGCACCAGTATAGTTAGGATTCAGTAAGCAGTTTAATGTTAAATCCCGAATTTTGCACCATAATAACTTTGCAACTGTTCAACTGATTTGCACAAAATTTGGAATGCGTGGTCTCATATGGTAGATCCCTTTATTTGCTAAGATGCGTTTTGGTTGGACTTGAGGTTCATGTGCAGCAAAGTGCTAAAAATGCATTTTTTGCCTTTTTTGACACTATTTTGCAGATTTTTACCAATCGCACTGCGGCCACACCATTTGGTATTTTGGTCTGAAATTTTCAGGGTGGAAAGAGGTTTGGTCAAGGAATAGTCCAGTATTTCCAGTATTAGTTTGGTGACAAAATAGTAATCTGTGCCAAAGTTATTTCATTTTAAATTTTTGGGTTCTGAGCATGCTCAGTTCACTCCAAGATTTATATGTATGTTTTGCGAAAGGGGATTGGGCTCATGATCAAAGATTTTGTCGCCTCACAAATGAGGGTTTAAAAAATCTCCATTCATGAGGAAAATTCCTCATTCGTGAGTTGCCATCTTTTTTTCATTTTCCCCCAAACAAAATGTTGTAGCCTCCTCCACAGGTGACTTCTTGTTGCAATAAGGCATGGTTTTTGTTCAGGGTGATACCCTTTACAAACTTATACCTTTGGTTTGCTTTGTTTTGGCCCCAAAAATGGCCATTTTTAATTTTATAATTCTTCATTTGCAAGTCGCTTCCTATCCTAGTTCGTGAGCTGACAATATCCCCTTTCGAGAGCTGACCCCCCCCCCCTTCATGAGGTAGCAAAATCCTTGATCGTGGCTTAGGGACCAGATGGCCATTCTTGTGGATGAGGATTCACTAGCAAATGGGGATTTTGTCAGCTTGCAAAAGGGGATCAGCTCTCGAACAGGGATTTTGTCACCTTGAGAAAGGGGATTGAGCTTTTGAATCCTCTTTCGCGAGTTGACAAAATCCATGTTCACCCGCTGACAAATTCTCCATTCACAAGCAATCCCCTTTCATGAGCTGACAAAATCCTTAACCATCATTTCCCTACCAGATGGGAATTCTCATGAATGAGGATTGGCTCGCGAATAGGATTGTTGACAGCTCACAAAAGGGGATTGTTTTTTCAATTCCTCATTCAAGAGGTGTCAAAATTCCCATTCGTGAGCTGTCAAAATCCTCGTTCACAAGTCAGTCCCCTTGCATGAGCTGATAAAATCATTGATTGTCATTTCAGGACCAGATGACCAAAATCCGATGGTCAAGGATTACTCATGAATGGCAATTTTGACAGTTTGCGAATGGGGATTGACCTCACGAATGGCGATTTTGCTACCTCATCAACAAGTAATTCTAATACTTTTGAAAGCTTTGCTAGTACATTGTAAATAAACCGTTTGGTCTTTTCACTTGAGACATTTGCTGGGTATAAATGGGGCATCCAGGAGATGTGACTTAAGCTGCTTTGGTATAAAAAAGAAATATTGGTTTCGTAGATATGACATTATGAAGTTGAGATTTTTCTCCTAGGATAGCATTGCGGAGCCCATATTGACTTTTGGCGCCCATATCTAGAAAACAAAGCAAGATATGGATTTTTCCTACAAACTAAGCCCAAGAGAAAGTTTCAAAGTCATAGATTATACCTGCAGTGGAATTGTTTCCATAGGTTGTATGGTTACTGAGATATTGAAAAAATTGTGTTACAAGGGTTCCTTTTTTCAGGCCTATAGGACAATTGTATGGCTCTGTTGTTATGTGTAAGTTGGCATGCATGGCCCAGAGGGCCTGTGCTCCCACACACAAATATTATTATGCAAAAATGGATAGGTTAGTGAGAGATTGGGGCTGGAGGGCTAGTGCTCTCACCAACATGTACTAGTTAGCTTTATAGAGTATAGCGTGCTTGTGTTGTTATGTGTAAGTTATAGCACTGGGATTGGAGGTCCTGTGCTCTGAACCACATATACTGTTATGCAGAAATAAATAGGTTGGTGGGAGCATGGGGCCTGGAGGGCCTGCGCTCCCACCAGCATGTGCTAGTTAGCCCTAGAAGATATTGTGTGTTTGTGTTATGTGTTAGTGGGAACACAGGGCCCAGAGGGCCTATGCTCCCATGCACATATACTATTATTCAGAAATGGATAGGTCTGTGGGAGCATAGGGCCAGGAGGGCCCATGCCCCCACCAACATGTACTAGTTAGTCCTAGAGAATATTGTGTGTCTGTGTTATGTGTTAGTGGGAGTGCAGGTCCTAGAGGGCCTGAACTCCCCCACACATATACTGTTTTGCAGAAATGGATAGGTTGGTGGGAGCATGGGGCCATGAGGGCTCGTACACCCACCAACATGTTCTAGTTAGCCCTAGAGGGTATTGTGTGTCTGTGTTATGTGTTAGTGGGAGTGCAGGGCCTGTGCTCCATCACACATATAATGTTATGCAGAAATGGATAGGTTTGTGGGTACATGGGAGCCCGGAGGACCCCTGCTCCCTGCAACATGCACTTGTTAACCCTATTGAGTATTTTGTGTCTGTGTTGTTATATGTAACAGGGAGCACAGGGCTCAGAGGGCCCATGCTGCCACACACATGTAGTGCTCCCACCAAGGGCCTTTGCTTGTACTCACGTATATTGTTATCAGGAAATGTACAGATTAGTGGGAGTACAGGGCCCGGAGGCTCTATAGGGTATTGTGAGTCTGTGTTATGTGTATGTGGGAGTGCAGGGCCAGTGGGCCAGCACTCTCACACTATTATACTGTTATGTGGAAATGGACAGGATAGTGGGAATTCAGGGCCCAGAGGGACCATGCTCCCACCAACACATACTAGTTAGCCCTATAGGGTGTATAAGTTTGACTGTGGGGCCTGAAGTATGGCAGTGTGTGGGCTCCTCCATCAACAAATGAACTGGGAGGGGGTATGCTGACTGGGGGATTGGGCACCCCAATTTTTTTTTTGTTTTTTTTTAACTGTGAGAGGGCATGCAGAAGGCCTGGGCTCAGTGCATTCACACAACTGTAAGCTACAGCAGTGTGAACATGCAGACAGGGATGTAATGCAGGAACGCAACTTCAAAGGACCAAGCTAAATCACTATTGGTGTGGCTCCCTCCTTTGAAAAGTTGTCCTGCTCAGCCCAAATAGTTGAAAGTGAGTCATCGTTGGCCTGCCAACTGATTCGCCTGCCGTTGACCTGCCCGTGGAAATGGAACTCTCCATTGGGCACACCCCGTAGAACACCTTATAGCAATGAGTTTATCTGTGCCTGCACACCACAACAAACTCAAAAATGGGTAGAAAGGATATTGACTGCTGACTGGACACCAGTGGTTTTCAGCTGGACCATGATCCTATCATGATGGTTCAGCTCAAAGTAATATGCTTAAAAAATGCATTAGTAATACTAAAAATCAGCCATTTGATAATCACAATAAGGCAAGATGGGGGGTGATATGATGGGTTAATGGGCCTTCTCAGATAGTGGAAGTACTTGCCTACATCTTGTGCTTCAAGCACCTGGGGTGGCCCATCAGCTCACTGTAAGAGATGACCCCGTCATGCCTTGTTGCTTAACTATGAGCTCAGTTGTTTTTATATCTAAAATGTTTTATTTGTGTTATATTTAATTTATTGGGTTGACATGTAGTACAAGAGCTTGTACAGTAACATAAATATATAATTGAAAGCCTCCCCCTTCAAGCCCCCTTCCCAGACACATACCCACTCATATGCAAACATTCACAGTGTTAATATTGTATTTGTGGATACTACATTTATAACAGTTAAATAAACATAGAAATGTGATATGATCAAAGACTGATCTCGTACAATTCTACTTTCACCCGGTATTCTCCTCATCTGTATGTTTTTGTTCACAATGTGTGACACTGCCCTTCCCCTGTACAATGTGTTTTGTGTCTTTGTACTACACTGAGTATCCTTGGAGTCTGTACACTTGCTCACTCTGGCAAAATAATCCCTTGTAGCCATTGAAAGGATGGTGTATACTGTGAAGGAGTGTATCTGTCCTTTTGTCACATCACCTTCTTAGCATTTTACTACTGTGTACTTCTCCTACTTATCATCTAAAGGTCTGTATCTACAGCTTGAGCTATGTGAGCAGCATTCTTACTGAACAGACTTTAAAATAGTTCATAAAAGTGTGCTAAACTGATCATGTGAGTGCAATAATACAGTCGAAGGGTTGGTGCTATTGACTATGCAGGACTTTCCAGGAGGTATGACACCATGTGCCTGTGCTGATGGCTGTCATTACACTGCTGTATGATAAAGCATAGCCCAGTATTATGCACCCTAGATGGTATTATGGCTTAATTTAACAACATAGAATAATTTGATTATATATTTCTTACCTTCTAGAACAGTCAAGGTTTTTGGACACACAGTGCAGTGATCTGTTGAAATAAAAGATCAAGGGTTAATGTACCACTTTGCAAAATACATTATGTTGTAGCTTTTGGGAAACAGATTTGCTCTGCCATACAAACTTACTGCTTATTATTTGCAAAAAAAAATATGATATAACCCCCTCCTCTCTGTATTGCAACCTCTGCTTTTGAAACCCTCTGTGCTTATTATGCATTCACTATACTGTAGCATTAGTTGTGACCCCCTCATCATACATGGACAACCGCAGCCACTGTCAACTGATACTCTTGTTATGCAATAGTGTAGTTGATGATACTGTTATATATATTTGAGAATATATGCTATGTTTTTGTGGTATTCTTAACATGCTTTGGTATCACGTCTTACCTTGACATCTTTGTTTATTGATATTTACTACTTGTGAGCCAGTTGATTTAGGCAGAACAAATCTCTGGTGAAATTTGACAATCTCTTGTAATGAATAAAGTAATACTGATTTATTAATACAACAACATTTTCCTAATATATCACACTATCTTAATAGTTTGTCTTCTGCATTTATAAAGTAGCTCTAAATAATGCAAACAGAAACTGGTTAGAAATAGTCATAAAAGTATATGATTCAGCATTATTAGGGATGGAAATATATCTCTTAAAATCTTGTTATGCTGCACTAGCTACATTTCCAAGTTTGCCATGGTACAGTAGTACGTAGTTGGTACAGTATAACAATTTTGAACATGATCTAGATCTCTTTGATTCTTGGGGAATGGTCATAACACTGAGACATGATCCAGGAGGCAAGCCTTGGCAAACAAAAATTTGAAAACAAAAAACATACTTCACCATAAGAACTTACCATGCACTACAAAAGATAGTGTATGATTATTGATACATGCCAGGCCTATTTTAAAACTCTTGAGGATTCTATCGTAATAAAACCTGTTGAGTTGCACTTTTGAGGTGTCTGGTTAACATGGAAACCTCTTGAGTGGAAAATGTTCCTGTTGTGTATGAACGATCATACAGTATCTTCTATGTGACTGTGGAGTATTCAAGCATAATACATGGTTACGCTGGTGAAGAATCACATAAAGGAATGATCAAAATAGTCTTCCTACAACCAGAACTATGTTCTGTCTGTACCCTTGCAATCATTATTTTTTTACTATCACAAATATGGGTGTCACATTTACAATGTATTTAAAACTTCAACTGGGTTGTGAAAAAAAAATCACTACATTGTATAGAAAAAAAGAGGCAATTAATTTGTTGTTGTTAACCTGTTCATTATGTGGTAGT
This sequence comes from Neoceratodus forsteri, assembly GCA_016271365.2. Lineage (NCBI taxonomy): Eukaryota > Metazoa > Chordata > Ceratodontiformes > Ceratodontidae > Neoceratodus > Neoceratodus forsteri. The sequence continues at coordinate 1,209,249,122 of CM057455.1, read as the reverse complement.
CGCACACATAAAAACAGGGTTTGGTCAGATCCACCACAGCAGCATAATGCAGTTAGTGAAGTTGTGTGGAATTGTTAAGGAGGTATGGAGAAACAACACAATGATTTGTAAGTAGTAAGATTTGTTTTAGTTTCTGTTCTAAGGAAGGCATACACATTATTAGAAAAATATATGGAGGTGTACATTTTAATGGAACAAATTATTTTATTATTATTTATTTAGCTTTTGGTTACCGGGTAAGTACACTAGACAAGTAATATGCCTATTTTCAGGAATGACCCGGGACAGTACAACACAGTGATTACAGAGTAGCACAGGGTAATGCAGGAAACATCATAACAGAATGTCGACTAGAAAAGAACAGTTAACAAGGTGACATTAACAAGGTATCAACAGTGGTAGAGCAATTAAGTTACAACCAATTTCAAACAGTATTGAGGTACAACTGAGTCACTGGTAATTGTGCGAAATAGACAAATTATAATTCAGTCAAGTGCCAAGTGTGGACGAATAATTTCTCAGTCAAGTGCTAAAAGAGGATTGACTCATTACGGGCAGGCCGTGTGCCTGTTGTGAAGCACAAGGCCCATGCTGAGAGAGGACATTGCTCTATGGGGGTTTGGGACAGACACATGCAGAGGCCAGCTTCAGGAAACCCCACAGGTGTCTAAGGAAACACTGGTAGGAGGGGGCCAATCAAACCTGCTCTGGAAAGGAGTTCCAGAGTCTTGGTGCACTTGCAGCAAAGTCCCTGTCCCCCTTGAGGGTTTGAGTGGGGGGAACTCTAAGCAACCCAGGGACCTGTGATCTGAATGAGTAGGAGGAGTAGTCTGTAGGCAGAAGTAGCTGTGCCAGCACCGGTGGGGTGCCAGTTTGAATCACTTTGCCCATGAGACATCCAAGCCCAAAGTCCAGGTAGCTCAATGGAGAGAGCCATCAGAGATTATCATAGAGCTTGCAATGGTGGGTAAGCTGGGGGGTGGCCAGGGCAAAGTGGCAGATGTTATTATAAGTCATGAACCACGAGTAAGGTGGGATTTGGCAGAACTAGCAAATAGGTGTAGGCTGTAGGAAAGGGAGGGGAGCAAGATACCGCTAGTGAAAACCAGATGAGCTGCAGGTGTGAGGTTGTATTTGGCTCTATAGGCCTGGCCCAATTTTCAGTTCACCGTTCTGCAGACATTTAGTATGTGACTCCCCATGTCAAGTTGAGGGTCAAGCATTATTCCAAGATATCTGACAGAATTCACAGTGGGGAGGAGGGTACCGTCCTGTCATGTGATGCCCAGAGGAGCTGGCACAGCTTTGATTTTGGGGGCTGAACCAACTAGCATAGCCTGTGTTTTTTTCAGATTGAGAACCAGTTTATTTTGGTTACCCAAGCCCGGATATTGTTGAAGTCCTCAGATAGATGCTGATTTAGAGACATGATGTCCCAGGAGTGGGCAGGATGACCAGGTCATCAGCATAGAGAGTGGCACTGCAGTTGGTAACTGCTGCTGGTAAATGATTGACAAAGAGGTAGAAGAGGAGAGGCCCCAGGACCAACCCCTGGGGGATGCCTGAGGTCACTGGTAAGGGATCAGAGAGGACTTTATTAAATCTGGTCCTCTGCATTCAGCCATGTAAATAGCCAATGAACCAGTTCATAGCAGAGGGGCACAGACCCAGGGACCACAGCTGGGTGCACAGTAACTCATGAACAACAAGGTCAAAGGCTTTGAACAAGTTGATAAATATGGCTCTAGAGAGTTTACCCTGGTCCATGGCTCCTCTGAGACTGGAAGAGACTGAGACCAGGGCTGTGGTCATACTATGCCCCTTCTGAAAGCCATGCTGGGCCAGGGATAGTAGTTCTAGAGCCATTATGTGATCAGTGAGTTACTCTGCCACAACTTTTTCCAGGAGCTTACTGAGGGAAGATAAAATGGCGATCGGACGATAATTGTCTTGGACCTTAGGATTACCTGCTTCAGTATAGGTACTATCCTGGCCACCTTCCAAATGTCAGGAATAACTCCCATCACGAGTGAGAGGTTAAAGATGTGGGCTACTGGGGTGGCAATGTGGTGGGCGCCAAGCTTTAGAAGCTTGGGCTCCAGATTGTCAGGCCCTGGACTTGAGTACTGGGAGAGGCCAGAGAGAAGGTTAAGCATCTCAGTGACTGAAACAGCCCTGAGACAGAAAAGCAGTCTGGGGGAGGAGGACGTCTCTAGCCCTGGTGTGGGAGGGGGACCAGTGGAGTTCACATCAGGTGGGAAGAGTGCGGCATAAACCGACAGGTCAGTGAAGTGAGAATTTAAGGCATTGGCAATCATGTGGGGATTATTGCAGGAGACCCCACCAATAACCATGTCAGATACCCCAGCACTGGTGAGGCCACTGACAAGTGTTTTGATGTTTCTCCAGAACTGTCTGGGATCATTGGCTGAGCTGAGTAGGGCAGACTTACAGAAGACACTTTTTGTGGCCCTAATGGCCTTTTTGCACTTGTTTCTAAGATTTCTGTATCGTTGGAGAAGTGTCTGATCAAGGGAGCTTTTGTAGTGGGCACAACACTTGTCTCTGGCTCTCATGAAGGCTAGGAGACTCCCATGCAACCATAGGGTGACAGACTCCCTGACCCTCCTTGTAGCCATGGGAACATGCTTGTCTTGCAAGGCCCCGAAGGTAAAGAGAAAGTGGGTGGCAGCTGTAGAGGGATCAGATGCTCCCAGTACCCCTGACCAGTCGGTGAACCTTAGGTCCTACCTGAATGCTTTGGGTTCAAACCTGGCATAGTTCCTTATGTGGATGATTTTATGAGGGACTTTTGAGGAAGGTATTCTCCACAGACAGTAGACTGGGGAATTGTCAGAGATAGAGTCTGGAAGGATTACTACAGAAGAGATCCCTTCAGGTCAGTTAGACAGGATCCAGTCCAGGAGGAAGCTGGAAGATTCATTTGCCGATGATCTGGTTGGCTCCTGGACAAGCTGAGTGAGGGAATGATAAGCAAGTAGGGACTCAAACTGCTTCACATTACCACCAATCCAGTTTAGGTTGACGTCACCCATGATAACTAGTTCGTTGTCTCCAGTACTGGGACCTACTGTGTCCAGGAGGTGGGTCAGGCCTGGAAGCCCTCCCTTAGAGGGTTGTAGGCACAAGTCACATGCAGTTTCTTGCTATTCCTGAGTAAGAGCAGGACATGAAATAGCTCGTAAGGGGACGGGGTGGATGGCTGATGAGCCACCTCAGTTACCTTCAGGTGGTTCTTATAGTAGATCAAGATGCCAACTCCCCATTTGTTCCCAGGTCTATCCTGTCTTATGATTTCATAACCAGGGAATGCATATACCGAGTCTGGGATATAGGATTTCAGCCAGATCTCAGTCACTCCAAGTATATCAGGCTTGTAGAGTGAGACCCAGGTGACTAGCTCATTAAGGTTAGGTAGTAGACTCTGAATATTGAGGTGAGCAACTTTTAGTCCCTTACCCAGCCTCCCTTCGGCGGGGGGGTAGTGGGGGACAGAAAGTTAGGGCCAGGGTTAGTAGGGCAATCCTCGTGGCAGGTCTCACAGTGCCCCCAGTGGGGGATAAGAGCAGTTGCAGACAGAAATAGGAAGTACAACTCAGACACTAAATAGAGGGCTGGGGGGAGGTGTAGGAATAATAAAGGTACACTAGTCACAAGATAACATCGTTTGTCAAAAAAAAGGGTACGCTAGTCACAAGATAACATCATATATCATTAAGGAAGTATAAATCAAATTGGAAATGACAGTGAGTTGCGATGAGCTATAACATCTGTGGGCACCTAGCAGAGGTTCAGGACTGGGACTATCTACGGTGTTAGAGAGGTAGGGTGAGCCTCAGAGCAGCAGGACAGGGTTTCCCCAGCTCTATAGCATTGGCTGATTCCCTCACTAGTAATGGGAATGGTAGACACTTGTTTATCTATCAGGACCTCCCCAGACCCTGATTGGTCGAGTCAGGCTCTGGAGGCGGAGCTAGTGCACATTTAATGGGAGGAGGGAATGGGGTGGGTGGGAGGCCAAAAATTCACAGTAATGGGCAGTGCGCTGCAATGGCAGGTAGTAAAGCTTTTTTCACGCCGAGGAGGCATGTCTGTACTTGAGAGCTACCAGCACCTCTCACTCAGGCAGTAACACATGGCTCAGGGGGGACCTACCAGGTACAGGTCACCCTCACCTCCCCTCCTGCATCGCAACAAGGCAGAACTTAGTTGGTTAAGTGAAAAAACAAGGGACCGCTCACCTTTAAAAGAGGTGAGCATCCAACAGCACTATCAAGGGGTCCAATGGTGACAGGAGTGCAATGGCGCTAAGTTTAAAAAGTCTGGAGTGAGCGTGGAAGCATAGCAGGGTCCGTTGGCCAGTGGGAACAAAGGAATCCAGCTATCCAATTGCAGGTAAGGGTGCTTGCGGTCAATGGTTACACCCTCACGATTCAATGTTCCCCCTCTCGATTCCAAAGTTCTGTCACTGAATTGGGCAGTTGCCTGCAATGGCATGGGTAGTAAAAGCTTTTTTCACACCAAGGTGGCCTGCCGGTACTTGGAGAGCTACCAGCACCTCTCACTCGGGGCAGTAATATGTGGCTCGGGGGACGGGACCTACCAGGTACAGGTCGCCCTTGCCTCCCCTCCTCCATCACATTGAGGCAGTACTTAGTTGGTTAAGCAAGAAAACAGGGGACCACTCACCCTTAAAAGAGGCAAGCAGCTAGTGTCACTATCAAGGGGTCCAATGGTCCCAGGAGTGCAACGACGCCAAGTTTAAAAAGTCTGGAGTGAGCGTGGAAGTTTGGCAGGGTCCGTCGGCCAGTAGGAACAAAGGAATTCAGCTGACTGATCACAGGTAAAAGCACTTGTGGTCAGTAGTTACACCCTCATGATTCAATGTTCCCCCTCTTGATTCCAAAGTTCTGTCACTGAATTGGACAGTTGCCTGCAACTACCGGCACCTCTCACTTAGGGCAGTAACACGTGGCTCGGAGGGGACCTACCAGGTACAGGTCACCCTCACCTTCCCTACTCCATCGCAATAAGGCAGTACTTAGTTGATTAAGCAATATAGGTTTACAAAAGAACCCTAGAACCAATACTACTGAAGTATGTGTCATCCCAGATGATATTGGCCAGACAACCAAATTGTAAAGAAAACACAATTGCACATACCCCAATAATGCAACGCATCATGGGAAGCACATGAGAATCCTCATGATGGTACAGAAGGTGGCAGTACATGAAAAAGTAATGGCTGGCATATGTTCAGCCTTAGGATTATTTACACATTTTTTTTTTTTAGAGAAACAGGGTTTTTGTCCGTGAGGTGATGTAAGTTATATTTAAGCAGTGTGTTGATGTCAGGAAGTCAGGGGTAATGGTGGACTATTAGCAGAGAAAATGTGATAGTAACTTTCAGAGGGATTGCTTTTGAAAAGGGTACGGTAGTTATGCTTGTGATAATGGGAATATTAGGAAAGTATGAGGTCTATGCAGAAGTTGAGTACACATATGCACAGTTTCATAATTATGTGCTCAGAGTGCAGGCAAATGTGATATGCAGGTCTGTTTTAGAAATAGATTAAAATAGCCATACATACATTTGATAGAAAGTTAGGTAATTACATAGACATATAGATAGCGAGAGAGAGAGACACACACAGACAGATAGACAGGCAGAATAAAAATGGCAGTGAAATATTGAAGTGGCGCCAAGCTCATCCCCACCATTCAGAGATGGACAGGCATTGGGGTGTGCCTTTAGGTCATTGCCCATAATGCTCATGCCATTTCACCACACCCTACCCTGCAGACACCGACAAGTGTTGAGGTGTGCCTTGGCATATTCAAGCTTTACACTCACACCATTCCATAAGGAAATATGCTGAAATGGGTACAGTACTGTATAAGAAAATGGAGTGAACTTTGGGAGCTGAAGAGTCAAAGGCACATCTCGATACCTGTCACTGGCTGCAGGGTGGGGATGGGGTGGAATGGTATGAGCATTACTATTGACAATCAGAAGTCACACCCCTGATGCCTGTCAGTCCCTACAGGGCAGGGTATTATGGTCTGAAATCCTAATGCCCTGGGCGTTGTTATGTTACTTCATAACCTAGCAACAGCATTTAATGCATTACATTATAAGGACAAGCAAATGTTTTTAATACATTTACAGACAGTTACATAAACTTAATTTTCCTCATAGAATAATTTAAATTTAGTAACAATGCTAGTACAAAGCAATTACCCAGACAATTTGAAAACTATAACTACTCTATATTGTACATTGACACCCCTTAAGGACCTCCTTGAAATTGAGATGCAAATGTCACTCATTTTTCAGTTTTCTAACAGGAATATTTTACTATCCTAAATGCATTTCTTGCTTCAGTAACTGCTCAGCACATCTATTGCATGAGCTACTTATTGACGTTTTACACCTGCTATGCAATGTACTGCTGCTTACTACACAGGCATTGGGGTGTGCCTTTGGGTTGTTGCCCATAACACTCATGCCATTTCACCTCACCCTACACTGCAGACACAGACAAGTGTCGAGGTGTGCCTTGGAGGGGGAGGTATAAATAGGTCTTAAGAAACAGACACTCTACTATCCAATATGGGATAGTCTTCTTTGAATGACATATTTTACTCATTTGTAGTCTTATACCTTAATTGTCATTCTTGTGTTACAAGTGCTTGCTTTCCTCAAGTGCTGTAATTTCAGAATGCAGTTTCACAAGTGCTGTATAAGGATGCAGTTTCAGGCACTCCTTAATTACTTTTTCTTTCCTTCTGAACCGTAAGCTTTAATGCCCCAGGCAGCTCTGATGGTCACTTGTTTCAACATGATAGATCCACCTCATGCCCCTCCCACATGAACCAAAGAAAGGTGGGGGTGGATCTTTAGGAACTTCTCAGGTGGAGGTTGGGGTGGCTCTTACCCCCCCAAAACAATAACTAATGCTGCCTCCCACTACTCAGGTTCCAGTTCTTGTACCACTCATTTAAGAAAGAAAATAGTGCCCTGCAACCATTGTCTAACATGAGAGCATATTTATTTGAGGATGGAAAGCATTTCTTGGAGGAGGGTAAGGTGGAGGAGACTATTTACACCTTCAGCTAGTTCCAAGGACAGAAAACATGACATCATCCCCTTTGTATATGCAAAATGTTTGCAGGCTCAGCCCATTACCACCGTAAAAATTAAAAATATTATGTTTTCCTTTAAATTTACATCAAAATTGTTTGTTAACAATGACAAATTCCCCTTCTGACTTTATCTGTTTAAAAAAATGTGTACTATTTTTCCTAACTGTGATATGCCTAAGTCTGTGTCTGTGGAGAAGGCTTTTTGTTGTGTGTGTGCTCATGTTGGGAGAGGGATATTCTGCCTGGGTAACTGCTGTCTGTTATTTCTGAGCAGGGTGTTTCATGTTTGCAGGGAAGTGTGGTAACGAATCGTGCAAGACGTGTCTGGTTTTTGCAACCTCTCTTTCGCTACTTAGGGGTGAGCTCTTACTTTATTGAAGTGTTTAGCTATGTTCTGTGCATGTCCATTGTTTTCACTGTGACTGCTTACTGCAACATGAGCGGGCTGTTGTGTGTACTGAGTATACAACAGCATGGGGTTGGTGTACATAGTGGGTTTTTTAGCAGTTAATGCTGTGCATTCCTGCATCTCATGGAGTGCTTTTCACCCATCATCCCCTTCAACTCTTATGTAAAACTGTTAACTTCTGAGCTACTTGTTGACTTGTGTGAATGAGTGGTTGATTGGATACATGTGGGGGTGGGTTTCTGGAGGGTCAGATTGTACCCTTAGTATGTTTGGACAACAATGTGTATGGAAGGAGGGGATTTGGATGACAGAGAGTGTCTTGGGCACGTAATGACATATACAATATACCAATTCAATGTACAGTATATGCAGTCTGTATACGTGCAGGTATTGCTGAGCATGTTGATCGGGGAAAACAAGAGGTTTTTAAGTTTGAGAATATTTTTCCCCATAATCAGACTATGTGTATGCCCTAGAACCATGAAAATGTGTTTCTTGTAGTTTGATGAGGTACATTGTATTACAAATACTATTTGTAAAAAAAAAAAAAAATCATAAAGAGAAAGTAAAGACTATGGTGAGAGAATAATGCATGGTTTGATATAATGGTACTTACGTTGCTCAATCAGAGGCCTGGCAGGACCTGCAGCATCTTTGGATGGAGCCAGGCGTGGCACTTCTGGTGTCTCTGTTTGACTCTCAGCCACTGTTGGGACAGATAATTGGATCACAGAGGGCTCCACCACAATGACCACTTCTACATCACCCTCTCTGGCATATTACTCACTCCAAACAGTGCCTTCCAGCTGATTTTCCTCCTCTGAAAAATAGTAGTGATATTTCTTTTGAGAATTGCATAATCAGTAACATTTTTGTTGTTTAAAACGTTGCATTGTAGCGGTGCTTCTGGCTCACTTAAGGTGCAAGATTTGTCTCGCCCCCCAAATTTTACAAACCGCACTGATTTTGCCATTTGTTGTACACACTGGTAGCAAGGCACTAATTTTACAGTTAAATATTGACATGTTTTATGTACAGACCTTCTATGGAAATGAGAATAGAATAAGGAAAGTACTGCTTCCAGTTATTAAACAACTTAATGCTACAATGGTATGAGAAATAGTGGGTTGTCATTAAGTGGATGATGTGATTGACCATGTTCAAATTCTGCCATCACCTCATGTTTAAAAGGGTACATAATTATGTACTGGGCTTACAAGATTGTGGACACCATGTTGTTTTCTGATAGTACTAGAACGCTTGGGAAATTTTAAAGAAAGAACAAGAGAAATAAACAAACACAACAAAAGAAAAAAAGGAAAAATCATTCACATTTGTTTGTGCTACATTGTTTTATTGCAATATTGTCCAACAGTTTCTGGGTGCAGGCAGAATTTTCTCCTGTCTGGTGAGAGTTGGCCACTTGAATAGTGCAGCACTGAGCTAATCAAACAGGTAAGAACAAAATATTGAGTCTTATGCAGCATTGGGCTAGGGTGGACATGCATGCGTATCTAGGGTGTTTAGCCACTTTGTAGGCTACATGCCTCCTGTGTGTCTTACTATAAGGGGATTGTGTGGTAAGTACATGAGTGGTGGTCTTGCTATACAGAGTGCAAGTTGGGCATAGGATATATTGCACCCCACTTCCAGCCATATTCCATTGACACCTCATATACAGAGGGATGTGTGGAGTGTGCAACTGTGTGTTGGGATGTAATCTTTCTACGTACTCTCCTTTACCTGTATGGTGCATAGTATACATTCTAGTTATCACAATGTGAAGAAAAATATGGTGCATAGTATACATTCTAGTTATCACAATGTGAAGAAAAATACTAACACTATATAGTGTATGGTGCAATGCTGTAATGAATGAAATTACATAGCTGGAATATACTTCTTCTGCTGCAGTGCTGTCAGTATTATGTTGTTCCGTTGCAGTGGTGATGTCTCTACTGCAGCAGAACAACTTGTAATGCTTCCACATACTTGATTGCCCAGCTCTAATTAATGTGAAGTTGTTTTTTTCTTACTTGACCTTGTAAAAACATGTGCAGTACACTGACAGTAATTTCAGCCTACCACCAACTCTCTGCCCCCCCATCCCCCAACTGGCAGTTAACAGAAACAAAATACAATGTCATACATGGGCATGGATGGCCTTACACTATGTAGGCTAGTGCCTGGGCAACTCAATGCACAAGCAATGTATTCTGCCACCTTAGGGACGTTATTTCAACAGACCTGTTGAGGTTCATTTTTGAGATGACATTTAATCAGTACACCTCAGTGGCACACCACACTAGTTGTGCATAGCTGCATATCCACTCTCCTATTTATAGTGTGTTGTGAAAATGCTGTTATGCATGGAATTCAACATCTAGAATATGGTTGTTGTGGTGAAACAGTGACATCATTATATTGTTCTGTTGTAGCGGTGATATCACAACTGCAACAGAAGAAGCTGGACTGCTTCCCTATAGATCCTTACCTGGATGCAATTGTGTTGTGGAACATCATTGCTGAAGGTCTGGAAACTACACAATTCATTTTCTATGGATAAGATACAGAGTGTATTCTCATTTAAGACACTGACATACACTATGGAAGATGCTGTGCTTTTTTATCACACACCGTCACTTTGTGTGATGACCACATAAAGCTCTGGAGCTTTGTCCTTGAGGTTTATGGGTCAACACACCTCTGGTGTGTGAACAATATCCATAACATACACTTACCTATCCATTATTCTCTATTTTTCTATAGCAATATCTCATGACCAGGTGTGGGTGATGACAAGATTGACCAACTTGTGGTGTACTTTTCTGAATTGGCTGCACCTTGTGAGCAAAGCACAACAGATGTGGATAAATTCTGCTGGCACCCACACCCTGTCATGGTACGTTGCTTTATTATCACACATGAAGTTACAATAAATATTTGAGGTTTTAACATTGTGGGCTAGATATTCAAAGAAATTGTGTGTTTTTAACTGAGTTGCACTGGTGCAACCACAGAAATGCACCCTGTGGTGATATTTAAGTGGTGGAAATGTGGTGCACAATTTCGGGTGCACTGCGTTGCAAAGATAATCGTATGCAGCACATTCCCAGGGGGGCATACCCATGCTTAATGTGCCACATCCTGACATGTAGCCAAGATGTGCAGCACATCTGCTGTGTAAATGGTGGCTGCACACAGGTGGTCTGCTGTATTGCATGATGCTACACAGCAGCCACCAGCTATGGGTGGAAAGCACCTCCCCAAAAACTGTGCAAAAGCAAGATCTGCATGCCCTGGTAGTCTAGTGCCCCTTTTCCCTGCCCAGTACCCTAAGCCCTGTAAAAAAGAGTTTCATCCATCCCTGGTAGTCTAGTGGATTCCCCCTCCCCAATCGATACCCTGATCGTGGTCAAATAAGTCATGTACTCATCTTTGGTAGTCTATTGGCACTCCTACCCCCCACACACACTGAACACACAGCCTACACCACTCCCCCCCCCCGCAGTGATGGCAGGAAGCAAACCCATCTGCACACCTCCGCAGCTGTCCACTGAATGGAAGCTTACAGTATCTGCTGCAAGTGCATTGGTCCACACTGTGGACTAATACACTTGTGGTACATACTGTGATAGTCATTCACAACATTCTGAATTAAATAATTCATTGACAAAGTTGTGAATGACTATTGCAGTATGCACTGCATGCCCATTGATCCCCAGTGTGGACTAATGCCCTTGCAACATATACAGTAAGCTGTCATTCAGCAGATAGCCGAGGATGTGTGTGAGTAGGTTCACTGTCCCTAGATGCCTGGGGTGGTGGAGGGGAGGAGTGTTGTGGGCTGGCTGTCCTGTGTGTGTGGGGGGATGGGGGTACCACTAGACTACCAAGGACAGGAACATGATTTATTTGGGCATGATCGGGGTATTGGACAGGAGGGGGGATCCAGTATACTACCATGGATAGCTAAAACTATGTTTTATGGCATGTTGAGTGGGGAAGGGGCATCCACCAGACTACCAGGGATGAATAAAACTGTGTTTCACTGAGTTGCAAGGAGAAAGCGCTTGTACGCTAGCCAGGTGCAAGTTTGAATATCTACTCGTATATGTACACCTGTGTGTGTGGGATGTGCTGTCACTTTTACTCACCAGCAGAGTCGACCACTAGGATTTGGCCAACTGCAGGAACCCCCTGCTCATGACCCTCTGGGACTGGCATGAGGTGGACTCTCCATTCTGCGGCGGCAGGGAAGCTTTGTTGTTCTGTTTGTGAAAAAAGAAAAATGACACAAAATAAAAATTATGCTGTGCCATGGATAGAAATATTTATTGTTATTTATTAATCAAAGTCACTTATGCTGTGTTATTAGATGTTATATTTCTAGCTGCCTTGCATGGATAACTGTTGCAGTGTCTGGAGCAGTATGCTAATCATTACACATCATTGTTCTATTAAAAATGTTATCAGCTAACACTGTTGGTCAAGTAGAATGCTGCAACTTAAATTGGTTTCAAAATTCTTATCATTGTATACTTTGAATACATTTGAAAAAAATAGCAGTAAGAGACTAACAGGACATACATTATCAGTAAGTTGATTGCAACCTCTGACTATATGCTACTTGACTATGAGCTATGCCAGTATACCCCCTCCCCCAGTCACCCACACCCCCTCCCCTCTTCCCCTTCCTATTTCCAGGGCATTACTGATAGACTGTTAATGTAAGCAATATTCATGCCTCAATGTTCAATTGACTGTACAGACTTACATGGTCGAATACCTGTAGACATCAATATTGTTCCTTATTGCTTAAATATCCCACAACTGGGTGAGGGTGATGGCAGGATTTATCTACTTTTTGTGTGGTTTGTTCATTCAGATATCCATTGTGAACAAAGCACATCTGGTGTGGGTTGCTCCTGTCAGCAATCACACTTGATATTGATATATATATATATATTGCCTAAATACTCTACGACCAGACATAGGTGATGGCAAGATTTACACACTTCAGGTGTGATTTAGTCACTTGACTGTACTTCATGAGGAAATCATACCAGTTGTTGGTAAATTCTGCTGTTAACTATGCACGGTTGTGTTATATTACTTTGTTAACTTATAGTCATGTAGTATTAATCATACTAAGAAGTATACATACATCCATGGTGACAATCACAAAACAGGCTTCCCTGCCACAACCCACATGTTGTAAACCACCTCCAGTACCTTTTCCTCCTGTAAACCTCCTCAGCAGCCTTGCTCTTATAAAAGGTCTGCCGGGTCAGCTTCCACTTCCTCTGGCACTCGTCAGGTGTTCTTTCTATGCCTTACTCCCCAAGGCATGACCAACCTGTAAAACAAAAGAAATACAAATTGTTTTGCAATATATATATATATATATATATATATATATATATTGTGTGTGTGTGTGTGTGTGTGTGTGTGTAGATATATATACACACACAAGACAATTTGGCTTTCTAACACTGCAAAGGTGAGTAAATTTATTTAAGCAATTGTACATTTTTTCATCCAGAATATAAGCATGCCATTATGTCATCTACTTAAGAATAATGTTTTTTGACAAAATGGATGTTTAGTACAATAGCATTACTGTGAAAAGTGCTACTCATTACACACAGTGTATGTTTTATATAGTACAATTGTTATTGACATATTTATGCACAACACAGAAGGTAGCATGCAAGAAACTTTTGTCATATATATTATAATCAACTGCAGTCATAGACCTACTATGGCAATGTGTTAACATTTTCTTTTAGTTTGTTTGAACTTTGTATGTTTAGCCAGCACCAAAGGAACAATAATATCTTTACCCAATATACCACGAGAGGGTGTGGGTGATGCCAGGATTTACCCACCTGGTATGGTTTTCTCACAGTGCACAGGCTGAGTGAGAAAATGAACCAGAAGTAGGTAAATTCTGGTATCGCTCAGACACTCAAGTGAGATATTGGGGTCATACAATGTCTTCCTTGCTTTTTCATGGTTTGAAAAAAGAACAAATACTTTTTTGGGCTGACTGACACATCTTCCCATGGGGCCATACTGTGATTAATACATTATAAATCATACCAGCCAGCTAATCAGGAGCCAGTCTTTTTAGAAACATTGTATATGTTTGTATTTACAACTTTTACTACAGATATAATATAGTCATGTTTTTTTTACCTTTGCCCAAGTACATGATAGGGTGAGGTTGGTCACCCTCATCACTATCACAAGATCGCTGTGTCTCTCAACTGTCTGAATGAGGGCTAGCACATCACTGTCGCTCCTGTGTTTTGGCATTCTGGCCCTTTTCTTACTTCTTTTTGGGTGTTCTGTGGAATAGATGAAGAGAAAGAGGACATGATCAGTATCACATCTTTCAAACTGGATGGTAGATACAAATAATATTGTTGTTAAAGATCATTACATTGTCAATTTATGGAATAGGCACTACACATTATCCTTTAACTTTGCAGATCTTCCAACTCATATAACCCCCCCCACACACACAACCTGCAACTGCAGCACCTTTTGTTCTCAGCAGACATTATATATACCATGACACGATACTGCCCCACACCTACCACTGCAGCACCTTTTGCCCTCATCACATATTACATATTTCATGACACAATATTCCCCCAACACCCCCCCACCACCCCTGCACTCACAGACAGACATGCACACATGTACTTTGATAAACTAAGTAATACCATAACAGTCAATGTCAGCTTGATTGAATTATATGTACAATCAATCTTATTGGCAAGAATTATGTAGGGTATTTGCCTGTTGCAATTAGTACGAATGCACTGTGTGACAGTGTCACCCCATGCATACATCAACTTGTTTATTCCAAAGTGAGATTAAGAGAGTAAGAAACATGTTTCTATTGTAATAGCACAGGTTTGGCAGCAATCAGAGGCACAATACTATTATGTGGTATTTTATGTTAGTGACATTACACTTGCCCCTTCCCCATATAATCTCCCTAACAGAACTCACATATACAGTATTATTGAAGTCTGCGACATTGCATGACACTGATGCCACACTGGTTTTGCCCACCTCCCTCAAAACACATTTCTATTTTGCATGCAAGCACAATGATAGCAACAGATGCACCATTCCATCCCATAAAATGCTATGTGTTTACATTTGTGTTGTGAGTGTAGAGCTTGTCTATTTTTTGACCAATTTGTGTGGCTCTTGAAAGAGTTGTTTGATCATCTTTAATAGTAGGCACTGTAGATATAGAGATACACATTCAGAGAAATGCAATGCGATCTCGGAGGTCCCCAAAGGAAATAGGGTTGCCAGTATTTGAGAGATGCACACCATCTTTTAGATATAACCAATGTTTAAAATGTTTAATTTGGGAGTGACGTATAGTGTGCATTGCCATAACATGAAGGAATCCAGATATTTGGATGTTGATCTTATGCTGTGATCTTTCAAGTCCAAGGCAGTATTCCTCTCCTCTCTAGATCATCTGCTCTGTAATATCTGAATACAGAATCTTACAAGCAGGTAACCTCTCAATAAGAGACTTCTAATCTGACTGAGCAGCCTCAATTAAATCTGCTCCCCTTTTGTGGCCCAAATCATTACCTCCAAAGTGGATAAGGAGTATATCTGGTGCAGGGTGTGTCTCCAGTAGCTCACACATAGTTGGCATGAGCTGATCCCATTTCATGCCACCCTTGCCAAACCACAGCACATTGCAATTTGGTAGCTCCAAGTTATTGCCAAAATAACTTGCTCTACTAAATGCAGCTACTCTTCTGACCAGACTACTCCCCACAACCCAAGTACTTACTCTGGAGCTTTCTGCCATTCTGAATATAAAGCAATATTCTGATACAGGCAGCAGTCTCAGAAAGGTGTCTTACTCTGAACAGTCCTCAAGCAAATTATTAGTATTTGCATGGGATGAAGCTGTGACAGTGAAAAAACTGCTATCTCATGTAGCAACATATAGTATGGACACATATCATTGGTTCTGTGATGCTCCAAATGACCAATCCACTTGATACTTCTTGTTGTGTCTATATAATTGTTTACTATTGGCCTTTTGTTTATTAAACATTCTTTTTATTTTGTTGGGATAAGGCTGATGCTTGATTGACCACATGCTGTTGCATGTTAACACAGAACATTTCTATTGGTCACTGCCAATCTCTATAGAGTGGGACTGACCCTCTGTTCCCTCTCTTTCTGAACTGCTATTCTGTGAGGTGACAACTCCTATCACTTATGGTTATTAAAATGCTATTTTAAATATATTATAAATATGTGATAAATATATGTGAGAAAAGTTAGTTTGTGACAGCATATTGATCAGTCATGCATAGTTAAATTGCTACTGTTGTGTGACATTTACAGAAATTGAATGATTACAATAGCTGATTAACTAGGCTGTTTAGGTGTAGTTACCTAACAAATTTACTAGTTTGAAAATGCAACATGGTGCAGGTTTGTAAGACACATCATCTGCAAGCATGGAAAGTAAAGTGTTAACTATATGTGCTACTTTGAAGTTAATTCATCAAATTTAAAAATGCACAGAAGCAGCATAACTGTATATACAGTACTAATTTCGGTAGAAAGAAAAATAGCCAGGAACAGTTGTGCATGGTGCTTTTCAAACTCCTATGGTTTTAAAATGCCACATGATGCAAAGTTGTGAAATTAAGCACTGGTAGATCACAAAATCATATTCTGTTAACATATTCTGTTTTTATATGAAACCATTCAGTAATAATCTGTTTAATTAATGTTGTTTCATGCAGTCTGAATATGAAAGTAAAAACCTGCACCACAGTAGAACTATGCAACATGTCTAATTTAAACTGCTTTTTAAGCCTGAATGGTAGATGGCACAGAATTATGAAGTACAGCATTTAAAAGCACATAAAATCCAATTTTGATTAAGATAATATTGATGGTACTAAATCAAGGAGAAAGTGCTTTAAAAGATTTATGATTTAAAAGGTTACTTACTGTTTTGTGGTAGAAATCCACATTGCTGGATTGTAAAATTAAAGATGTCTGACTTTCTGTTGTATCCTGTGCTCCCATTGGTGTAGAAAGGCAATTTTCTGTTGTTTTTTGAATCCTTGTTCATGAGTATGCAAAATCCTTGACCGCAACTCATGCGAACAGGGATCCCCTTTCACGGGCTGACAAAATCCTTGACTGAGAGATTAAAGAAAGGAAAAGGAATAGGAGAGTAATCATTTTTTGTGATAAAATAAATGTTTTTAATTGTGATAATTTGCTGAATACACTTACAGTATGTGTGGCTTTTAAGATTTTTATAAGTTAATATTTAGTGTTTTCCTTACATTTTTATGTTAATGAAAAAAGCTGTACCGTCTTCATTTTGCAATCATGCAAAATCCTTGTCCTTGACTGGTGCAAACAGGGATCCCCTTTTGTTAGTCGTTAAAATCCTTGATCGTGAGATTAAAGCGAGGATCGAGAATAGGAGATTAATAATTTTAGATGAAAAATACATATTTTTAATTGTTATACTTTGTTGACTAGATCTTTGTGTGCTTTTTGTGGGTTTCATAAGTTTATATTTAGTATTTTTGCTACATTTTTGTGTTAATGAAAAAAATGTGGGATCTTCATTCGTGAGCATGCAAAATCATTGACTGTGAGTGAGTGGCGGACAAAGATCCTTGTTTGTGAGTATGCAAAATCCTTGTTCATGATAACATTTTTTAAAACTGCTTTTTTGAGTCTGTAACCTTGTTTATTTGCATAGGAATAGTGTATTTAAAGGTCAACAATGAGATTGTTATGTATTATGGGTGAATGGTATCAATGTCATTTTTTTACTATATTGTAAACAGTGTTGATAAAAAGAAACAAATGATTTTGCGTTTATGACAACGGAGTGGGCAGTGTTGTTAATATTTAATTTAATTAAATTTTTAAGAACCTGCTTCTTTCCCCTTCGCCCCACCTCCTTTCCCCTGACGGGGACTACTATGACAATGTATGGTACTCACTGGAGATCAGCTGGTGAATAGAGTCCACAAATTTACTTTCAATGGTACAGTAGCTGCCAGTCTCAAACAGCTCTGTAGTGGGTGGCCATGATGGTGTTCAGGTAGACTGTGGTGCCCATTGACCTTTGGGAACTGATGGGACCAGGGGAGTGGGGTGTGGTGAGGGTGCATGACTGGTTGAGGGAGTGAAGGGCTGCTGGAATTATGGTGGGGAAGGGGTGGAATTTGTGGTGCACTGGTGTTGTGTGCATGTCAGGGTGTGGATGGTGGAGTTCTTTGTACAGGGTGCTGCTGCCACTGTGTGTGGCTGTACATCAGTACTACAGGTACCCTCTGGGGTTTCTATGTACATGTCTCTGCCACTACATAGTGAAGCCTCAGAGCTGGCATCTGGGAAGGGAGTCAGTTTTCTTGAGGCATGGCATTGCCACTGTAGGGTGCAATGTTTATAGTGGGGGGTTGGGGGAAGACGGGGACTGTTGAGCACAAGGACTATATTATGGGCATCCACACAGCTGGCATCGGGCTGGGAACATGTGTGGTGGTGCAGGCTGCCACCATGGAGCTTTTTGAGGCATATGGCTATTGCTGGGAGAATACCATATTCAGCTGGGCACAAGTCTGCAAGAGAAATGCAAATGGCTCCATAATGATATATAAATTTCACCATTGCACCTTGTATGTATGATGGTCCATTTGCATGTTGCTAAGTCTGAATGCCAACATTGGTAGCAGTGCATTGTGCAATTCACTGCTGCACTGGTTTTCTTAGCCTGTCTGGGGGTTGCACTGGTACATCTATTGGTGGGTCAACTGTATTATTAACAGAGTGGGTGTACTAGGAGCTTCATCCAGTGCATCTGACATGGATACCACTGTTTGTGATTAGTGCACCTCATTTGTGATGGGACATTTGAGTTGCAAAGAGCATAATTCCTTTGTGAATCCTAACTATGGGCTTTACTAGTAGGAACAGAATCAGACCCAGCAAAAAATTTGTGGCTCCATAAAACAAAGATACAGAGATTGGTAGTAGGGTGAACTGCTATGCTAGTGTGTCATATAACATTTGCTAAGTGTACATAAAGTTATTTATTTCAAACTTTTTAAAGTTTATGGTGTATTGCATATTGATTTCTGTATGCCAGTTGTCATTGACTCTATGTGTTTTTTTTTTTCTTATACTGTAGGTATAACTTTAAGACAGAGTCACACAGATCAAGAAGAGTTACAGAAATGACTGTTGTATGAAAGCACAACCACTTTCAAAATGAAACAGATACCTTGGTGGCTCCCTGTCATGTCAAAATGAGAAAACTAGTATTTCTTAAAAACAGAAAACAGCTGAGTGTTCTTCTTCAACTGGTACAATTTATAAAAAAAAGTACACAAGTGAAAAAAAGTGTTCACTCTGGGAAGCAGTCATTAAAGAATAACAAGAAAAAATCTGTTTCACTGAAAAGACCTGCACTAGGGCCTCAAAAGGCTATTTGTACTAGTTCTGTGAAACACACAAAAGGTGATGTTGGTGATAGTTGTGGTGCTGGACATCACAGCAGAGCCCATTTTTTCAAACAAAATGGTACATGCTGCTAGGATTGAACAAATCATTTCAGCAGTTGTCAGGCATGAAGGAAAGAAAGAAAAAAAAACTTCTCTCATGAAACTACATTTGAGAGCAAGATGCTTTAAGAATATGGCCATGAACATTCATTCACAGTTGTGGGCTGTTATGATGTCAGCCACTTATAAACTCCCTCCTGGATCTCTCAGCAGCATTTGACACTATGGACCATGAGGTGCTGCTTGACTGACTACAGTTCTGGTGTGGCCTGTCTGGTAAAGTTATCAAATGGTTCAGGTTATACCTGACAGGTAGAGTGCAGAGGGTGGTGATGGGGTTGGCCTCATCTAGCCGGAAGCCTGCAACCTGTGGTGTTCCACGGGGGTCGGTCTTGTTGCCCTTATTGTTCACAGTGTATATGCTGCCATTGGGAGACATTATCAGGTAGTATGAGCTGGGTTTTCACTGCTATGCAGATGATACCCAGCTATACCTGTCCTGTGCACCACCAAGTAACCAGATGGCAGACTCTGTATTTAAGAACTGCCTGTCTGAGATCTGAACTTGGATGTCCCATAACTGGTTGGGACTCAATCCAGACAAGACAGAGGTGTTGGTGGTGGATCCGGGTCATCATGGGGGATAAGGGTTTATGGAGACCCACTGGTCTTGTACTGGGGGGTGACACTGACCGCATCTGAATGGGTGAAGAATCTGGGTGTGATCCTTGACAGCAGCTTGACATTTGATGCTCAGGTGTCATCCGTTATTAAGAGCAGATGTTATCATCTGAAGAACATTGCCCGGATTCAGAACCTGTTACCCCCCCAAGGGATCTAGCCTCACTAGTACATGCTTTCATAATGTCTAGACTGGATTACTGCAATGCCCTGTACCTAGGGCTATCTAGAGGTAACCTCCGCTGACTGCAACTGGTGTAGAACATGGCAGCAAGATTATTGACATGTACATATAGGTATAGGTACCATCCTCCATGAACTGCACTGGCTGCCGGTTAGTTGGAGGATTGTCTTCAAGGTCGGGCTACTGACCTATAAAGCCCTATGTGAATGGGGACCACTCTACCTGCAAGATCACCTTGTGCCTCACCGTCCATCCCTGGCATTCTGTTCCACAGAGGGTTGTCTCCTTAGTTTTTTCAGTGGCTGCACCTGCCCTATGGAACTCACTACCCAAACAGCTGCGGGAGGCATCCTCTGTGGATACCTTCAAAAAAGGATTAAAGACCTATTTATTTAGCCAGGCTTTTAACATGCAGAGTATGAATTGGATTTTAATTGATTTGATATATAGTTTTATAATTATTATGCTGGATGTTGCTGCTTGTTTTAAGTTTGTATTTTATGAATATGTTAAAATTGTTGCATTGTGTTTTAAATGTGAAGCGCTCCGAGTCCCTGGAAAGGGGCACTATAGAAATAAAGTATCTATCTATCTATCTATCTATCTATCTATCTATCTATCAACTGAGTGCTAAAATTGAAAACATGAGAGACAGACTTATGGCATTTGAACACTTAAAGAGAGACAATCTTTGTTCAGTGTTTGATGTGAAGTGGATGCATTGTGAGCATTCTGAGGCATATTATTGGGAGGAAATGTACAATGTTCATAACAGTAACATTACTTTGACATTAGATGTATGTGGCAAAGTTCAGGACATTTTACTTGTGTCACATAATGATAATGTCATGGATGAGGAAAATGACATTCCTGAAAATAATCCACAAAGGAAGTCACATGCTGTGAAATGGTCTTGTGATGATATTTGCAATATCCCTTGTCATTGAAATGTTCCTTTTGATGTTTTTAAACACAAAGAGATGTTTAAGACAAAAACTGTTTGCCACTTTTGACAAGTGCAATATTAGATGTTTTAGTGGTCTGATGGGACATTCACTTGCTTGTTTGCAGACTGAAGCATGTGAGAGTATATCCCATCACTTTCACATGATTGCTGTGCACAACCCCAGGATGTGGAGGTTTATTCAACAGCTGTATCATGTAAGATCTGCCTTGAGAGACTTCATATGTTTTGATTCTTTGTTAAATGATGGAGATGTTGATGGTATCATTGAGTTTATCAAATAATTACAACAGAAAAATAAGTTGAGGAAATCTATTGATATTGATGGTAGCATAGATGTGATACAGACTGGCACAGTGCAAGAGTCACAGTTGCTAAGAAAATTTGGTACTGAGATTGCTAAATTTGAAATCAGCAAAACTCAGAAATTTGACATTGTGTGTGTCTCCTGTGATTGACTGTTTTACAAAGAACAGTCCATTACTGTGGACCTGTACAATATTACATGGTGGAATGAGATGTGGAGTTGTCTGGCTGCATATTTGCTTCTGAAGACAGACTTCATTTTACAGGGTACAGTGTCACTATACACATACTGTTATTGTAAGATTAAGTCTGACACTTTGCCCCTCTGTCTATGCTAAATGGCATAGAAGTATGCTGTAAACGTAATGGCTGATTCCATTATGACGTTGGAGGGGGATGTGGGTATTAAGTGCTCTACCTGTGCTATGTATAGGTTAGTATGCCTTCCTCTTCCTACTGTCCCATACATCTGTAATAAATGTAATGAGGTGACCGATTTAAAAAGTTAAATTTTATTATTTAACAGTAGAATGTCACAACTTGAACTAAGCCAAGTCACTATGTTGTAATGTTTAAAAGAACACTATTCAGTACCACCCCTTGAACCTACATGTCCAGTTACTGACACTTTCTCTCATGTAGCTGTTTCTATGATTCCTGTTATATGCAGAGAGTCCAATTCTCTCTCTTCATCTGATTCAAATCATGCTAATGGTGGTGTAACTAATAA
Organism: Neoceratodus forsteri; assembly: GCA_016271365.2. Lineage (NCBI taxonomy): Eukaryota > Metazoa > Chordata > Ceratodontiformes > Ceratodontidae > Neoceratodus > Neoceratodus forsteri. The sequence goes on along the minus strand of CM057455.1, from coordinate 1,209,227,075 downwards.
ATGTGCAAGAAGTGATTCGGATAATGATGATTTGTGTGATAGCTGGTACACTGTACAATACACTCCAAATCATGAAAAAAGGAAGGAAGACTAGTAAGTAAGTAAGTAAGTAAAATTTTATTTATATTAAGTGCCCTTCCCAAGCTCAGGGGGCTTTTACAATAAAACAAGTGAAATCACATTCCAAACAATAAATCAAACAACCATACAATACACTTACTCATTATGTACCAACAAATGCTAAGGCAAAAAGGAAAGTTTGTAATTGTTTTTTAAAACTTTCAATAGTTAGGCATTCTCGTATCTGATGAGGTAGAGAATTCCACAGGGTTGGTGCCATATATGCAAAAGATCTACCTCCAGACATCTTTAGACATACCCTGGGAATCTCTAGCAATCCCTCATCAGAGGAGCAAAGAGAATGGACAGGGAAGGACTAGGGTTTTTCTTTGCCATTAAGCAATAGTTACAACCCCTTGAGTGATACTTTATGTGATACTGAACAGGACTCTGGTTCCTCGTTAGAACCTCCGCCACATAGTGCTTGTTTTTCTATTATTCCCACCACTTTTGAAGTTAATGATTGCCTTATAGATAATTTTCCTTCCAATGATATTGATATGGACACTTTTCCTATCATGGAGAAGCAGTAACTATTTGTTTTGGGTGACTCGATGATCAAACATTTGGACAGGGCCGTGTGTAATGCAGATAAACAAAATAGGACATGTTCTTCATTTAAGGGGGCCTTGATATCTGACATTACTCAGATGGTTAGCAACATTATTCCTGATTCTGGTAAAACTCTCATGGTTATCATACATGCTGGTACACATAGTTTATATAGGTATTCTCTTAACTCCATTAAGCAGGACTCTGTAGCCCTAACTAGTAAATTGGTCTCTCTGGGATGTGATATTTATATATCGGAAATCTCACCTCATCCAGCTGCTCCTGATTTTATCAATGATAAAATAAAGTGTCTAAATAATTGGTTGTGTAAATGGTGTTTGTGTCAAGACATCAGATGCATCACCTATTGGGAGGAATTTATCAGACAGCTGGAGTTATTCTGTACTGATGGATTACATTTGAGCAAAAGGGGTAATTCTCTTATGGGCAAAATTTTATCTGATATTATAGATCAACATTTCAACTAAAATATGGGGGGGAGGGTCCTCAGTAGTCAAGTGTTCCCTACACATTCCTAGGAAACATAGTCATAACATCAAAACTCATTTAAATATATTGAGTTTAAATGCTAGGAGTTTAAATAACAAGTTCAATGAACTTGTATCTAGAATTACTATGGCAAATGCTGATATAGTTGCAATCACAGAAAGATGGTGGGATACCAAAACGGAATGGGACCCTGGTATTCCGGGGTTTTAAATTTTCTCTTTTAAATGTGATGGTAAAAGGGGAGGTGGAGTATCATTAATTATGAATAAAATATCTTAAGAGCATGGATATGTCAAAACAAATCAAAAAGCATGATATTACAACTGAAACCATTTGGGTCAAATTTAATAATCAAAATACATCATCTATTGTTTTAGGTGTTTTCTATAGGCCCCCCACCTCTTCTGTAACTTATATGGATGCAGTTGTACATGAAATAGAGACTGCATGTGAAATTGGGAGTGTTATCTTAAAGGGTGATTTAACCTTGCCTGATATTACTTGGTGTGATAAGATAGTTAAAACTTTAAGTAGTAAAAAACTTATAGCTGCATGTGCTCAGCTTCATTTAAAGCAGAGTGTTTTCCATCCAACTAGAGGCAATAAATCCTCTTGGGTATAGTTCTCCATCAGGATAGTCTTGAGATTTACGTTTCTATTGAGGCTCCTCTCGGTAATAGCGGCCATAATATCGTCATCTTTTAAGTTAAAATGTCCCATTGAAATTTAGTCTGAGTCTGTATTGATTTATATGTATGATGAAGCAAATATCCCTGAGATGGAACATGTATTTAAACGGATTGATTGGAAGCATGAACATGCTGATCTCCATTTACAGGATTATTGGGAACTATTGTATAACACATTATCATTTGTTAAGAATAAATTTATACCTTGTAAATCTAAATACACTAAAGTTAAATCTCAGCCCAAATGGATGACTAAATCCCTAAAGAAACTTATAAAGCATAAGAATAGGAAATATATTCGTTATTTGAAATCAAAAACTACTCATAATTGGACAATATATATAAAGGCTCAAAAAGAAGGTAAATTTGTCATTAAAAGGCACAAAATAAATGGCAACATAATTTGGCCATTAATGCTGCCAAATCAAATAGTAAATTATTTTTTTCTTATATAAATTCCTTAAAAAACATTCATGTAAAGTGGGCCCAATACTGGTGGAGAGTTAAATTATTCAAAATCCTAAGGATATGGCTAACTTATTTGATAAGGAATTTTGTAAACAGTATACACCTTTGGATAGAATTGCACCTTGTGCAATAAACAAGGGCTCAGAACTTATATGTTTCAAACAAATTGATATTGAAAATAAAATAAAAATACAAAAAGGGAAAACTAGTATTGGACCAGATCATATTTCAGGCCATTTACTATTTCTATTGTCTGCATGCTTATTGCTTCTTTATAAGTTACTATTTGAGTCCTATTTGAGTGAAGGTTTTGTTCCAATCCAGTGGAAAATTGCAAATGTCATCCCTATATATAAAAAGGGTTTAAAATCAGACTGTTCTAATTACAGACCAATTAGTCTCACATCACCTGTTTGTAAGATTTGTGAGAGTTTGATTAGGGATGAAATAACTTCTATACTGAACAATGCAGACTCTGAACAGCACAGCTTTAGAAAGGGTAGAGGTTGCTTATCTAACTTGTTAAGATTTTTTGAGAACATAAGTTCATTGGTTGATAACTGTACTCCTTGTGATGTTATCTTTTTGGACTTCAGTAAAGCATTTGATGCTACTCCACATTGGGCCTTAGAAGTTAAATTGCAGAAATTAAAAATAAATCCATATGTAATTATTTGGATTAAAAACTGGCTATCAAACTAGACTCAAAGAGTGAGTATTAGTGGAAGTTTTTCAGATGTTGGCAGTGTCACTAGTGGAGTCCCACAGGGTTCGGTGCTTGGACCTAGTTTATTCCAGGCTTTCATTTCAGATTTGACATCAAATTGCTCTTCGTTGACTATCAAATAGGCAGATGATATTACACTAGGTGGTCCATGCACCAGTGAACTAGATTCTAATATCATACAGTGGGATCTAAATAGGATTTTGGAATGGGTTAAAGTATGGGGTATGAAGTTAAACAATTCCAAGTGTAAAGTTATGCACTTAGGTAATGCCAACCCCTTGAAGACATATACATTGGGACAATTTACACTTAGTAAAACTAATGATGAAAAAGATCTGGAAATCATGGTTTCAAATCTAAGGATTTCTCCCACCATATTAAAAAATCTGTTAACAAAGCAAATAGGGTTGTCTGTTATATAAAGTATAACATTACTTCTAGAGATCACAAGGTTTTAATGACCTTGTTCAAAGCATATGTTAGGCCTCACCTTGAATATGTATCACAATTTTGGTGTCCTTACAAGAAATCTAACATACAGCAATTAGAAAAAGTCCAGCGTAGATTTACAAAACATCTTAAGGGCATGAATCATCTGCCTTATGATACTAGACTGAGTGATCTTAATCTATTTTCTTTAGAAACTCATAGTGGCAATTTATTATTTCTTTACGATATAGTTCAGGACCCTGCATTAGTGGTAGATTTGGGATTAAACTTTTAAGAATTCATCTTATAATATTAGAGGCCACCCACTCCAATTGTCATGTAAATCCTTCAACTACATTAAGAGGAAATAGTTTTATACTATAAGCATGATTAAACCTTGGAACAAGTTTCCTTTGTATGTCATAATAAGTAAGGATAAAGAACAATTTAAAGCTAGATTGGATAATAATTTATTGTCCAGTAAACAACTGACCTATTATTAAACTTGGTTAGTATGTGAGCCCTTATGAACTGCACAGCTTTCTTGCTCACTTCTCACCTTAGTATGAACCTTAGTAGAACAGAAGACTCCTGCAGAGATTGCTGGCTTGAATTTGTTTGAGAGTATTTTAATCCAGACAATGAAACCATTTCAAACCATTCTGAAACTGAACACCAAAATGACAGATTTGCTGATAAAAAGAGCTCATCAGGTAATTGAAGGGCTCTATTATGTATCTACCTCTACCACTGCAAGAGAATGTACACACTATCTCTAGAGACAATAGTGTTATTATTCTGGTAAATGGTGTTCCAACTAAACCCAAAACAATATGCAAACATATTCTGAATGTTGAAAAGGTCAAGCATGCTTTGCAGTACCTCAAACAACATAATACCTTCTATCAGGACATTGACATAGGCACATTTGCTGGTATTCAGATGCAAGCTGATATGCCTGAGTGTTCAAAGGCCATGACTGAAAAAGTAGAGGTTGCCACAAATGAAAATGTGTATGAATAATACACTATCCACCCTTTGCATGGGAAGGACCCAGTTGTGTGTTCATGATACTTTCAACACTGGTTTCAGGCACTGTTATGATTCATACTGTCCAAAACCAATCCACCTCTTGGTATTGTTGAGCACTATGCTTGGAGGATGGAATACGAAACACATGGAGCGCCCCACATACACATGTTGTTATGGATAAAAGATGTTCCACAAATTGGTGACAGTGATAAAGCTGATATTCTAAGCTTCATTATGAGGTATGTGAAGTGCCAGATTCCTGACAAGTGTGACAGTCCAATGCTGTGGAAGTTGGTGCAGAAATTTCAGTGACACTTGTGCAGCAAATACTGTAGCAGAAAGGTAAAAAACAGAGGGAACTGGTAAACAAGGTGCCGGTTTGGATTCCCAAATTGAGTCTGTATGAGTGCATGTCTGAATGGTGTTTTTTCTGCTATGCAACATCATCTGAAGGCAGAATCCACAAAATGAGTTTATGAGCTGCCCTGTAGGAAGTCAGAAGTATAGATCAATGACTACAGCCCTCCTATGTTGTTGATGTGGCAGGCCAGCATTGATGTGCAGTATGTTGTTGACAATTCAGTGGCTCTGGTGAGATATGTAACTTCATATATCACTAAACATGAGTAAACCTGTTGACAAGAACTCTGGGAAGACTTGTCTAACTGCAACAGGTCTATCTCTTCTTGACTGTGGTCATTTGGGTTGAGAACTCTGTCACATCATGAGTGTGGAGCATACGAGGCTAGTGACCATCTTACAGGCACCTGTCTATATGGCAAGTCTGAGTCCATTCACTACTTAAATGTTAACTTCAAAGAGAAGAGGCATCTTGTCCTTAGAAGTCATGATTAAATTGAAGACTTTGCTGCAACCAGACCATCTACAAACAGACTGAAGAGCAACTTGATTGATAACTACTATCCACAGCGCCATAGTGCCATGGATGATTTGTGTTTGTTTGAGGTTGCCCAATGGTATTACTACAAATGGAGTGCCCCTTCTGACGCTGAAAAGAACATATATAAGGTGCCAGGCCTAGATGGATCTCTGGTGAAGAGACGTAAACTGTGGTTGATTGACCACTGTAAACTGAGCTTGACAACTACAGAAAGTAATGAGCACTACTATTTTGCTCTTTTATTTCTGTTTAAGCCTTGGAGAGATGAGAGGACTTTGAAAGGTACATGTCACACTTATGAAGAGCAGTTCAATTTGAGCTATGATTCTTTCAAAACTGAAGTGTCAACTGCATATATAAAGAGACTGGACTTTGAGAAAGAACAGCTTAAGAAAGCAAGGCAACAACTTAAGACAATACTCCAGGGAACTCACAGCACATGGTTGATCCTGAGGGTGAAAGAGCACTCGGTGCTCCAGTACCTGCTAATGACCCAACTGTGTTGATGTCAGAGACAGAAAGTGCTATGCAGCAAAGCATGCACTTTACTGATAAATCGGTCAACATTGTAGATGAATTGAATGCTCATCAACAGGTTGTCTATACTGCAGTGACGCATGCTGTTCAGCATGGTATGACGCACCATGAAAAGGAATATTTATGTGACAAACATATGCCAGTTAGGATGTTTGTGAGTGGTGCTGCTGGTACTGGCAAAAGCTTAGTAACTGAAGCAATAAGTGCAAGTGTACGTAGACTTACTGACACACCAACATCTGTGATAGTATCTGCTCCAACTGGCCTAGCAGCTTACAACATGGGTGGTGTCACTCTGCACAGGCTGTTTATGCTGCCGGTTGAACATGGCAAAAACTGGAGAGTACAGAAAGTTGTCTTTCAAATTTGCAAGTGAGCTGAGGTCCATGTTTGACAAAATGGAGTTATTGATCATTAATGAAATCAGCATGGTTTCCAACATTCTTCTTACGTACATTCATCTATGTCTACAGGAGATAGTGGACAGTGATGATGATGTACCATTTGGTGGCAAAGACATTGCTGTCTTTGGAGATCTTCTCCAATTAGCTCTTGTCAATGGCCAACATGTCTTCTTTACTCTTTCAGTGGAGGAAGCTAATAAAACCATTGGGTGCTTAAGTGGAGTTAATCTCTGGGTGTTCTTCTCTTATGTTGAACTTTTCCAAAATATACATCGGAGAGGTGATATCTCTTATAAAGCATTACTCGATGAGGCTCGCATTGGTAATTTGTCAGCTTCTCATTTACAAATGCTAAGAGAACTCATTATCAGCACATAAGAGAGCTCTATGCATGATGCATGCAAGCTATTTACAGAGTTACAGAGCAGTGGACAGTGTATTGTATGCTTTTTGCTGAGACTAAAGCAATGTGCTCTGTTCAACTAGCTTATGATACAAAGAACAACCTATTATACTTACATCACTTGATGCAAATGATGGTGTTAGTCTAACGCGCACAATGGTGACAAAAATGGTTTATCGTCTCAGAGAACTCACAGCTAATGTGTCACGAACAGCTGGATTGGAAGCTGTGTTAACACTATGCAAAAATTCATGTGTTATGCTGTGAAGAAATCTTGATGTTGATCGTGGGCCTGTTAATGGAGCAATGGGTTACATTATTGATTTTCAGTACAATGCACAGAACATGATTGTTTAATTACTCATTGTTTAATTTGACAACCATGACAGTCCTTTTCCCATTGACAGATCCACTGTCAAGTTTCAGATTGTGATGGATACCTGTGTGATGCATACGCAGTTTCCACTGTGTGTGTGTTGATTATGCTGTGTTCATTCAGAGATCACAAGAACTTAGCCTTGATAGTGTTATTGTTGACATAGGAATGGGAATCTTCAAGGATGGCATGACATGTGTTGCTTTGTCATGAGCCAGATCTCTTTCTGGTGTGCATATACTGAGCCTTGCAGAGAATAAAGTACATGCTGATGTGAAATGTTTTGTTGAATACAACTGGCTACATAGTCTATACCAACCAGCCACAACTCTGATTCCTGTTCCTAGATACATCCCTATGTGAGATGTGCCAATGGACACAACACATAAATTGAAAAGGAAACAGAGTAAAACTTAAGTTTCTTCATCATCTGCTGTTCGTGGTAATCAGTCACTTGCTGATCAAGTCAGGTCACTATCTGTAAAGAAAAAGAAGTGCATTGATCTTGAGAAACTGCCAATCTTTGACAATATCACTAGAGTGAACTGCTGTGCCAATGCTGCAATGCAAGCTCTTTTGCATATGCCAAATTTTCTTCACCTATTGAGTGCTGCAAAGTCAACACTGCTTTCTGATGTGCAGAAAAGAGTTATAAGAGGTAGTCAAGAACAAGCACCTAGCTTACAGAGTTTAACTCCTCTGCGGCTTACTCTATCCAACTATCCTGGACTGAGGATGTTTGCTGATAATGCCCAACAGGATATGACTGAATTTGTGATGGGTGTGGTGAATAGCTTCAAGTTCAAGTTTATTGCAGGAAAACTCCATTAAGCAAGCTCATTCACAAGGAGGTCCTGTGACATAAACACTTAAAGTACAAACACAGATAGGTAATAACAGTATATACATGAAATGCATGTTACATGATACAGGCTGGTAAACATTGATATGAGACAGGGAAGCAACTTACAGGTTGCATACTGATAAATGAAACATGACTGGTGTGTGCAATACATATACATTATTTTGGCAGCTAGAACAAACAACAGTCTACAACTGATATGGGGGAGTGATTTGATAGAGTAGCAGTGGAGCGTAAGCAAAGATAAAAGCCAGGAGTAGAAGGGAAGGGAAAGCAGTTAATATGACAAATCAATTATACCTTACCAGTGGATAAATATGGCACACATGGGGAAGGAAGAGACTTAATGACAGTTACAGGTGTCTTTTATTTTGAGTGAACTTAGCGATTTGTAAGTTTATTGAAACTGTGCTAGTTAGTTTCAGTACGGTTTGTAATTGGTTCCAAATGGAGGGAAGGGCATATGCAATATCACGTTTACCAAAGGAAGTCCGCGTCCTTGGTATGTCAAGCATAATAAAGTCAGATTTTCTTAACAAGTATGCACTATGTGAGATACTAATAAGGGAAGAGACATAGCTTGGCAATTTCTGCAGAAGCAGTTTAAGAGTCCATAGCCCAGCATGGAGCAGGTGTCTAGTAGTAAGGGATGTCCAACCAACAGCTGCATATAACTCACAGTGGTGCGAACGGTAAGGGGAGTTGGTAATGAACCGTAACGCACGGTGATAAAGGATGTCCAGTTTACTTAGATTTGCAAGAGTGGTGGAGGAATAGATTACATCGCCATAGTCGAGTAGGGGGAGAAAAGTGGCCTATACAAGCTTGTTTCAAGTTTCAAGGGGGAAAAGGGGCCTATTTCTGTAGAATAAACCTAACCTTGCTTTTAACCTTCTAGAGACATCTTTGACGTAGTCACTGAAAGATAATTTATTGTCGATCCAGATACCTAGATATTTAAATTTGGTTACAACTTCCAGAGGCTCATTTAGCGTGGTGACAATGAAGTCTTGGACAAGGGTATTGGGGGGCCTGTGACAGCACTGCGGGAGAATATCATCGCTTTAGTCTTCTTAGCATTGAGCAGAAGCTTTGCCTTTATTAGATTATGCTCAAGTTGTGCGAAGTCCGCTTGAAGCACTCCTTGACTTCAGATAACGATGAGCCAGAAGTATACAACACAGTATCATCTGCAAAAGTGCAGATTGGACGAGATATGTTAGCATCTAAGTCATTAATGTACAGAGAAAAACAAGATAGGGCCTAAGATGGATCCTTGGGGGACTCCTCTTGCAACTGGCAAGGCAGCAGAAAAAAAGCCTTCCGCCTTTACTTTTTGGAATCTTCCAGTTAGGTAGCTAGAGAACCACTGGGTGGTATGGTATGTGGCACCCAACTTTGCAAGGCAATTGACTAATAGTTTGTGATCAACAGTATCAAAAACTTTGCTGAGGTCCAAAAAGACTGCACCAGTTACCTTCTTAGCATCTATAGCAGAGATCCACTCATTGGTTACTTTTGCTAGTGCAGTGATTGTGCTATGATTAGCCTGGAAGCCAGATTGAGCTGGGTTAATGAGAGAGAAGGTTTCCAAGTGAGATTTTAACTGAATATGGATCAGTTTTTCGAGAACTTTAGAAAGGATAGGCAATATGGAGATAGGCCTATAGTTGTTTACATCACACGGGTCACCAGATTTAAATAGAGGGAGGATATGTGCTGATTTTCAGCAGGACGGCACAGTAGCAGATGTAATGAAAAGATTTAAGATGTGGAGAATTGGGGCAGTGAGATGGGTGTAGCCTGACCTTAGGAAAAAGGGTTCCAAGCCATTGTCCCCTGCACTTTTTTTGGTGTCTAAGTTAAAAAGAGAATCTTCTACTTCTTTATAAGTTATCTCACGCAGTTGGAAGGGGCTGGGTGCAGGACTAGATGTGGCGGAAGGGGTATGCTGACTCACCACAGCACCAGCATAAGGTGACGAGTCAAAAGCTAATCCAGCTGTGGCAAAGTGGAGTTAAGTTCCTCCAGGATTAGGGACTTGTTTTCCACAATCTTGCCACTTGCAACTATCTTTGTTGGGACAGAGGGGCCATGGGCGTCCTTCTATAGCTTTGATAGTCTTCCATATTTTATGGAGGGTTACCTTTAGCTTGTTCGAGAGTAGAAATATAATAGTTAGCTTTAGCAGAGTGAAGTTTTTTCACACAGTTATTCCTGGCTGTCCTAAAGGCCTGCCAATCCAAATATTCTTTGGAATGTCTAGCTTTAGCCCAGAGCTTATCTCGAGCTATAAGGGCTGCCTTGAGATCCGAGGTGAACCAGGGGTTGGAATTGTTTTGTACCCTTACTTTGATGAAAGAGGCATGCTTATTTATTATTGTAGTGAGTTTGTCATTAAGGATGCAAGCTGCCTTGTTGACATCTTTGGCTAGGTAAAGATCTTGCCATCTGATCATGCTCAGGTCAGATAGGAAGTTTACTGCACTGAATTTGCGAAAGGATATTTTTGTTATAAAGATGGGTTCTTGCGGGCCTTAATTTGAGGTCTTATGCAAGTAACAATTCCATGATCGCTCATGTCATTGTGAAACACTGCCAAATGAGATATTTTGTGTGGATGAGTGGTTAGTACCACATCTAGAATGGAACTGTTGGCAGTATTTAGAGTGTTGTTCCTAGTAGGTTCACTGACTAATTGCCCAAGACCTAGCTCGTCACAAAGGGATTTGAGGCCGTGTGATTTAGGTGACAGCCAGTCCATATTTAGATCTCCTAGAAATATTGTTTCAGTTTTTGCATCTACGAACATGGATTTCAAAAGATTAAGGACTTCATCACCACCAGACGGGGGTCTATAGCCACCTAGGATAGTGATACATTCCGAGGAGGGGAGTTGAAGGCTCAGCGAAACTAACTCAAATTCCTTGGCTAGAGATTTGCAACTAATATTGGTGACCAAGTACTTAGATTTGGCATAGATAACCACACCCCCCACCTCTAGACTCTCTATCTGCTCTAAATAAATTGTAGCCCTGCAGTGATATTTGTTGATCAGTGTTCATCTTTTTTAACCACGACTCAGTAATTATGGTAAGGTCTGGGTTAACGTGTGCAGCCCAGGTTTGCAGCTGTACAAGTTTTTTAGGCAGGCTTAAAATGTTGACCATCATCATTTTGAAACCTGTGGCCTCAGCAAAATCGATAGGCGAGGTAAGTTGTAGTGGGGGGGCCAGGGTTGAGCTCCACATTCCCTGAGCAGAGAAGAAGCAGAAGTATAACTTTCTTTAAGGAGCTTCTAAGAATGGAGACTGCTTTTTTATTCCTTTGCTGCAACCCATATCGTGCTGCACAAGTGGCGGCACCACTGTAATGACAGTTGATCGTGATCAATGTAAGTGCTTGGGTAGACATAGGTGAGGACAGTAGCAAGGGGGTGTAGGCTAACCGGGGGGAATAGGCTAAAAGGGGAGAGGAGAATGACATAGTGTCTGCACAGTAGACTGTTACAACATTAGGTATTGATAAGGTACATTGGAGAACTGAATTGCATTGAGGTACTTCGAATTGCACTGTATTGCTGAAAACTCTGCACCTTAGGAGCAATAAAAACATAATAAGGAGAGCCATGGTCCCAGATTGAGTGGTCTCGTGATTTGTATTAGTGCAACATTTTTTAGGCAAGTAATTTGCCCACCTAGGTACTCACTTAAAACCTAGATGAGAAAATACAGCAGAAAGGGGAACAAGGAGAGCAGGAGCAGCTTAGTTAGTGGCCATCCACCCTTCAGACTCAAGTCCCTTGTAGCAGCACCGGAAAGAAGTAGAATGATAATGCAGGCCATATTGCCCACAAATGAATACAGTGATTTATGTAGAAGACCAAGAATCCCTCTAGTGGCAGGTCTGTATAACCTGCTAATGGAAAACTAGCCAAAAGGTAGTTAGACTTATCGGCACCAAGGCAGAGTGCTTGGATGGGGGGCACTGCAGGAAGAGCAGTCAGACAGAAGAGGTGTAAGCACTTTAAAACAGTAGTAGAAATTACAATCCAGCTAATACAGTTGAAAAACTCCTAATAACACAGTTGAAATGTGCTTAGTTCTATCAAAAATCTAACAAAGTGCCAGGTGTCTATAGCAGGGGAAAACTCCTGGCCAATCAGAGTGGGTTTGCTGGAAGCACCCGTGTTCCGATTGGCTGCGCTGTCCTGTACCTTCCAAGGAGCTGCAGGTGGGTGTCCTGGTCTTGGTCGGTGGCTGGCTGGTTGCCGGCCAACCGTGGGTGAGCTGGAAAAGCCCTGTTCAGGGGCAAACAGCTAGAGAGAAGAAGACAGAGCAGGTCTTAAATAGCATAGAGGTAAAGGGGGTTAGATTTGAACTTGGCTGATGATGGGATTCCACTTAGACAGTACTTCACAGTTAACTATGTTTGCAAGTACACTTTTTTGTCATGTGGACACATAGAGTCTCAGACAACTAATGACATGCTATGGCTATCTGTCTATGTTCCAGAAGAAACATCTCTTAAGTTCTGTAGATTGTTTAGGAATGCTGCCACTGGTTGGGAGCATGGCAGATGTGGTCAAAGTACTGTATGTTCTTTGAGGGTGACTGAGTTAAATTCATACATCATCATTATGTTTCAGTGATTCAACTCTCAATGCATGAAAGTTACTACGCCTATTACTGATTTCACTGCTGGAAGAACTATGTTCTCAGGCACTCAGTTTGACACACATGACATCATTTTCCATCATGTACCTTCTATTCAGTCAGGACACTATGTCACATGATGTAGATTTAGAAGAGGATGGGTGGAGTGCAATGACACAGTGTGTACTATGAGAGAACGATTATCCAGGAATCTAAAAAATGCATATGTAATCATTCTCAGTAACATAAATAATGCTCAATGCATTGAGGAGTGATTTTTTGATTAGAGACCTACAGAATGCTAACATATGCACCACATTGGTTGACATCATATCTATGTCACCTCTGCTTACAGACTGGTATAATGTTAACAGGAATAATATGTGTGCCATCATTAAACACATTCACAACAATATGCTACTTTTGTAGTGAGTTGTTATTTGTTATGGGCCTACAGTACATATTTAGCTCATTGAGTGTGTTGTAGCCTGGAAATACTGCTGTGGAAATTTTAGGGACTCTATTCCAGTTGCTATGACGCATGCCACGTTTGTTCTCACAAGTACTAGTACTGTCAGAGGACCACAAAAACAGTCTGATCATTTGTTGTTTGTATGGTCTGTTATTCAGACAGATTTGACTCTCATATGTGTCCATAGCAAATTCATTTGCGACCTACTAACAGTTAAAGCTGGTATGTCTTTTACTGTTATGTTCTACATAAGTGACCTTGATGTATTTACTAACATGAGTGCCATGAGTACAGTCTAGGCAGACATGAGGGAGCTTGGCAGCACTTATGTGACAGCAAGTAAGTAATATCTTGGCACATGTAGTTAAAAGATGTTGATTCATTACATGTCATTGTCTTTAAGACAGATATGAGTTTCAGAATAATTTCTGTGACTGCTTCTTATCGATCTTGGTATGGACAAGGGGCCCAATTCTAAATCAGGTTACGCATGTCACAAGTCGACTTGTGCCAAACCCAATGGTTCAAGTTGCACCTTGCGACATACGTTACACTGATCGGGATTCCAACAGGTGGCCTGCGTGATGGTGTGGGTGGCCTGCACCCAAGGGGACATCTGCCAGCCACAGCCTCTATGGCACAGTGGAAGGGGGAGGTTATGGCAGCAACTGCACCCTATTCTGAGATGGCGGCTTCCATAACCCAGTTATGCAATTCTAAGACCCACTGCAGCTCTGCAGGGTTAGACCAGCTAACGGGCTTCTGTCCTGGCAAAATGGTGGTTGCCCCTCCACAGTGCTGCAAGCCTCACACAGTCATACCCCATGGACCCCCATTACAGATCAACCCCCCAATATAGGGGTGCCACCCACCGGCACCCAGGTCCACATTTCACTGGTGCTACCCTTGATCCTGTGCCACACTGCTAATCCCCCATGGGTCACAGGGTCTTGTGGGCTTGTTTCAGGGCTGAGGGGCTCGGGAGGCTGCACTCTGCCATCAGTGGCTTGTGGCACCCAGGTCCATTACACCCTTCCTGTGGCACAACAATGTGGCTGCCACAGGTCGCAGGGCATAAGTGCCGGGGACACTGCCTGTTCTGTAGTAGGGTGCCGGGTCCCTGGCATAACAGCGAATGTCACAACTCACATATGTCTGCGAGGTGCAGCATTTGTCTTGGAATCGGGCCCCAGGTGTCTACAACTCATAAAGTATGTAGTGCTCTTGATGTATCACTGTGACACCTCCTGATAGGAAGTCACATTGTGATGCTGTATTTTATAGTTTGTGTCAGTTTGTATTGTTACATTCAGAGGAGTACCAAACAGTAGAACACTTGCATTGCATTTCTCAGCTGTTATTGAGTGACATGACGGACTGATATCTGCTCATTGCAAATGGATTTGCAACTTACTAACAGGTAAAACTAGAATGTCTTTTCCTGTTATGCTCTACATGAGTGACCTTGATGTGTTTACTTATGAGACTGGCATCAGCACAGTCCAGGCAGACTTGAGGGAACTGGATGGCACTTATATGTCAGCAAGTAAGTTATACAGTGTCTTGGCACATGATTCTGAATGGTTCTATGGCTTTCTCTTTGATAATGTCATAGGTTCAAAGCAATATGCAATTCTAACACCATTGATGGCTGTGTGACAGCTTCCTGAAATGTACATATAATTGATCCACTGGACATGACTGCAAAAACCACATAAATGTGACTCAGTGTTATAAATATGTATATACTTCTGATACTGTTTAAAAAGTGGCAGCATACTGATGCTACATTTATTTTTATTTTCTTTATTTGAAAAAACAAAAATACAAAAAGATTGTTTTTGTGCATGCTTTTATGGATATTGTGTTATGTAAATATCTGTAGCATTTAATGTCTTTGCATTACATTAAATGTTCAGCACATTTACAGTATGCTGCTTCTGTGTGTATATGTATGTACTGTATATATATATATATTTATAGGTGTACTGTATATAGATGTAGATTTGCAAAATTACTACCTTTTGTTTCATACAATGCTAGTTGTGCAAGTCTATACTATAATGCAAACAATTGGTGTGTTCCTGCTCTTTTATAGGATCGCCTCTATTGAGGGATAGGATGAGGAATTTTCCAGTTCAGTTAGTAGTTACTTAAATTCTACAGGATGCGATTTTGAAAACTTAGCTATATTTAACATATATGCTGTGTGCTCTTATGTGGTTTAATGCACAGTACATTTAACATAGAATTGAAGTTTGAAAATTAACAACATATAACCCATATAGTGTCTGATATAGTGACACCACAGCAATTCATGTAAGAAATGAGTGACTACAACAATATGCTTGTACTGTACTATTTGCATTCTTGCTATATGTACAAGACAAACATTGATGATACTATTTGTATTGCACTTTGGAAATGTAAAGAACATTGCTGCAATCCGTGTTATGCATGCCTTGATGCAGTGTACTATACTCATGAACATGTATTACATGATGAAAAAATGTATACTTAACTGTGGTTTCAAAAGCCTGTCCTTTTTAAAATGATAGTCTAGCTCTAAATTTTTTGAGTAAAATCAAATGCATTTCATATTCTAACATATTGTTATGATAAATAGGCATATTAGACTAACTTCTAAAAAAATATGTATATATTTAGATTACTATTATTTTTAGGAAAGTAAGATACATAGTTTTAACTATGCTAATGTAACATCATAAAAAAAAATTGATTGTCATTACTGAAAATATTTATTTGACTAAAAAACTCATAGGGATGGATATTCAGACTGCACCAGGCAATGGTGCAAAAGGGGAGGCAGTGCATCTGAGATGCGCCAAGGCCAAGACAGGGAGATATTCAAAGGTGATGTGCCATGGTGCATCTCCTTTGAATATGGCATAGAATGTGCATGGTGCATTGACAATGCACCAGTGCAATCCCCAGACAAGGAGGACTGGGAATGCTCCAGTGCACTGTAGTTGCACTGGGTGCATCACCTGCGATATTCAGACTTGGACATGCAGATGGGGCCATAATGTATGCATGGAACAAATGGGGCCATTTGCATGTCATTATAGCCCCATTTGCATCCATTGCACAGATCATCCCAGTGAAATGCACCTGGCACACTGCGTAGCCACCCGCAACATGTACAGAAGCCCTGGTAGTCCAGTGGTGTCCCCCTCCCACCCATAACCCCAACTGCGGGTACTAATACAGCAACACAATCCCTGGTAGTCCAGTGGTAACTCCCCTGCAGCTGCGATTGTGGGGTATCACAACTGTGCAAACACCCCAACACCCAAGTGGAACCCCTCGCCCTGTAGTCATGCTTGCAATGACATACAAAGGCTACCCAGTCCCTGGCAGGCTAGTGGCACCCTCTCCCTCCCCATAGCCAGGATTACCAACAAAGCCATGACACCACACCTGGTGAGCTAGTGGTCCCCCTCCCCTCCTGCTGCTCTGAGTGCTGTAAAAGTTGTTATCCTCCCATTCCTGGTAATCTAGTGGCCCCAACCCCACCCAATGCACTGATCACCAGTGCTCCATACTGAAAGAGATACCTGGAGGTCCAGTGGCACCCACCACCCCACCACCCACACAGGACCCCTGCCCACTCAGCTCCCCCATCATCGGCAGGCCACATTCCACCCTGCTGCCTGCAGCATGACAGCTTACAGTATGTGCTGTAAGCTCATTGGTCCACACTGTGGATCAATGGGCTTGCAGGGCATACTGTACTGCACAGTTGAGGATATGTGAATAAACTCCATTTCATATCGCTTGACTGTGCAATGCAACCCTGCAAACCGTGGTCCACACTGTGGACCAATGGGCTTACAGTGCATACTGTAAGCTGCCATGCAGTGGTAGTTGGGCAGTATGTGGGTGGGGTGAAGCTGCCCACTGATGATGGGGGGAGATGGGTGGGCAGAGGTCCTGTGCAGTTGGGGGTGCCACTGGACTACCAGGTATCCCTTTCAGTATGGAACACCAGTGATTGGTGCATTGGGTGGGTGGGGCACTAGATCACCAGGAATGGGAAGAGATCATCTTTACAGTGCTCAGAGCAGTGGGAGGGGACCACTAGTTCACCAGGTCTGGTGTCATGGCATTGTCAGCAATCCTGGCTATGGGGAAGGGGTGCCACTAGACTACCAGGGAATGGGTAGCCTTTGTATATCATTGCGAGCATGACTACAGGGTGGGGAGTTCCACTTGGGCATTGGGGTGTTTGCACAGTTGTGATACCCTGCGATCATGGCTGTGGGGGGTGGGGGTTACCTCTGGACTACCGGGGATTGTGTTGCTGTACTATTACCCACAATTGGGTCTTTGGGTGGGAGGGGGTACCGCTGGACTACCAGGGAACATTTTGGTGCATATGGATGGTGTTCTGTGTGGGCGGATGGCCACCTATGGCTGGTTGCTGCTGTGTTGTGCCCTGCAATACAGCAGTCTGCCTGTGCGTGGCCAGGATTTGAGCCAGGATTTTCTGGCTCAATTTTGTGTCCCGGTATGTGGTGCATCTGGGAGTTGTGCTAGCAGATGCGCTGCACCTCCCAGACTGAATATCAGGATGTGCAGCATATGCATGGGCACTCCCCTGTCAGATGTGCCACATACATTACCAATGTGCCCTGGTGCATCGGGACTTGTGCTACGCAAGTCATCCTTCTCAATATCGCGCTGGGGCGCATTGCAGGGTTGCACCGCAATCCCTTTGAATATCCAGCCCATAAATTATATATTGAAACAATTCTATTGAAACAAAATAAAATTACATACTTCTAATGTTAATGTAATATTGTAATTAGGTCAATGCCAACACTATAGTTTTAAAAGCTATAACTATGTATCCTTAATATATCTGTTACCTTTACAAATCTACTTAGAGCACTTTAATATAGTAAGCATGTACATATATGCTTAAATAACTCTTGAATATAAAACAATAGATAGTTTGCTAATATTAGTATTGTAACAATATCTTCTTTATAATCACAACAAAGATGTTGATTTAATTATATTAATAATAGCGTGCTTTATTTGTCTTAAAGCAAAAAAAGGAACATTTTTATTTTGTGATGGAAGCTATGTGATGTGTGACAACACAAAATAAATTTGAAGACTACAGTCACAACAATATTTTTAGATGGTGTGCAAGAGAAATGTTTTTTTGCCCATCTCAGGAACAACCACCCAATTCGGGAATACCTAAATTGGGATTTCTTAAATAAAATATTTAAAACTTATGCTCTGTGTCTTGTGTATTATTTCTCAATCAAGTTCTGTTTAATATGTATTAAATTGTTATTGTATACATCTAAGCAATGTTTTACAGTATTTAGAGATCTATGCATTTTAAGTGGTGTTGTGACAGTTCAAAGATCATGGAAATGTGAGTTTATTCCTTGAGCACACAAAGGCAAATAACTGTCTGTTGAGAACAGTACAAAACATGTTATGTTTGTAAAAAGAATCATTGCAGTGGCGGGAGGTGGGTGGCAGTAAGCTGCTAATTGCGGTGTTAATGTTCAGTAGTTTGACAGTAGGCTGCATATTTTATTTTATAATAAGAGCATTTTTGCTTGGTGTGACAAGAAAAAGGTTCAAAGGATTTATATGTGTTTCTCAAAAAGTAAGGAAATTCATTGCAAAAAACTCTGTTAATGCAACAGTTAGGGTTGCTTCCACAGTGAAAAAAGTGAGGAAATTCAACATTAGGGTTTTCAACCCTAGCTCCAAATCCCCCCCCCACACACACACACACTCAACATGCACACAAGCATGGGATGGTACAAAGCAACACAAGCAATCAGAAACAGACACCATAAGGTAACAGAAAGAACATACTACTCAGTAAACATACTGCAAGAGGCATCCATCATCATGTTTCAGCAACTATATCGCTATTGCTGCTATCAAATCATCTTGCTGGAATACACACACATGCTGTGCAAACATGCGGTGAGGTGTTAAGAAGGCTACGTAGGCCATCTTACATGAACGTTCTTTAATATGGGATGGTTATGAGTGTTTCACACTATTTTGCTACACCTGTACATAACTTAATGAATTTAAGTATGGGGCCACACTCTAATGTATTTACACAGGTAGATACATATGTACATCTGTGGAGGGATAGGAACACAGGGTCTAAAGCAACCTACGGCATGACTGTGACATATAGACATTGTTTTTCTGTGTGGATGGAGGTATGGAAGTGCAGGATGTGAACTATCATGTGGTTCTGCTGTAAGGTATGTACAGTCTTCTACTATCTGTATGTAGAGATGTGACTGAACAGTTAAAAACCCCACACTTAAAAGCGCATGTATGCAAACTGCTGTAGTATCTAGATGGAGGAATGGTGTTCCCAACATTACATATAGACACTGTTACATTATGTCAATGTGGGGCTGGGAGTGAACTGTCTTTTGCACCATGCACTCCCATCTGTACATTGAAATAGTATGTCAGAATCCATAGAACACACTATTCATATGTCACTGTGGTACCCTGTGCTCAAAGTCCTATATCAAGATAGTACAACACTATCCATATGTCACATTGTCCATATGTCACAGTGAAAACACAGGGTCCTTTGGACTGTGCACTACCATGCCTCTATTGAAACAGTATGACACAGTACACGTGTCATGCTATCCATATGTTTCACTTTTCTCATTGTGGCATACAGGTTGTGTGACTTATGTATTGTGTTACAGTATGTCAATAAAGGAATGTGACTGTAGGATACAAAGCACCCTGTACTCTCACTGTGACATAAGGATAGTGTGATATATAGATTGTGTTGTACTTATATCTTGGTGGAGGGATGGAAGTGTAGTATTTGAACAATCATGATGTCACACTGTATCATTTATTTATTTAAGTTCAGGATTAATACCTTTGAGCCAGAAGACTCATTTACAAAGGTTCCAGGTCAGACATACAAAGACATGAACATTTCAATGAAACATTGATTACATGGACATTACAAAGATTACATTTTTGTTACATTAGTTCGGAGATCTTAGTAGGTGTGCATTGCATCTGGAGATCAATGGTGAGACAGTTCAACATTGTACTGTAATATGTATCATTGGTAGACAGTTCATACGCAAGTTCCATTCAAGTGCAATGTAACACAACAGGATAGTAGATACCTGCCATGTTAACTAAAGCAGCCATTGCTGGCTTTGTCAAGTGGGAGATGGAGGGAATGGGAAGGCTGGGGATAAGGCAGTGGGAAGAGGGGTGGTGGGGCAATGGGGGAGGAGAGGGGAGAAGACTGGAGGGTGGGGTGATGAGGGTGGCAAGTGTTGGGGTTGAGAGGAGAGGCGAGTGGAGTGAGGGTGAAGGGAAGGGTTAAAGGCAGGGTAGGAGGAAGGGTTGAATCATCATGGGGTTAGAGTGGGAGAAGGGGGAGAGGGAAGACAGATACTGTACATAGGAGTGCCAGGATTTGTTGAAGAGTATCCCGATGCTTTTATATCAGCGTGTACTGTATTAAGGTCAGGCATTTAGATAACACAGCTACAGACATTCGCAGAGGTTAGGTGGGAGTAGAGACCAGATTTAAATAGACTAATCTTTCTGCACTCTATTAGATCAGTGGGGAGGTCATCATATGGGCAGAGTGACACATAGATAGTCATGTACTGTGCTGATACAGGGATGGGAGGTCAGGGTATATAGAACCCTGTGGTCCCACTGTGACATATGTACACTGTTTTTCTATCTCAATGGAGAGACGAAAGAACACGGTCCAAATCATCATGCGGTCATACCATGACTTATGGGTATTGTTGTACTATCTGCATGGGGGTATATAGAGTTCATGCAGTGGCCATCTTACATGGTTACACAGCATGTGGGTGTACCCCACCAAGACACTGGGATGGCAGCAGAAGTGATGCAGTTGCTGAAACATGATGATGGATGCCTCTTGTGGTATGTTTACTGAGTTGTATGTTCTTTCTGTTACCTTATGGTGTCTGTTCCTGATTGGTTATGTTGCCTTGTACCGTACTGTGTGTGTGTGTGTGTGTGTGTGTGTTTGTGTGTTTGTGTGTGTTTTTAGGGTTGAAAACCCCATTGAATATCCTCACTTTTGTCGCTGTGGAGGTAGCCCTAACTGTTGCATTAATGGAGTTTTTTGTAATCAATGTGTATATATATATATGTATTATTTTTAAAAATTGAAACTTACCTTTTCATTACGTATTATGTCTGTTCTACAAAAGATGTCACCATTGTTTGTATTAGTTTCTATTTCTTATTCTGTGAGAAATAAATGAAAGGTGGTTACCATATGTTCATTAAGATACATCCACATTACTCAGAACATTAATAAGTACCAGACATTCAGTTATTTGGGGGGGAGGTGAGGGGTGTCGGAATAGAATAAGGGTGTATTACTACTGAGTTGAAGCACTATACAATTTGTGCCTTTACGATGATATCAACCTACAAATCCAAGCACCATGAGAAACTGAGATTTCTTAACATTAAACCATATTGAAAAGGATAACAAGAGGAGTCACAATAGAGACATTCAGGTGCATCCCAGAGGGGGTGAGTCAGTGTAGATGAGGGAACATTTTTCTACTGGATTAGCATCATAGAGTGGTTCACAACAGCTGGGTAGTAGAACATGATGGTGCACAAGGACTGTGACCAAGATGTGACCAGGGATGATGTGAGGGTCCCCTGTGAAGGAGACCCAGGGATAGGATGTAGATGATCCCAAGGGAAGAAGAAGGTCATGCTGGTGGGTGCATAGGTAGCGGGGAGTAGAGGGAGCTTAGGTGCCTTACAGGAGTCACAGCTAATACGGAGGGGTAGAAGATCCAGATGATATCTACAGCAATAGAAAGGAGAGGAGCTGGATGTTTTTGTCCTACTGGGGACAAATAGAAACATAGAAACATAGAATTTGATGGCAGATGAGGACTGCTTGGCCCACCAAGTCTGCCCATTTTTCTACCAATTGGATAAGCTGCAGATTATACTTACCCAACAGTCTACTTCCTCCTACCCCTCACTATAATTGCCTTATGTCTGTCTCATGCATTCTTGAATTCCCCCACTGTTTTTGACCCCATGACCTCCTCAGGAAGGTGGTTCCATGCATTTACTATCCTCTCCATGAAAAAAATACTTCCTCACGTTGCCCCTGAGCCATCCCCCCTCTATCTTCAAATTGTCCCCCCTTGTTCTTGTGCATCTCTTCTTATAGAAGATGCTACCCTCTTGGACTTTGTTGATTCCCTTGAGGTACTTGAAAGTTTCTGTCATGCCCGCCCCCTTTCTCAAGTGTATACATATTAAGCACTTTTAGTCTCTCTTTGTATGGCTTCTGTTGCAGACCCTGCACCATTTTAGTTGCCCTCATCTGGACTGCCTCCATCCTGTCTATGTCCTTGTGGAGATGGGGTCTCCAGAACTGCATGCAGTACTCCAGATGGGGTCTCATCAACTGTCTATACAGAGGGATAACAGCTTCCTGTTTTCTACTGGCGATGCCTCTCCCTATACATCCTAATATCCCCCCCACCCTCCTTACTGCCTTCTCACATTGTTTACCTACCTTAAGGTCATCTGATATGACTACCTCCAGGTCCTTTTCCTTTTGTGTTGTTGTTAGTACCCTTCCCCCATTTTGTACTCTTCCCCTGGGTTATTTTTTCCAGGAGAATTACTTTGCACTTTTTTGCACTGAGTCTAAGCTGCCATATTTTTGACCATTCCTCCAATCTTGTCAAGTCCCTTCTCATCCTTTGCAACCCCTCTTGCAGATCTTTGTGTCGTCTGTAAAGAGGCATACTTTTCCTTCCAGCCCCTCTTCAATGTATCCTATAAAGA
Organism: Neoceratodus forsteri; assembly: GCA_016271365.2. Lineage (NCBI taxonomy): Eukaryota > Metazoa > Chordata > Ceratodontiformes > Ceratodontidae > Neoceratodus > Neoceratodus forsteri. The sequence continues at coordinate 1,209,204,050 of CM057455.1, read as the reverse complement.
CATTAAAGAGGACCAGTCCCAGTACTGAAACCTGTGGTACTCCACCAGTAACCCCCCTTTCTTCAGAGTGTACTCCATTTACTATTACCCTCTGGGTCCTGTTGTCCAGCCAGCTTGTTACCCAGGCTACCACCCTGGGACCCACTTCCAGGCTGGCTAACTTGTTTATTAATCTTTTGTGTGGGACTGTGTCAAATGCCTTGCTAAAGTCTAGGTAGGCCATATCCATAGCCCCTTTCTAGTCTACTACTATGGTTATTCAGTCAAAGAAAACTATTAGATTCATCTGACATGACCTTCCTGCTGTGAATCCATGCTGCCTTAGGTCCTGTGCCCCACTGGCCTCTAGGTACTCAACAATTCTTTCTTTCAGAAGTGATTCCATCATTTTCACTACCACTGAGGTCAAGCTAACAGGTCTGTAGTTTCCTGCCTCTGTCTTGCTCCTACATTTGTGAAGAGGAATCACATCTGCCCTTCTCCAGTCCTCAGGTACCACACTGAGATAAGGATGAGGCAAGCATACAGCATGAGCAGGAGGACTTCAGGGAGTCAGGAGGTCACCTTGGGAAGGTTACAAGCACTGTGACATTTTCGGAGGTGCTTCCGCTCCACTCCTGGGTGGATGCTAGTAATCTCCATATCTGAAGCCATAACAAGTGGTTGGAGATCTAGGGAAGGGGGGAGGGGTATGGATTCACTGGGAACTGAGGACCCACTTGGAACATTGTGAATGAAGGGGACAAGACATTCTAAAAGTACAACAGTGAAATCAGGAAGTCTGTAGGTGTTGGGGGTGGGGTTGTAAAGCTTAGAGAGGATGAAAGGGAGTGTATGGAGGGGGAGCAGTAAAAGGCAGAAATACTGAATAAATAATTCTGTTCAGTATTCAAGAATGGGAGGGACAGGGACCCTACCTAGTTATCAGATTCAAAGTGGGGAGGGAGGTGAACACCAGTCCATTTACAGATGAACGAGTCCTGGTAGAGACAATGAAACTGAAGGTGGATGATGCAATGGTACTAGATTGCATACATCCTAGAATACTAGAGTAAATACAAATGGACCTAGGAATGACTCTGGCAACAATGGTCAGTGGAGTCGTTCATCACTGGAGTGGTTCCAAAGGACTGGAGGAGGGCTCATGCAGTCCCACTGCACAGAAGTGGTAGCACAGAGGATGAAAAAAACTACAGGCCACTCAGCCTTCCCTCAGAAGTGGGTAAGATCATGAAGGAACTACTTATGGAGAGGACAGGGGGACACTTGGAATCCAGTGGAACCCAGGATATGAAGCAGCATGGATTCACAGTAGGGATGTCATGTCAAACAAATCAGATAGATTTTTTTGATGAAGTTACAAAGGTGGTGAATCAGGTGGGAGCATTGGTCATCTCATAACTTGATTTCAGCAAGGCTTTCAACACCATCCATCATAAAATATTGGTTAACAAGATGGGTAATTTGGGCATGGGCTACAAGGTGGTCAACTGGGCTAGTAACTGGACAACAGATAGGAGACAGAGGGTGCTGGTAAATATAAAATGGGTAAGGAAATCCCTGTGTCCTGATTGGCTAAAATGTGGTTCTAGCCATTGCCTCCAGGGAGCACTACCAATCACTAAAAACAAGTCACTGCCAGCTGGGGTGACTCACAGAATTCATACTGTAAGCCCCTTGCTTCCTAATCTCCATCACAAACATGGCTGCAACCTTTACTCATATATAGAAACCTTCAGCTAGGCTCTAAAAATGAAAGACCATTAAATTAACTAAACTAAGTAAATAATTTAATGTTATTTTCACTGACGAGCCCATCCTTACACACATACACAGATTTAAAAATCAATTACTATTCAAAGTTTCCATTGCTGGTGTTTCTTTGATGATATATGTAATTACATACAGTATTATAAAGAAATTAACTATAAGCAGCAAGACCAAGGACATGCCACAGAAATATAAAACCAAGTGATATCGTGGAGCAATAGTCTCTACAAGTCAGGCCAGTGAATTATTATGGTCCATGAATAACTGAAAAAAAAAAGAAAAGGAACATAGCCCAAACAGATGTCCCATACCCTTTTATATGACACATACTAACCCTGTCCTATGACTATCTAAATCGCAGACTAGCAAGTCCATAGCAGAAATAGCAGTGCAACACTTAAAACTATTCTGAGGCAAGGACACCGACTGCTTTACCATATAGAAGAAGAACAAAAACTCCCTTGTCAAAACCATTACCAATTAACAATATTACTTAATACAGGAATGCTAATAAAACAGTAAAAATACATTTTTTAGAAACACCAGGGGTTAGCACTGTGGAAAAATGGCTGAACGGATATAAGAACGAAAAATAGAAATGTCCCATTTCATGCCCTGTAAAAACTGAAGTCAGTTACCAAATGATGTGACCATCTTGTCCTCCCTAGCTGCCACCTAAACAGAGCAGAAAGTCATTAAAAGATTATGACAAACAATAAACATACCAACAGTATAAAGCAGTACAATCTGCACATTATTTAGTATACACTATGCATACATTAGCATGGATGGTGTCTGAGGAGGGAGGTGTCAAGGGCTAAGGAGGTAGGAGCCAGGGAAGCTGTTTAGGCAGTGCAGGTGTTGGCTGGGGGAACTGTGGAAGGTGAAAGGGTGTGGGGGGATGTGAAGCAAGAGTGTTGGGGAGACTATGGAAAGAGCATGGGTGTTGTTGGGACAGTCAAGGAAAGGGTGGTTAGTGAAAAGGGCTGTGGAGAGTAAGGGTAGTGTCAGGGCCTGTGTATGGAGGGATGGGTATTGTAAAGTGTTGTGGATACTGTTAAGGGCCATGGTGGTGGGTGGGGGGCCTGTATCTGGACCCGTAGAGGTAGGATGTGTGTCTGGGGTGATGGTGTTGAGGGGAAAAATTCTGGGAGAGTGTGTGCCAAGTGTCTGTCTCAGATTATAGTAGAGTGAGGGGTGCTGAGAACCTATGGATGGAGGGGTACATGTGGAGGATGTGTTGATTGTTTGGCTGGCAAACTACAGAAGTGGGGGTTTTGGAGAAAAAGAGGGAGTGGAGGGTCATAGAGGGATGGGGTTTTGTGTGCTATAAAGGGACAGGATACCATGGGTTAGTGAACAATGGAGGGATAGGCCATGTGCAGCTATTGATGGATGGTGGTGTTGAACTGCACACTAACATACAAAGTTTGAACTCAACCAAAGCCCTTCCCCCATTTTTCTGTGTGCTTCTAAGGATCTGTAGCCTCAGCTACTATAACTAAAAGCTTTCAAAAATAAGAAGGCTGCTCTGAAGTACATCGCTCAAATTATAACAAGCATAAATATGATCATAAACATATTGCATAAAAGACAAAAAATGGTCATCAATACAATAAAAAATCTGAATATGTACATTAGTTTCATGTTAAGGGATTCCATCAAGTGCTTCCTGCTTGTTTTTGTTGATCCAACTGTGTTCAAGTTGTCTGCTTGTGTTTCTTGATACAATATGCATTCCAGGGTTGTCTGCCACCGGCAAGCACTGTCACTTCCATCCAGGACCAGCAGCATTTGTTTGCATGATGCAATTGCAGCATACCTCTAAACATTTTGTAACTGAAATGAGTACCACATGCACTCAAAGTGAGGGATAACGTGGGACACTAGCCATCACAATGAGTGACACATCATCAAACGTGGAGGTAAAAGTTAGGAGCACTTTGAAAACTTCAGAAATGACTGCATTATCTTGTGCAAAGGTTTGTTTTTTTTACTTGATCATCGTAGACTATTAAGAGTTGCTACTTTGCAGCCCGAATTTAAAGAATCTTCTTTGTGTGGATATCTTTTTCATAAGGGACAGTGCATTTCTGATGGGTAAAACTAGTGATATCGCTCACCTTATAATCAGAGAACGTTGAGAGGTATGAGCTACTTAGACTGCTGTGTACCATGGCCCATTTGCAATATTCACCTTCCACCACACTAGTGACCACTGCAGCTGACCCACTGTCCTCACCCCATTCTGTCATCCTCAAGCTGGAACCACAATATGCCCCCCTCCCCACAGCAGACCACACTCCCATGCTCAGTAGAAACCCCAGAGCCACATTCACCTGCAAAGTTTACTACACATACTAGACAAATGGCTCAGCTATAACACCCTGTTCAATTGCCACCCACCCCACCCCACTCCCACACACATGCACACAGAGCTACCTGCCACTTCACACAGACAAGCAAATCCCATCCCCCCACACCCCCATTTGGGAGAGACCCAGAGAGCACATAGCACATAGCAGAAGATACAGCACCGGATACAAAACACCCAAGGACCGCTAATGCAGTGATGCCCTGATTTTCTTGACTGGACCCTACCTCAAACCCCAAACAGTAACCCAACACCAGAGCGCAATATATAGGGTGCTGTTCTTGTGTGCTCCATTGGTGGCCATGTGTTTTGGCAGTTAAAAATGCAGGGTAGACTGAGCATGCCATCTGAAGCAGGTGGATGTCTATGTGCAACTTCAAGGGGTATCCAGTGATGATAGCTATTTCCAAACAGCTACTGACAACACAGCTCATATAAAATGCAAAATGTTATATTGCAGACAAGTACATGTGGCTGAGTGCTGCACTACCGCTATCCTGCAAATGACAGAAACATCAAAATAGCAACTACTGCAAATGGCGACTGGCAGGATAGTGACAGGGACATGTACAGCCACATGTCACAATAGCTACTGGCATATCAGCGAAAAGACAAAATGGTGAATACCTGAATAGTGAATGTGCGTGCTCGCGCCTCACACACACACACACACACACACACACACACACACACACAACCACAACAATGCCCTGCAGGCCATGGAGCCATAATGAACGGTCCGTGGGAAGCCAGCGCAGCATACAACCCACCCCCCACACACATCCCTGGGCACAAGGGGGCATGACGACACAGTGCAGGGGTGGATACCACAACACCACAAGGCAGCAAATGGCCACCCGGTGGTCGCACAGTGGCAGGCACACCACACAACCCCCCTACCCCACAACAGTGGAAGCAGGACATCAAGCCTGCAATGCACACAGGCACTGGAGCAGCCTCCACCCCCAACTTGCTGTCATAGCACAGGCTGTAAAACACATGCAGCACAGCAGAGCTGGGTCTGGTGTGTACTGGGGTTGAATTCTCATTGTGCACAACCACCCAGCCCACATGCAGAACAGTGACGTAGACAGGAGTAATGTACTCACTCCGTGTCCAGTGCCGGTACTGTGCACAGCTGCTCCACACTGCTCGCAATACCACACCGATGCCAACGGTTGTATGTCCTTAACATTATGCAGGAAAGGGGCCACAAGTGCTAGAAAGCCATTTTTAATTGCTGTTGCGCATTGCGCTTGGGTGTGTCCATGCACAACAACCAATGATGTCTGCCTACATAAGGGGCACAATGAGGAAGTACAGCAGTCTGCAAAGACAGTGACACACAGATGGAGCCAGAATCACCGACCTTCTTGGTGAATCAGAAGGGGAAACCCTTGCTCAGCCTCTCTGGACACCTGTACCACAGGGACAAGGAGATTAAGAGCAAAGTATACTGGAGGTGTGCCCAGTGCCACAAATATAAGTGTCCTTCTTGGATCCGCACAGTGGCGGACCAAGTGGTACATCATGGGCGCCCCCACAATCATGTGGCCAATGCATGAGAGATTGGCATCAGGGCTGTGGTGGGTGACATCAGGTAGCGTGCCCATTCCAGTATGGAGAGCACCACCCAGATGGTGGTGCAGTGCACCTCGGAGTTGCTGGATGCAATAGCTGACAGGCTGTCAACTATTTCCCTGCTGAAGCACACCATTCAGTGTGTCCAGCAGGTGGAAAGGAGATGTCCAGCATCACCTGCAAGCATGGAGGAACTGTCCATACCACTGGAGTATACTACCATGGTACAGTGGGATCCCTTCCTCCTGCATGATAGTGCTCTGTCCAGTGACAGGTTGCTGGTGTTTGCCACACACCACTCCCTGCACTACCTCGGGGACAGCAGGGACTGGTTACTGGATGGAATGTTCCGCACAACACTGCCCCTGTTCAGGCAATTGTACACCATCCATGGGGTCCACTCAGAAGTCATCGTGTCCACAGTGTACATCCTGATGTGCACCCACAGGGAGCAGACCTACGTGCATGCTTTCATGGAGGTCCGACAGCTGTTGGTTGACATGTATCTGAAGAGGGCCCTCACGGATTTTGAGAGGGCAGCATAACAGGCACTCAGCACGGTGTTCACTGGGGTGATCATCCGTGGCTGCTTCTTCCATTTCTGCCAGGTGGTGTGGAGGAGAATACAACAGGCCCTGGATGTGCTAGCCTGCTATACCACAGAGGAGGAGTTCATCTTCCAGGTGTGGATGTTGATGTCCCTGGTGTCAGGAGGTCTAAACCTCACTCTCAGGTTCTTGGCAATAATGGGCATGCAAGGAATCACAGACACGTTGCATAAGAGTAATAAAGCTTGTTTATTACTACCAAAAGGAAAATCACAGTTGCCCTAAGCAGTTCTTACCATTAGGAACTGGGAGCCAATGCTAAGGGTTCCCTATACCTCAAAGAATCTCCGTGTCTCCTGGGGTCTCCGAGGTAGAAGACGTAATGTCTTGCATTATATATCAATGATAATTACCATGGTTACCGTAAGATAGAAACATTTCTAGTTACAGAGATGAGCCCTATTGGCTAAATTAGATGTGGCTCCTCAGTCCAACATAACATTATACAATTTTGTTATAGTCATCACTTTGCAGAAACAAAGAGGTACAGTTTGTACATAGCCGTGTAGTAAAACAAATCATCAGAAGATGGCAATGCCAACTCATATATCATAATCATTACAAGGACACAGGTGTCCTACCATTTTATAAGCAAGAAATACATGTGTATATTGGAAAGTAAAGTGTATAGCAATAATATGCATACATATCCTGACATGTACACTTATACGGTAGATGCCCTTAGCCCTATATGTCAGTATAACATATACCTAGATGCTAGCTGTCTGCAGTGTACCTCTGGGGTACCAATCAAGGTGCAGGGACCTCGTGTAACATTCCCCCCTTGTTGTCTCTCAAGGGGCAATACAAGCAAGAGTAAGGAAGTGGAGCGCAAGCAGAGGTTGTTTACAGACCCGACGCATGAGCCTTGTAAAGGAACTCCAGCTACTCACGGTATTGGTGTAATGTGCGCCATTGGCAGCAAAGCATAATAAGAAGAAAAAAGATCAAAAAGGCTTGTACAATAACAAAACCTTTAAAGGTAATCTCTAATCATGTGTTAGTAAGTGCACTATTCAAATTACCATCATTAATGAGGACATATACTGCTTCATTAGCTTTGGAGATATTATTGCTGATGTGGATGAGATGGGTGTCATTCCTGTCTAACAGTGATTTTAATGTCAAGGTTAAAGGATCAATATGAACATTAAAATATGGTAAATACTCTGAAAGAGTAAGCAGATAATCAAGGTTACCATCAATGATATCATGATGGGGACAGGGGTGATAACTGTATGCCCTATAACAGTAGTCTGGTAAGGTACAAAGCAAAAGTTGGAATCATTAATAGAACATGTCTTTTCTTCATATTTAAAAGTCTTAAAATTTGTTACCATACAAAATTCATGATCCAAATTATATTGCATTTTCACAGTAGGCAACCTTCATTTTTGTAACTGTACTGGACAAATATAAGTCTGTTTGGAAATCCATGTTGACAGGCAGTGAACCTTCTTCTGATAAGACTGGTACAACTGGGATTCATCTGGAGCAGATGTTGAGTCCTGGTATTCTGTTGAATTGGTGGTGATGTCATCATCCATGGAAAAGGACCAGTCGATACTATCTGAGAAATATCCACATACAGGTTTCATAACATCAAATACGTCACATTGACACATACAGATATACCCTTTCTTCGCACAGCAGTCCATGTGTGGAGTGACCCATACGTCCAGAAAAGGATGGAAAACCAGTAAAGTAGGCAAGTCAAGGTGTTCTCTGTAGTTGCCGTCATCAAGGTGCCCAATGGAGTGTATGGATACTAGTTTATCAAATATAGCTGTAGTAGGATCAAAACATGGTAAAGAAACAGTAAAAGACACAAACATAGTATCCTTACTAGAACATTTCTTAGAAGTAAAACAAGGACCAGTATTGGGGTGCCTGATCACAAATTCTAAATGTCTGGCAGTAGAAATAGGAATAGTCAGAGACTGTAACATACACATGACAATACAGTTAGGGGATTTGCAGTGAGGGCAATACCATTTAGAGACACGTCTATCATGTATGATATCAGGATTCTTCTGGGTTCTAGATCATGGAAGAGATTGTTGATGGTAGTGATAATATATGAGCCATAGGCAGAACATAATATTTCATGGACAATGTATTGCTTTTCTGCTTCTTTATTGTTCTGAGCAATGAGGGAGTTAATCTTATCTTTAGAATCTGTAAATGCCTTTGCAATGTCATGCATATTGTATACAGTGTATCTATCTTCCATGCAATAATGGGGGTATGATGTCATTGATCATACCAGTCTGAAACTTCTGTGACTGTGTTTTGATAGTAGCAATGTCCGCTTTATTCCAGATAGACATTGTAGAACCAGAGACACCAGTTAGTGTACCTGTGGCACCAGTGTCATCAGAGGTGTCATGTGTATTTTTTTATGACTTTGATCAGCTGTTTTAGGTTTTCTTCTGAAATTGCCTTTATGCTCAGTGGTGTGTACCCCGGCAATAGGTTCTTGGTTATGAATCTGAAAAGCTGCTAAGCTATCAAGTAACAAAGTACTGTAAAACAATGATGTATTAGTATTATGACACATACCAAATTCTTTCATATTCCAGTAAGTCAAGTTAAACAAAACAGGAACATGCATATTTTGTAAGTTGTTAATAAGTGAGCCAGGCAAAGCAGTGGCTGTGAGACCACTATGAGGACCAGGGGTTTGTTTTGGACATTTCAAAAGCTGTTTCTCAGTAGGGGGTAATACAGATAAATACATGGCAGCTGACGCCATGTTGTGTACAGCACAAAATTTCCTGGCAGAATCTTTAGACAATGAATCACAATATGAGGGGTCAATTAAGGCAGTGGCATTGTATAAACCAGAATGTCTAAGAGAGGTCTGGTGCAAGGACAAAGTACCATTTGGGGATAATTTTGCATTGGGCCATCCATGGAAAGTTCTCTTGGAGAGTTTAACCATGGGGAGTATTTGTCCTTGAGACTTGGTTTGCCACTCGATTTGTAGGGTAGATTTATCAGGAGCAACAACCGAGGCAGTGAGGTAGGCATCTGAACCTTCCTGGACAGTAATCAAATTGTCAGGAATATTGATGGAGACTCCCTCGGGGTAGTTGCAGGTGGATCAAGGTGAGGAAGGAGGTGCTTTACCATGCCTTGGATGCAGGAGATAACTCCTGAGATGAGGAGAAAATGTAACAAGATAGCCATCTTGTCAGTGTATCTGAAAAGGAAAATCAGACATTAGCAAATTAGTACTATTCCACCCAATGGGGTGAGGAAAAGTAATTATACTCCTTTATACAGTTTCAGTTGGTTTGCATGTAACCATTTGTCAGTCAGTTTGTTGTTTTGCATGAATCTAACTTGACAGACTGCTGAACTGAGTTTGTTGACAATTTCGTTGGGTCCTTCTCACTTACTGGAGAAGGAATGTGTTGGATGTGCAAATCTGAGACACGTTACGTGATCTTCAGCATGCCAATCCACTTCTTGTGCGTGTTTGTCAAACTGAATTTTGGACTGTTGCTGGGCCTTGCCCATGCAGTTGGCAGCATACAAATGAGTGTGTATGAGGTCTTGTCTGAGTTTTTCCACATATTGGTCCACTGAGACATGATCTGCAGTGGGGAAGGGGTGCAAGTTAAACAACAGGTGTTCAGGTAATCTCATGTTTCTACCAGTCATCACCTCAAAGGGTGTCAGCTGGGTGGTGGCTGAGGGTGTGCCCCTAATTGCCATAAGGAGTAATGGCAGTAGGGAATCCCATTCCTTGAGATTGTCCTCAATAAATTTGAAAAGCATTTGCTTAATCCATCTGTTGGCCCTCTCTACTTGACCTGATGATTGTGGGTGGTAGGGTATGTAGAATTTCAGATGAACTCCAAGGAGTTCAAGGGCTTCTTTCATTAACTCACCTGTAAAACTGGTTCCTTTGTCAGAGTCTACCTTGAGAGGTAGGCCCCACCTGGAGAAAATCTGTTCCACCAGGATTTTGGCAGTGGTTTTTGCAGTGCTTGTCTTAGTGGGGAAAGCTTCAAGCCTCTTAGAGAAAAGATCAGTTACCACAAGGGTGTATTTGTTGTTTCTGCTGGTATTGGTTAGGGGACCAATAAAATCAATCTGTATGGCATGCCAAGGGCTGGAATGCCTTTGTGGTAGTAGCTTGGCATTTAATTTGGTAGGGATGGGGTTGTTTTGTGCACAAACAAGGCAGTTGTCTATGTACTGCTTGACATCCTTGGTGACAACAGACCACCAGGCATTGGTCTTGAGCCTTTGGAGTGTGTTTTCCACTCCCTGGTGTCCACCAGTGGGGGGTATCATGCACTTGGTACAGAAATTCAAACCTGAGATGATGAGGGATCACCCATAATTTGGTGGGGGTGTCATCTGGTTGGTACCAGATGAGCTTGTCATCTGGGGACAGGTGTAACTTACCTTCATGCCTTTGGTAGGGGTTATGGGTAGGTATATTCTTCTCAGTACCTTTGACCAGGAATCAGAACACATCTTTGAGTTCAGAGTCAGCATGCTGGGCTTCTGACAAGTCCAAGGGGGAGAAGGGTTCAGGTTTCTTCCTGACTGCTGTAATGTGTATGGCCGCTCTGGTCTCTGGATGGTCCATCATCCAGGTATCCCCCCTGGGCCCCTTCCTTGGCAAGGGTGTCAGCAGTGTCACTGAAGGCATGGTAGGAGTCATGAATGAAGTGGGCTTTAACTTTATGTACATAGAGTTTGTGTGAAAATTTCTGTGCCAGTGAATGAATGTATATTACCAGTTCCTTGTGTTTCACCGGGGTGCCATCAGAAGAGGTAAAGGAGTTCTTCTGCCAGAAAGGAAGAAATTCTGTAAGGGAACAACAAACCCAGTTAGAGTCTGTGAATATGATGGTATCCTCGGTTCCATGCTGGATGAACTTGAGGGCACAGGCCACCACTGCCATCTCCACATACTGGGATGATGCCTCACTGCAATGTCTAGAAATCTTAACAGTGTTACCAAAAGGGTAAATTACTAATATGCCCATTCCTGCTATCTGTTCTCCCTGATAATAGGAAGCTGATCCGTCAGTGAAGACATGACACAATGAGGTGTCCTCAAGTAGTTGTGGTGTAGCAGGAAGGAAAGGACCTGAATCTGGTAGATCAGGTGGCTGCAGTGTACAGTCATGGGGTTCTCCTTGAAAAAGGAGACTATGCACCAGCATGGATGGCATTTGGTTTGGTGGACCTTGATGTCTCTGTCCTGGAGAAGGAGGGACCTATGCGTTAGTCTGGTATTGGAGACTGACCCATCCTTCACTCTATCTGATAGCAAAAAGGTTGTTGGGGTGTGGTTGGTATTAATGATCAGAGGGGATTACCCAATGATATACAGAAAGTGCTTGACAGCCCAGTAGGTGGCCAGAAGGTTCCTTTCACAAAGGCTGCATTTCTGTTCCACTGGGGTCAAGAGCTGTGACGCAAATGCAATGGGTCTCAGGGTGCCATAGATCTTCTGGGCCAGCACTGCAGACTTAGCAATGTTAGAGGTGGTGGATTCCAGATGGAATAGCAGGGCTGGATTGGAGTTAACCAAAGCTGGATCAGAGGCCAGGGCCTGTTTCAGTGATGTCACAGCTTGGGTGTGAATGGGTACCCAAGTCCAGGGGACATCCTTTTTCAGTAGTTCATACAGAGGGGTGGCCTTTTGAGCAAAATCACAAATAAAATCTTTAGAATAATTTACTATACCTAGAAACCTCCTGAGGGTGGCCACGCTGGTGGGCAGTGGCAGATCTTGCAGTCCTTGTATTTTCTTCCAGGTAGGGCTTCAGCCTTGATCTGTTATCATCAGGCCCAGAAAGAGTACCTCTTTCTGACATAGTTGTGCTTTTGCTGGGTTACATTTGAGGCCTGCCCTCTGGATGAGGGTCAGCAGTTTGTCTAAGAGATCCAGATGTTGTTTCTGTGTGGCTGTGGCCAACAACAGGTCATCCACATACTGCAAGAGGCACTGGGGTGTAGAGAAACCCTCAAGGGTGTCCATCATGTGCAAATGGAACAGGGAGGGGCTGTTATGGAACCCCTGTGGTAAGCAGGTCCACGTGTACTGCCTGCCCTCAAAGGTGAAGGCAAACTTCTATCGACTTTTGGTGGCCAATGGCAATGACCAATACCCATTGGAGTTGTCCAAGGCACTAAACCATTGCTGGTCAGGGGTAAATAGTCATAGCATGTCTGGTGTTGATGCCACAGTTGGGGCACAACTGGGGGTGACCTGGTTGAGTCTCCTGTAGTCAATAGTAAGTCTCCAGGCACCTGTAGGTTTTTTCACAGGCCACACTGGGGAATTTGCAGTGGAAACACATGTCCTGATTACACCTTGCTTGATGAGTGATTTAATTGTTTCTCTAGGAGAAGGCAAGGCCTCAGGTGGAAAAGGGTATTGCCATTGCCTCTCAAGTACTGGGCCTGTCACTTCAATGACAGTGTGCATCCTGCCACAATCATGCTTGTTGGTGGCAAATGCCTCCAGATGTCTTTGTAGGATGGGGAGGAGCTTTGGGAAAAGCTCATGGTTCTTAAACAAATCTATGACATCATACTCTTTGTTGTTCGCAGATATTATTGCAACCACATGTGAGTCAGGGATCATGATGGTGTGGTATTGTCCCTGAATTTGTATCATTAACATGTTGGCTAAGTCCACCACACAGCCGTGTGATGCCAAAAAGTAAATTCTGATTATATGCAATACCATCAGCTGAAAGGTGTGATATGCCTTCAGGTGTCCCAGTGTCACAGGTAGTGGCAAGGAGCAGTATACAGGCAACCTAGTTTTGTCTACCCCAGACATATTGGTCCTCCATCTGGTAGACCAAGGTGATGTGTTTGGGCTGTCATCCTGAAATACAGACACAGCTGCACCTGTATCCAGTAGTACTGTCAGTAGGCAGCCCCCTGACCTCGGCCTCTGTACAAGGCTTTCCACTCATATCCAAGACCAGCTTGTTTACAGTATGGACTGGGGCCTGTAGTTGTCAATCTGTACCAGTGGAAGCATGGGAGAGCTCTTGAAAAAGAGTCTGGGCCTGCAGGGATCATGTTCCTAAGGAACAGGATCTTGTATTCAATGAGGTCCATGACTGCGGCTTCTCCTGCTAGGTGCTTCCCTGCTCGGTAGGCCATCCAGAGCCTCTGGTGGAAGGTCACTAGACTTTCCTTCACATTCTGTTTCACAGGGTATGTGAGGATTACTCCTACCACATCTGGGCTGTGTGCAGTGATGAGTTCAGAAACTACTTCATCAAAGGAGGTGTGGCCATCATGGTGGACAACATCAGGGAGTTTCGCCCACAGGCCAGGATCAATGGTCTGGCATAGGATCTGGACCTGGTAGTCTGCAGTGAGACTAAGCATTTCACATTTAGCATGCACCTTCTCCAAGTGGCAACTGAGGTTGTCGGACAGGCTCATCCGACCAATACTGTCAGTTATTTGCTGAACAGAATGGGCCATTTGTAGGGGATTATTGGGACGATCAGGTGGAGGTAGATTACCTCGGGTACCCTGCAGGGCTGCCTGAGCTGTGGCTTCAGCCACAGTATGGACCATTCCCTCCTTTGTACTATCCTCTTGTAGGAGCTGCTTAATCTGGGTCTTGAGGACCTGTTTATTTTTCTCTAGAATGGACACATAGCCTAAGACATTCTCAGTCATTTTCTCTATCTCCTGCCTGTCTTCTACATTAATAACGGCTATCAGTGGTGCCATTGGGACTAGGCCTGGGACTGCTTCCCCCCCATCATGGGGGTCACCATGTTGGTGTCGCCCATGATGAGTGTCATGCCATCGAAGATGTAGGGACGTGGTGTCATGTGATGTGGGTCCGCCATGTTGTGGATGATGGAGAGGGGTGTCTGGGCCACAGAAGGGGTGTGACTGGGTGTTGAAATGGGAGATGTCATCATCGTACTTCTCCTCCTCAGATGACAACGACAAGGTGGGGGCTACACCTCCCATCGCATTCACGTAACCAGCCAGCACCTCTCGCTGATGGCACAGTTTCGCCATTTTGTGTTCACAACTCTCATGACTAACTTTTGCAACATTCTGATCAACATTATCCTGTAACTGCTTCTGTAACACTCTATACACAGCGCTCAATTCACAATTGTCCCTAGTAGCTAATCCTAAGTCATTATGTACTTGTTTTATCTCGACCTGCAACAGATCCAACTCCTCATGCATCTGATCATTCATTCTTCTTAATAAGTCATTCATTTGCAAAGCCTGTCCCTTATCCTGTCTCAAACTTTCACACTCCTGCTTCAACATACAAAGTTCCTGCTCACTCGCCTGAGCAGAATAATGCAAAAGGGAATCCTTTTCGTTCCACAGAGTTTGGAGCTCAGACTCCAAATCCTGCTCATGTCTTACAGATTCAGTTTCCTGCAATCCCATCTCCTGCTTAAGATATGAGATTTGCAGTTCAAGGGTTCAAAACCTCACTTCAGAGGCTTCCAAAGCAGCATAGAGAGCCATGACCAACAGCCCTTTAGCTTCTCACTTTCTGGCTGTTTTTCTCATCTCTGAGTACTGGATTGAAATCCCTAGTATGGGATTTTTGGATTGACTTGCGTCCCATGCGAAGTCAACCCATCCTCCATGGGAGGTAAGAAACTTTGAGACATCGAGACTCAGGTCTGCACAGATATTTGATATGGTGGCCATTGTGTAGGATGGAATGAAAAATCAAACTGTGAAAAGGTGCCGTGCTGTGTATCGATCCACAGCAGGTGCACTAGTTCACAGGCGGGCTGCTGTGCACTTGTAAGCTTATAATTCAAAAATGCCTTGGGGTGAGGTGAGTCGGCATTGACCACACCCAGTAAGCAGCCAGACTTTGCAAGTGATTACAAAGTGGGTGAAAAATGGGAGAGGTGGTGTGAGAATGCACACCTGCTGTCCCCATTGGGAATGGAAAGTTGCAGCAACAAGAGAAACTTTGCAAACTCCAAATATTGCCTGCACATGGTTGCCAATTGTCAGGAGGTCTAAACCTCACTCTCAGGTTCTTGGCAATAATGGGCATGCAAGGAATCACAAACATATTGCAAAAGAGTAATAAAGCTTGTTTATTACTACCAAAAGGAAAATCATAGTTGCCCTAAGCAGTTCTTACCATTAGGAACTGGGAGCCAATGCTAAGCATTCCCTATACCTTGAGGAATATCCATGTCTTCTGGGGTCTCCAAGGTAGAAGATATAATGTCTTACATTATATACCAATGATAATTACCATGATTACTGTAAGATAGAAACATTTCTAGTTACAGAGATGAGCCCTATTGGGTAAAATAGAGGTGGCTCCTCAGTCCAACATAACATTACACAATTTTGTTATAGTCATCACTTTGTGGAAACAAAGAGGTACAGTTTGTACATAGCCATGTAGTAATACAAATCATAAGAAGATGGCAATGCTGATGACTCATATATCATAATCATTACAAGGACACAGGTGTCCTAACATCTTATAAGCAAGAAATACATGTGTATATTGGAAAGTAAAGTGTACAGCAATAATATGCATACATATCCTGACATCTACTCTTATACAGTAGATGCCCTTAGCCCTATATGTTAGTATAACAAACCTAGATGCTAGCTGTCTGTGGCATACCTCTGGGGGCACCAATCAGGGTGCAGAGACCTTGTGTAAAACTGGCATTCATACTCATTGTGGACGTGGTCCCTTTGTATGTGGAGCTCAGGGACAGTGCATTCTACAGGGACCATGAAGCCATGTTGCAGCCCGTCCTCAACTATGTCAAGGGCACCTGGATTGGCAGACCCACTGGCCAGTCTGGTAGATGGCACCCCACATTCCAGCTGGAGGCCTGGAACATGTATGAGACCACACATGCTGTCCCTGCACATACGAATAACGCGGTGGAGGGCTGGCACAGGGCCTTTGGCACATGGCTGGGTGCCAGCCATCCCACTGTGAGGAGGTTCCTGGACTACCTCCAGGCAGAGCAGTGCATGAGTGAGCTGTGTATGGAGCTGCTTGTCTCTGGGGTGGCCGTTGTGGGCAAAAGCAGGCAGTACAAGTACCTCAAGTGCTGAATTGACACCGTCGTTGGGGAGTATGGGGAGCACAGCACAGCACACTACCTATGGGGCCTGGCCTACAATTTCCAGCTCCAGGTGTAGGCAGCTGCTGCTACCCTCCCTGCACCATCCTCCCTGCCTCTGCATGGCATCTTCCCCTGTAGCCCCTGTCTGTCTGTCTGCAGTGCTTGCTCTGCCACTGTGTTGCACCTGGCAGCCGGGTTCCACTACATCACCAGGGCATTGCCACCTGCCTGCTGTCCTGTCACATCTCCAGCCTGCCTTGCCACTGTGACACTCCCTGCCTCCACCTTCTGCACCATCCCTGGGCAATGCACACTGCCTGCTGTGCTGTGGCATCACTGGTCCACTTTGCCTCCTTGCCCCACCATGCATGTGCCTCTGCACCCCCTTCCCTTTTTGGCTGCTATTCCTGACACTGTTGTTCCCCCTCGGCTCCCTGTTGTGCTCCATGGCCTGTGTTGGTCTGTACCCCTCAGGCCATCACGCATGTCCCCTTCTCCCTACCTCAGCCTCCACACCCTCCCATGTCCTGCACCAGTCCCCATCTTCCTGTTTGATCCATTGTGTGTTGGTGGTGGTGCTGCTGCATTTTTTGGGTTTTTTTTATCCCTTGTGGTCACTATTGTGACAGTCACCATACATTGTTGGCAGCCGTCTTTGATTTCTCTGTACAGCCTGCTCCATTTTGTGGGTCACCGTACCCTCATCACTCTTGTCACATGGAACCACTTCCAGGTGTTGACATCTACACTATATGGGTGCACCTTATGTGCTCCGATATGACCTGGAGCCAGTCTAGTATTTTTATTCAAGTTCAATCTACACTGCACTGTAGAAAAAAAAATGGAGGTTATGAACATGAGAAAAAGGTAGACGACAGAAAAAAATGTTTGCATTGCAAGTCAGACTGCATTAAGTACAGTATGGATCAAACCACAGGATCCTCATATTATGCACAAACTGCCCTTTAGGAAGCATGGGAAACATCAAATGTAAAAAAAAATTGGGATAAAATATAAACATTTGTGTCATGAAATGTTAAAAAGCCGGAACACAGAAGGGGCTGTCAGCTGCTAAGGGGGAGGGATTGGGTGATTGACAAAATGTACATAAGCATGACAAACCAACTAACCAATGGGTAAAAATATGTAAATTAAAGAAACATGCCACACCCCTCACAGCACAACAGCTGAACTAAGCAGCAAGGATAAAAAACTAAGCAGAGGGGTCATCATTTTTAAAAATCGATCATGACAAAAGCAAAATGTAATAATTAAGATAAATAAACAGTATTACCTTGAGACACAGTAGTCAGATTAAATGCTTCCCCTACACAGCAGTTAAGAATACTGACAACACTTTTTTATGCAGTTTCAACAGCTATCTCAGTACCACCATTGATTCCATAAAATATTTATGAAGCATTACCATACATGTCCAGAATCATGGTAGTCTGTAAACTGAGGGGTTCAAATGGTCCATCTCCAGTTTTAGGTTTCTTTTTGGACACTTCTTTCTCAGCATTAGGTAGCATATTTTCCTTTTTTTTATCTCAACAGTTGAGGAGATCACGTGATGTGCTTGACTCACTAGCAGCTCTCACTGCAAGCTTCCGCCAATCTCCTCTTCAATCCTCTCAAATCAACGGTTAATTGTTTTCTTTTATTTTCAAAATAGGTCGGATTATTATTGTTACTGCCTACTTTACTGGATTCTATCATTAGAAACATTGTAATTGGCTTACCAGTGCTGCGATGGAGGCAGAAATGTGTCCGGCCTTGCCGAGGCACCCCCCCCTCCCGGTTTCACCTGAGAAGCAGGCCAAAAAATCCAAACCACAGCAGCAATCATCGAGTAAGCAATTGGGTGCTTCCATGACTCCTGTACCACTCACCAAGGAGAGATTCCTCCAGGAGTTGCAGCCTTTTAGGAAGATGCTACAAGGCATAGCCACCGAACTCAAAACTATGCAGAGTGAGATGGAGGATATGAAAATGCAGCTTACAGACTCTGAGGCACATATTAGCTCACTGGAGGCCTGGCGAGACTCATTGGAGCCTTAAATTCACAAGTTGAAACAGCAAATCACTAAACTACAATTAAAGACTGAGGATCTTGAAGGCCGCAGTCAGTGGAACAATATTTTGATTTGTGGTTTGCCAGAGGCCGAGGAAGGTATTTCTACGATTGCCTTCATCCAAATGTTGCTCACTTAGATTGTCGGTCCCTCTCCTCATAATCCAACTTACCTAATTGAGCGTGCCCATAGACCTTTCAGGCCCAAACCCCCAGATTCAGTTCCTCCTAGACCCATCATCATTAAATTTTTGAATTACCTGGAGAAACAGCATGAGTTAATGAAAACACGGCAGCTGCAAGCCATCATATAGGAGGGCAAAAAGCTACACCTCACGCAAGACCTGCTCTTGGAGACCGGCCAGAAAAGGGCTGCATATCACCCGGTAGTCAATAAATTGATAACTACAGGTCTGAACCTTAAAATGGTTTACCCTGCCCGGTTGCACGTACTGGTGGAGGGATCCTGGCTATCCTTTGAAACGGCACCCCAAGCCCTGTCAGAGCTATGCACAAAACTACCTGCCCTTTTCAAAGACACTTGAATTCAGCTGGGGGCTGGTTTGCCTTTCTAAATTGCATTCTACAGTTGTGAAGTTCGGCTTACCTTGTTTGCTGCATTACAATTGGTTTACAGACTGTTGCAATGGAGTCCTCTTTGGAGGTGGGGTAGCACCAATGATCCCTGTGCTTTCTCCTTGAAGATTGATCTGCCTGCAGTGCCAGAGAGTCGTTCCCCTGAAGACTGGGCTGTCTGTGTGGCAACAGGAGCTGGCTGATGCACTCACAGTTTGAGGAAAGAGTCTGGCCCATTCTGTATCATTGGAGGAAGTTTCAGGATCTGTTTGTGCTACCTGCCATTTCAGAGGGACTCTGTTGTTACTGGCACTGGTCTGTCTACACTTCGGCCCCCCACCTGACTGATCCATGTAATTAGTTTCAGAGGGGGGTCTCCTTTCCTTTTCTTTTATTTTGTATCTTAAACTTATCTAGCTGGGCAAATTTAGTAGCAATGCCTTGACAGTGTGTTACAGGGAAACAGTTTTTGATCGGGGATCAACATTGGGCTGTCTAGATCCACAATCTCTCTCCTTTTTTTTTTTTTTTTTTTTTGCCAATCTTAATCTTACACTACTCTACCCTTTCACTTTGCACTTGTCTGTGCTAGCACTAACTTCTCCACATCATCACAGCATCTAGCTGCTCGATGTTCCATGCTACACTTGTGGAATTCTATTTCTTTCGGCCTTTAACCTTGGTGGACCTAGACGTGCGGCTTATATAATTTTGCTACAGGAAGAGGTTGGGCTTTAACCTTTCCCTTTCTTAATAATTGTTACTAACCGTTGAAACAGTTTATTGGTTAAATTTTATTGCTGTGCAGACAGGTTGGAAGGGGGAGCGGGGGCTGAGAGGTGGGGGGGTCAGCGGATGGAAAGCCTCACACACTGGATTGTTGGGGGCAGGACCTTGATTATTCTCCCGTTAATCTGTTGTTGCAAGGGACTTCTAATGCCACTTTTTTGGGGTCCTAAGGGAGTTTACATAACGTAATGTCCCATCTGGTATCCATTTTTTTCTCTTTGTTTTATAGAACACATACTTGGGGCTAATTTGCATTTAGGGGCTCCAGCCAGTTTAGCCAGTGTAATCAGGGTTTTATGGGAACTGCTCTGTGCCTGTTTTTCCATTTTTAATTATGGGGATTTGCTACATAGTGAGGTGGCAATTGTACATAAGTTTATTTGGGAGCGGGCAGTGGGGGAATGGGGGACTTTTTGGGGAATTGAAGGGGCTATTGCTAAATGGTTCTGGTACAGTGAGGGGGCTGAGACAAGATTATGGACATGTTGGAGAGTCATGGATGGAATCACTCAGAAGGGCTGGCATTGTTTTTGGACACTACAGACTGACTGTTATCTTATGTTACGAAGGAGGTGGGGGTGGTTATTTGTCTCAGAAGGGGTTTCAGGGTGGGGGAAGGGGGCAGAGTGAGTTATAGGGATCAAGTAATGGATGTAACTATGCGTTTGTGTGATCCTATGGTTAGTAGGCTAACCGAAGTCATGACTTGGAACGTCAGAGGTTTCAGGGAGCAGCTTAAACAGTATCAAATTTTGCAACATATTTCCTTATTTGGTAGCCACATCTCTTTCTTACAAGAAACACATTTACTTTCCAGTGATGCTAACAAACTGCGCTGTCAGGGAGTGGGCCAACTGTTTGTGGCAGGGGTTTCAACCTCTAGAAAAGGGGTCACGATCTTAATACATCCCACCATCCCCTTAAATTCGAATCATATAATCTCTGACCCGATGGGACATTATATCTTTGTTGTTGGTACTCTGGATTGTACTGAATTAATTCTGTGGAGTGTATATGGACCTGTAGGGGGTGACCCAGCCTTTTTTATGGAATTGGCAGACAAGCTGGCCCTACCTTTATCCATATCCTTGATCATTGGACGGGATTGGAATTTACCTTTTACTCAAGATATGGATAAGGCCAATGGTCATTTAAAACCCCTGTCAGCAGTGCAAAGGGCCCTACAGAACTTTCTGGACCTAACAGGGTTATGTGACCCATGGCATATTCTTAATCCTCAATCCCGTTCCTTTTCTTTCTATTCTATGGCACATCACACATCTTCTAGACTTGACTATGTCCTAATAAGCTACCCACTTCTTACTAGTTTAATTAATGCAGGCTTGCCCCCATTGTTCTCTCTGATCATGCACCGGCCTGGGTCTCAATTAAACTTGAACACAACTCACAAAAGGACACCTCATGGAGACTTAACACCCAACTCCTTAAAGATAATTACATTATCTCTAAAGTATCCAGTCAGATTCAAACATTCATGCTGACCAACCAGGATACTGTCACAAGATTTGATCATATATGGTGTGCACTAAAATGTTTCTTGCAGGGGGAATTTATTAGAATAGCCTCAAATAGGAAGTGCCAGCATGAATCGGAGATTCTCTATTTGCTAGGGCAAATATGTTTCCTTGAGCACTCCCTCGCCTCAGATTCCTCACCAGATACCCTGCAGGACCTCCTTTCCTTATGTGACAAATACTTCACTTTGTTACAGGAAAAAGCAGAATTTGCAATTCTTAAAACGCAATCCAAATATATAGAACAAGGAGAGAAAGTAAGGAAGTTCCTGGCTTTCAGGTTGAAAAAGCTAGAGGCCTTGAGAATAATACCATCCATTACACCTTCTGATGGGTCCCTAAAGGCCCACCCTAGAGAGATAGTTTCAGTCTTTGAACAATTCTACTCCAATTTATACAGAAAACCATTGAACCCAGCCACAACAGGCAAGATTAGCTCTTATTTGGATTTTGTACCTTTACCTTGTTTATTAGAGCACCACTGTACCTTTCTTTCTAATCCCATATCTCTGGATGAAGTAGAGGTTGCTATTTACAGTCTAGCCCTGAACAAGGCCCCAGGCACTGATGGATTTCCATCAAATTTCTATAAAGCCTTCCTTAAAGATCTTTCCCTACTGCTGCTTCGGCTTTATCATTTCATTTTCTCTGCGGACTCACCAGATCCCTCCCTTTTGCAGGCCACCATAGTCTTGCTTCTTAAGCTGGACAAGCCCCTATACAAACATCTAGCTATAGATCCATGTCTTTGTTAAATTTTAACATTAAGATTTTTGACCAAAATCCTAGCCTTCAGAATAAGGACAGTATGGACTGGGTTGCTTAGTCCAGAACAAGTTGGGTATGTCCCTGGACGTTCCTCGGCTGATCATTTGTGGAAAATTGCCCACCTCTTCAATGTTGCAGGGTCTTCAGATGTGTCAATGGCCTTAGTTTCATTAGATGCTGAGAAGGCATTCAATAGGGTTGATTGGACCTTTTTATGGTCCACTTTGCGAAAGATGGGCGTCCCTACTTCTTTTCTGCAGTGGCTATAAGTTATCTATTCAGCCCCATCTGCCAAAATTTATTGCAATAGTGTGTTTTTGTCCTTATTTCCTCTCTACACTGGCACTTGCCAAGGCTGTCCCCTTTCTCCTTTCCTATTTAATTTATATCTAGAACCTCTGATTAGGCAACTTAAGCTGTCAGACTCTGTAAGAGGTATTCCAGTTGGGCAGCTCACTTTGGCATTTTCAGTTTATGCGGATGATATATCACTACATCTTTCTAATCCTGTCTCCTCTCTTAGGGGAGCCTTGCAGATAATTGAACAATATAGCAAATACTCTAATTATAAGCTCAATCTCAACAAGTCAGAAATATACCCCCTCAACCACCTAACCTGTAAATAAGACTTTAATTCTTTTGGCATGAGATGGTCATCAGAATTAAATATCTTGGGATTGCTCTCACTACAGATCCAATAATGTTGCAAAAACTCAATTTAGAGAACCTGCTGGTGGTTATACAGCAGGATCTCACAAGGTGGAGAGACCTCCCATTATTACTTTTAGGAAGAATAAACACTATCAAAATGAATATTTTCCCTAGATTATTTTACCCATTGAACATGCTTAATTTCTAGCTTGCCATAACTTTTTTCAAGCATATTCACTCTCTTATTACTTCCTTCATTTGGCTTGGAAAATCTCCAAGACGCTGTTACCTTAAACTAGGCTTGTTTAAGAGTTCTGGTGGCATTAGACTACCTAATTTCCTGTTGTATTATTGGGCCAGTCATCTATATAAACTTGGGAAATGATTGTCTATCCCCCTAAAGCCAGTTGAGGACATGTACATCCCACAATGGCTGCAAATAGAATCTCAGTTGATGGGATCCCACAACATATCTCCGAATTCTATTTAATTCTCATTCATTGAAGTTAATTCCGGAGGTGTTGAGATCTTCACCTACTGGGAGCTCCCTAAAGGTTTTTACACAAATCTGTGCATATATAAAAAGCAGTCCATGTAAAGACCCTGCACAACCCATTCTCTCTAACTTAAACATCAAAACAGGGGGCATAAAGGTGCCTCCTAAATGGATCCCTATATCACGAGAAATTCAGGTAGCAGACTTCTATTCTCAGAAATTTCTTATTTCTCTTTCAGAATTGATAACTAAGGTTCAGCTCAACTCCACCTACACTTTTAAAATTTACCAGCTGAGCCACTTAATTTTAAAATAATTTGGGCAGAGTCCAATGCCTTCAGGGTTATATAATTTCCTCACCCAGATTCAAGATTTGGCCTCCGAGCCTCATGGGGTTTCCAAGTTATATCTCACTCTTTTCATGGTCCCACAGAATCTCCCTCTATCAGGTTCCAAAGTATGGGAGCAATTACTCCCAGATCACATTTTTAATTGGTCACGTTTATGGAAGGACCTTTATATGTATCTAACGCAATATAGGCTAAGGCTTACCCAATATCATATTTTGAATAATATGTATTATACCCCTCTCAAATTGGAAAAGATGGGTTGTCTCCCTTCCTCTATGTGTACTAGGTGCAATAACAGAATGGGTACTTTGCTACATGTTTTTTGGTCCTGTGAAAAGGTTTCTCCCCTGTGGACCTATATTCGGGAGCACGTTGATCCCTTATTGGGCCTGTCAGATTTTTTCTCCCCTGAAATTTGTGTTATTGGAGATTATTCCCAAATTCCAGTCAAAGAACGAAGACACTACATGGCAATCATCTCCCTGATGGTCACAAAATTAGTGTTTAGACATTGGATAGATCAGGCAGATCTCACTTACCAGGAGTGGCTACATGAACACTCTTTCTCTCTCAGAATGGAACACCTGATTGCAAGCTACCGACATCATATTCCGGCATTTAACATAAAGTAGGGTAAGCTGTATGCCCTATACCTTCACTAACATTTAATGGACCTTCCCTGGACCCTCATCCCAGTTCAAAACTCATTGTTTTTAACTTAGAGGTATGTTTAAGGGCTCTGCTCACTCTGCCAAGGGTGGGGGGAGTGGGGGGAATGGGGAAGGGGTGAGGAGGACTTGGGGGAGGATAGTTGTATCTGTGTTCATCTCTACTGTCACTGGATATGGTTGTTTCATTTGTGCATACTTAAAATTAATAAAGTTAACTTAATATCAAAAAACATATCTCCTCAACAGTCCTCAAAACAGCAGGATTAACAGCATTTACTTTATTTTTTAACTCATTCCATGCCTTTTTTGTTAATATTCTTAATATTGACACCAAACTTTCCAAGTATGATACCCTTGTTCAACAACATTTCTTCAATAATTGTTAGTTTCTCATCCTCTGTGAAATTAATTTTCTTTGTTTTGGCAGTCATCTTTTTGGTTTTTGCTCAGTGACTAGGTAAGACCACATTTTAAGACCAGACTAGGTTGCATAGCAACAGTGTGATAAGACCAGTCTAACATAGGACCAACCTCTTTTTATTCTGTGCAACAGACTTATCATGCTACGTTATGCTAGCCTAACTTATTGGTCTTAAACCTGATTTAGGCTTACAAATATAAGCCACCTTTGTGCAACCGACTGCAAAATTGGACATAGTACTCAAGGTGGGGTCTTAACCAGTGATCTATATAGGGACAACATCACCTCCCTCTTCCTGCCGGTGGTACCCCTTCCTATGCACTCCAGCATGACACTAGCCCTCCCAAATGTCTTGTCACACTGCCTGGCCACCTTTAGGTCTTCCAGTAGAAAAACCCCCAAGTCTCTTTCTTGCTTGGTCATTGTATCACTCCACCCATTTTATACTCTTCCTCAGGGTTTCTATGTCCCAAGTGCAGTATTTTGCACTTTTTTGCATTAAAACCCCGTTACCACAGCCTTGACTACTCCTCCAGTTTTTTCAGATCCCTGCCCATCCTTTCCACACACCCTCCAGGGTGTTTACTCTGTTTCAGATCTTGGTGTCATCCACAAAGAGGCAGACCTTACCTTCCAGTGCCTCTGCTATGTCACATACAAATACATCAAAGAGGACTAGTTCCAGCACTGAACCCTGAGGTATCAACTGGTCACTCTCCCTTCTTGGAGCAAACTCTGTTTACCACCACTCTCTGTCACCTATCCTTTAATAAGTATCCCACCTAGGTTACCACCTTATTGCCCACCCCTAAGCTTCCCAACATACTTACCAGTCTCCTATGTGGTACAGTGCAGAAAGCCTTGCTGAACTTCAGATAGGCCACACACACCACTCCTCCCTGATCTAATTCCTTTGTGCCTCAGTCAAAGAGATCTATCAGATTTGTTTGGTATGACCTTCCCCCTGTGAATTCATGCTGCCTTAGATACTGTAACCCATACACTGTGGGATTTGGTACAAATGCATCCAGATGTATGTGAATAGGATACAGACATCTGCATTCATCTGCATGGACACAGCACTCATTCAAAATATGGATGGAAGTGATGCATCCTCTTCTTTAAAAGTCTGAGAAGTTGAGTGAAGGAGTGGCAGACAATCAGAGTAAAGACACTAGAAACTCAAGCTTAGCAGGTTGTAATGTACCTTCAGAGGAGTTGGAGAGGGCAGAAGCAGGAAGGTGGCTGGCAGCAAGATGAGCCCCACTGAGCAACATGTTGCAGAGACACACCCTAGTCTGGACAAGAAAGCTAGAGGGAAGAATGAAGAAATGGTCAGCTGTTATAGTGCCGCTAAGAACAGTGGTGCTAGCTAAATTGGTGGGAGGGCTCAAACACAAAGGGAGAAAGCAGACAGAAGAGAGGGGGAGGAGAACAGCAGTCTCGGCAGGAGGGGGCAGCTGAACTACAGCACAGCAGGAAGTAATTTGAGCCAAAGGCAAGATGACCAGAAAGGAGAGTAAGAGAAAAGAAGGAATTACACGGAGATTCAGAGCACATCAAATTAAGTTACACAGAACAGCTGTAATGACTTAAAAAATCAGTTCAGACTAAAACAGTATAATCTAATATTTGTACACAGTAGCAGAGTTCAAATTGGGTAAAACAATTCAGTTCTGACTAAAAAGCATTAGTAATTAGTTCTTAAACACTATGAAGGGAAATAGGAACCCATGATGGAGGGCCTCATCACACTTTGCAGGTCTTACATTATTTCATAATTAATGGTCTCCGATAAGCCATGGTGCCAAGTATATGTTTATAATTGTGAATGCCAAAAGTACTGAAGTACAATAACTACCAGAGGAAAAATTAATAGCCCCATTATCTTGCCTGTGCTGATGGCTCTCAAACTGAAGCTTCAGGCAGGGATCACCATGGCTAGATAGAGCTAATTAGGCATGCACATTCAAGGTGGGAGCATGCATGATGTCACGACATCCTATGTGACACCAGTGCACTAAGCATTGGCATGGACTTCAGGAGGGCTGACTTTGGCAAGATGGGAGAGTGCCTTAGAAAAGCACTAGCAAACAGGCTAGAAGGAGGAGTGGAGCAACAATGGGGAAATATCAAAACTGCCATCACAGAGACAACAAGCCTTTGTGTGAAGCAAATAAACAAATCAAAATGAAAGAAAAAGCCACTATGGTTCTCAAAAGAGGTGGCGGTGAAGGTTAGGGAGAAAAAGATAGCATTTAGGAAGTATAAGGCAACACAGAAGGAGCAGGACAGAGAACTGTACCAGTTAAGGCAGAAGGAAGCAAGGAGGATAGTCAGAATAGCAAAGGCACAAACTGAGGAAAAGATAGCTAACTCAGTTAAGAAGGGGGATTAAACCTTTTATAGGTATATCAGGGAGAAAGACAAAGGGAGGGATAGGAGGCTGAATAGAATGGATGGTGGGTGGGCAGAGAGTGACAGTGAAAAAGCAGGGATACTGAATGAATACTTCTGTTCAGTATTCACAAAAGAGGAAGTGGAGGAGGTGCCTAATCCAATTAACAGAAGCACTCTGGAGAGGGGGGTTGATCCCAGTCCTTTCACAGAAGAAAGGGTTCTGAAAGAATTCCTAAAACTGAAGGTGGACAAAGCAATGGGGCCAGATGGAATTCATCACAGAATTCTAAAAGAATTAAGCAGAGAACTAGTGACACCACTGACTATCCTTTTTAACAAATCATGGGAGGATGGGGTGGTACCTGAGGACTGGAAGAAGGTGGATGTGATTCCCCTTCACAAAAGTGGGACCAAGACAGAGGCAGGAAACTACAGACCTGTCAGTTTGACCTCTGTGGTAGGGAAAGTGATAGAATCACTTCGGAAGGAAAGAATTGTTGAGTACCTAGAGGCCAGTGGGGCACAGGACCCAAGGCAGCGTGGGTTCATAGCAGGAAGGTCATGTCAGATGAATCTATTTGATTTCTTTGACTGGGTGGCCAAAGTAGTAGACCAGGGAGGGCCTGTGGACATGGTCTACTTAGACTTTAGCAAGGCATTTGACACAGTCCCACACAAAAGATTAATAGTCAAATTAACTAGCCTGGGAGTGGGTCCCAGGGTGGTAGCCTGCGTAAAACATCGGCTGAACAAGACACAGAAGGTAATTGTAAATGGAGTCCACTCTGAAGAAAGAGGGGTTACAAGTGGGGTACCACAGGGTTCAATACTGGGTTCAGTCCTTTTTAATGTCTTTATAAGTGACATTGCAGAGGGACTGGAAGGAAAAGTATGCCTCTTTGCAGATGACACAAAGATCTGCAACAGGGTTAATACACAAGGAGGCATGGAAAGGATGAGAAGGGACTTGGCAAGGTTGGAGGAATGGTCAAAAGTATGGCAGCTTGGATTCAATGCAAAGAAGTGCAAAGTAATGCACCTGGGAAACAAAAACCAAGAGGAAGATTACACAATGGGGGGTAGTAACAACAACAAAACTGGAAAGAGACCTGGGGTAATCATATCAGATGACCTTAAGGTTGGCAAGCAATGTGAGAAGGTGGAAGGGAGGGATGGGGGGATACTGGGATGTATAGGGAGAGGTATCACCAGCAGAAAACAGGAAGTTGTTATCCCCCTTTACAGACAGTTGGTGAGACCCCATCTGGAGTACTGCATCCAGTTCTGGAGACCCCCATCTCCACAAGAACATAGACAGGATGGAGGCAGTTCAGAGGAGGGCAACTAAAATGGTGCAGGGTCTGCAAGAGAAGCCATACGAGGAGAGACTAAAGGAGCTTAATATGTATACCCTTGAGGAAAGGAGGGAGAGGGGGACATGATAGAAATGTTTAAGTACCTCAGTGGAATCAACAAAGTCCAAGAAGGTAGCATCTTTCAGAAAAGAGATGCAAGAACAAGGGACACAATGTGAAGATAGTGGGGGGACGGCTCAGGGACAATGTGAGGAAGTATTTTTCACAGAGAGGGTGGTGGACACATGGAACAGCCTTCCTGAGGAGGTTGTGGGGTCTAAAACTGTGGGAGAATTCAAGAATGCATGGGACAGACATAAGGCAATTTTTATGGGGGGTAGGAAGAAATAGGCTGTTGGTTAAATAGGATCTGCAGCTTATCCTCTAGGTAGGGAAATGGGCAGGCTAGGTGGGCCAAGCGGTCCTTATCTGCCATCAAAGTCTATGTTTCTATGCACTGACTTGTAATCACGCAAGCATGTTAGCACAATGGAAAAGATAGATGATTGCATGTGTTAACATGCTGAGCTATGTGTACCCACACACACCCTCTGGCATGTGAAAACCATGGACAGGATTCACAAAGAAAGCTGAAATTCCCACAGCTGTGGGAAAAAGGCTTGCTGCAGTGCAGAAATGCAGTTGTGCTGTATTCTCAAAGAAAACCAGCGCAGCTGTGGATATCCGTGAAAAATGCCACAGGTGCGACAGTTTAGCTGCCTCAGGACTTGAGCAAGTGCTGCGAATCTACAGCTGCGGAGGCTGTGAAGGCACAGCAATAGGGAACCACAGTAGCTAAAGCAGCAGACTGTAACAGTGCTGCTATAATATGAAGCAGACAGCACACACAGAGACCAGCAGCCAGTCCCCAACTGGGACCACAGCAGCACCACAGGTACCAGCTATACCTTGGCACCACAGTGGCTGACTGTCCCTGCTGGTCATCCCTCCCTCCCTGGGATGTTCCTGTGGCCTGCAGGGGTAGCACTCACTGCTGGCTGGTCAGGCTCTACTGCTTGTGGGGCTCTGTCATGGGCTGCACTGGGTCTAGTGGTTGTTGCCTATTGCCATATAATGGCAATGTGTGCTTTCAGTCCTGTAACATCAGTCACTGCTATACTGTCTGAGATGCTATTACCTGTGGTACACCTCCACCTTAATTGATTCCAATTGCTGGGGTACTACTGCAGTGTGCTGAGGGAGAGTTATACCTCATTCCACTGTGTGTAACATTCGTTCCACAGCTGTGGAAAAAACTGGCTGTGAATAGCCTTTCAGGGGCTGTGCCTTACTTATCTCACATCTTTTTGTCCTGAGGGACTTCCACAGCTGCACTTTTTTCCACAGTCCATAGTGGCTTTTCCCACAGCTGTGGAGGATTTTGTGAATAGCACTTTGAGCAAACTCCCCTTTTTTTCTGTAGCTGAGGAAGTTTTGGTGACTTAGGAAAGGTTTTGCACCTTCTGGAAGCTTTGAGAATCTTGCCCCAAGTGTGTGAAAGCTGACTGAGGAGGAAGTACGTGTCCAACCATCAACATGGCTTAATGGCAGCTGAGCAAAAGCATTCAAGGGCTGAGGTAGAGAAAACCTCCTAAGACCCTCTGATCACAACACAAGTCAGAAAAAAAAAACAATGACAGATAACACAAGCATTTAGGTGAAGAAATCCCCAGCAGCTCAGCAATGAAATGCTGCCCATGGATCACGTCTGTAGACTGCCAATGGAGAAGCCAGGCAAAATACCAAGGCACAATTTCCTTAGTATTATAATTTCTTATTTTCCTTTTTTTACAGAAATTAACCATACAGAAACCTGAAGCTGGTGGGGGGAACAACTGATACAAGAGCTGAAGGAAATTCCCAGGAGTCCTACACTACCCAAGAAATAAGTACAATGTACCTGCCTATGGCACCTTTCTTTTTTTGTTAAATGGACACCATTAGAATACCCTAGCATGGCAGAGGAGGCTCCCAGTCCATGGATGGAAATGGGTAAAGCAGGTTAGCCAATCTGAAAGCTGCAGCTTAACAGGCATGATTTTAATTTAGGGGTGCTCCTTGGAACCAGGCAGTCACAACCTGCTATGCAGAATTGCAGCCCCATCAGAAATCTTGAAAATCTTGAAAACCCTTGACAGAAGATAAAGGTAGCTGTTTCCCCTTTCAGTGTCACAGCTGAACTGGGAGTTGCTCCTGCTTGGAATCCTCATATGCCTAACATTCTAAAGCTTGGCCTGTGACATTCCCCTGGTAAAAGTGCACTATACCCAGTTGTTGTGAATACCCATGACAATGTGGTCTGCTACAGAATGACATTTCAGCCAATATACTAAATAGGGATGTAAGTTTGTCATGGCAGTCATTCACGTCATTGATTCCATGACGTCTGATCTTGATTCAGGACTTCCATGACTTTCGCTAGTGTCATCAGAATGTAGCAATGATGACAGTGCCACAGCATTTATTACTGTTTACTAATGATTTCATGAACAAACAATGAGTCATTAAAACCTCATCCATGACAAACTTACATCCCTAACTATAAATGCTACATGTCATAAAATGACTATCTTGAAAATTTGGTGTCAAAGAAAAAGAAAAAGAAAAAAAAATATATATATATATAACTGTTAAGAAACATTTTGTGTAGTGCCAGTCTTGACCCCATCAGGTGTGCTCCGTGATCCCATGCCAGTGAGCTGAGTTTGGGGGTAAGCTCAGTGACTCAGCTGGATGGGGTGAGGGAGGGGATGGTGCTGTTATGCGGCACCCCACCCAGTCAGGGAATGAAAGCTGCAAGGTTGTCCAAATGAGCCTGGGTATACTGAAGACAACTGTCCTCTTGGCATAGGGCTCTGTACCTCTGCACTTTTGGGTGGTAGAAGGCACTGTGCATTGTCAGACAGATGGACTCTTTGCCCTGTGTGTCTGTATTTGCCCATAAAAACAAGATGATGCAAAATAAAGCTTTTTGTATAACTTTTTAATCCAAGTCCAGTTACATATGGATAATTTAGGTGAATGTTTATCATTTCTGAGAATAAGAACTTTATAAACAGCTGCCAGTTAGAAATGATTTCCTGTCCTCTTTAATTCTTGACATCCATCCTGCACAGAAGTGCAGTGCCTGCACTACTGTAGGTGAATGGAGTCTCTCTTGGTGCAGGGCTCAAAGGGCCCTGTGCATCTTCATTTCTTCAGGCAGGTCCCAAAGTGACCTGCATGAATGAGGATACAAGTCCACTATCTCAAAATAAAAGGAAATTCTTTGCAAAAAACATAGTTAATGTACCAGTTGGGGCTCAGCTTAACACCACTAAAGTAGGAAAATGTGTCATTAGGGTTTCTAACCCTAAATCCCCTTCCCCAACCCCACCTCCCCAAGCAACAAAAAGAAAAAAAATAGGGTTTGGGATTTCCAGAGTCTTAGCAAATCAGTGGTGGGGTCTTCCTTAGGGTGGTGAGCCCTAATGCCCATCCTGTTAGCTAAGCAAACAGTATCAAATGTGATCTCCTTTCTTCATGCAGGGCTCACATAGCCTTACATGAAGAAAAGTAGAATAGATTGTGTTGGCAACATGTGGTGAGACATACTTCTCTACCTTTGAAGAGTATATCACTAAGAGGCACAGACTTGGAGCTGTACCTTGTGCTTCAAACAGGATGCTGTGGGCTGGGGAGAAGGGTGAGAAGTATGGTTGACAACCCCAATGAAGACCCCACCACTGATTTGCCAAGAATCCAGAGACCCAATATCCTAATCTTTTTTTCCTTTTATGTCTTGAGTGGTGGGGGGAGTTAGGGTTAGGAACCCTAACACCACATTTCCTTACTTCTGTGGTATTAACTTGAACCCTAACAGATGAATTAACAATGTTTTTTCCCAAGAATATATATTGTGTATATACACCCCCCCTTCCTCCTGAACACCTGCTGATAATTGTGAAATATTCCCCAGTGTCCAGTGGTCCCCCACCCCATGCCCACATCCCTCCACCCTGACCCACCCTGTCCTTGGCACCAGCCCCCAGCAGGTCTGACTTTCTTCAGGCCTACCCATCTTGCCCCCAGTGCCCAATCCTGGGCAACTGGCATAGACCCTCTTCTCACCTCCATAGCTGACTGCTAACTGACAGTTTATAATCATGCACCTACTGTACTAACAATTGATTATAGTAGGTGTGCTATCACAAACTGTATGTTGGTGGCCCACTAGGGATGGGGCAGTGCTGGATCTGCTGCTTACAAACAGGGACAACATTGCAGACATCCCAGTGGGCAGTCCCCTGGGTACCAATGATAACCATACAGTGTGGCTGAACATAAAGACTGGAGCAGAGGCAAATAACACAAGGATGGGGATCCTGGACTTTAGCGGGGCAGATTACAAAGAAATGGGAGCCTTCCTCAGAAACAGGACAAAATAATAGAGGGCATAATTAAGGCAACCAGTATCTGAATGAAAGAAGTGAGTAAAAGCAGAAGGAAAATGAGACAGGTATGGTTCTGTAGGAAGTGGTGAAAGTGGCAAAGAAAAACAGGATGGTATTCAACAGGTACAAGGAAATACAGAGGGTGGAGGACAGAGATGCATACCAAGTAAACCAGAGGGAAGCAGGAAAGGCAATGAGGAGAGGAAAGATGCAGCAGAGGAAAGGATAGTCATATAGTTTTTAATTTAACTGTTAAATTGTTAACTTTGTTATGTGCTGTTGCCTTGCCTCTCTGTTAAACCTTGCAGTGTCTGTATATCTTTTGTAATTTTGCTAAATTTTGCACTGTTTATTCCTTGTAATGTCCCAGGTTGTACCTGAAAATAGTCATATACTTGTCTAGCATGCTTACCTCGTCAACAAAGGCTAAATAAATAAATAAATAAAATTGGGTAGCTAAAAGGGATAAGACTTTCTAAAGATACATAAGTCAGAAGAGGAAAGCAATCGGAGGGATACTGAGAATTAGGAGGATGGAAGGGGGAGACTGCATAGAAGAAGACCTAAAAATGCTGCCATCCTGAACAGGTTCTTCTGCTCAGTCTTTAGAGTGAAGGGGAGGAGGACCACCAGGGACTAGCAGGTACAGAGGAGTTAGGTGGGCATAAGTTCATTTTCAAAAGAAAAAGCTCTGATGGGATTTTCAGCTCTGAAGGTGGACAAGGCTATGGAACTAGATGGGATACACCCAAGGGTACTAAATAAACTCATTGAGGTGCTAGATGCCCCAGCCTTATTCAACAGTTTACTGGAAACAGGTGTGGTTTCAGAAGACTGGAGAAGAGCAGATGTGGTCCTTCTACATAAGAACAGTAGCAGAGAGAGGCTAGCAATTATAGGCTGGTAAGTCGTACTTAAGTGTTGGGGAAATTAATGTAAACCCTGCTAAAGGAAGACTGGTAGAGTATCTTGGATACAATGGGCTGCAAAACTACAGGTAGCATGGATTCATGGAGTGGGAGGTGGCCATGCCAGACAAATTTGATTGATTTATTTGAGTGATCAGGGAAACAGATCAGGGGAGGGCAGTGGACATGTCCTATCTGGACTTTAGCAAGGTCTTAAATACTGTGCTACACAAGAGATTGATAAAGACATTGAATAGCCTTTGGGTAGGATCCAAAGCGATGAATTAGGTTAGAAACTTGTTGATGGAAAGGCAACAGAGGGTGGTGGTTAATGGCACTCACTGACTTTAATGATGGTAGAGTTACCAGCAGTGTGCCAAAGGGCTCAGTACTAGGACTTTCCTATTCAATATCTTCATAAGTGACATTGCAGAAGAAATGATAGGGGAAGTTGTGCCTTTTTGTAAATGATACCAAAATCTGTAATAGGATGGGCACTCAGGATGGGGTGTAGAAAATGCACAGTGATCTCAGGAAACTCAAAGATTGGTCAAGAGCATGGAAGTTGGGGTTCAATGCCAAAACGTGAAAAATCATGTACCTAGGTCATAGGAACCCAGTTAATAGGACAGGATATGGGAAGATACTGATGATCACTAAGCAGGAAAGAGACCTTTGGATTATCATAACTGATGGCCACCGAAAGTGGCAAGGCAGTGTGACAAAGCAGTGGGTAGAGCTAGTGGGATGCTGGGGTGCATAGGGAGGGTGAACTCCAGCAGAAGGAGAAAGGTGGTGTTGCCACTGTATCACTCACTGGTAAAACCCCAGCTGGAGTACAGTTTTGGAAGCCACACTTCTAAAAGAAAATAGGGTGGAGGCAGTCTGGAAGAGGGCAGCTTAGATGGTCCAGGGATTGCATGAAAAGCCCTTTGAAGAGAGACTGAGAAATCTCAATATGCACACCATGGAATAGATGCAAGCAAGAAGGGGACATGATAGAGACCTACAAGTTCCTCACATGCATAAACAGGGTATAGGAGGGGTATCACTTTCAAATGAAAAACAGCACCAGGACCAGGGAGCATGCAATGAAGCTGCAGGGGGAAATTTAAGAGAGATGTGAGGAAGTACTACTTCACTTAAAGGGTCATAGACACCTGGAACAGACTGCCAGCAGAAGTGGTGGAGGCAAAAACAGTGGGAGTCTTCAGGCATGCATGGGATAGACATAGGGGTATATTAGTAAATAGGCAGGGAGGAGGGGGGGAGGGTCGTTGGATACCATTTAGGGTTTGCTGAGCTAGATTAAGCAGGGAACATCTGTGCATACTAGGTGGGCCAATCTTCACTTTTCTGCCAACAAATCCTAAGCTTCTCTGGGATTGGATCCATGGGGGCATGATGGGGACTAGGTGGGCAGGTTGTGATGGGGGGATTTGAAGCAGAGGTCAAGAGGATCACTGAGTAGCAGGGAAAAATTTCATCATTATCAGCCTGATGTTTGGGGGAAGGCAGAGGAACCACTGGACACCAGGGAAAAAGTGCATTCCATTAGCACAGCGAGGTG
Organism: Neoceratodus forsteri; assembly: GCA_016271365.2. Classification (NCBI taxonomy): domain Eukaryota; kingdom Metazoa; phylum Chordata; order Ceratodontiformes; family Ceratodontidae; genus Neoceratodus; species Neoceratodus forsteri. The sequence goes on along the minus strand of CM057455.1, from coordinate 1,209,168,611 downwards.
AAAACAGTGAATCCATAACAGAGACAGCTGCACACCGACAGCAACTGCAGTGACTGGAATTTCAGTCTGACAGGTGTGTTACCTCGATGTGTGTCCTGTACCATACTGTGCGATGTTGGGTCAGAGCAAGAACCGACAAGGACAGTGAACCGACCATATCAGGGTGTCACAATCATGATCCTGACAGAGCCAGAGTCAGTGTTTGGATTGTCCAGTCAGTGAAAGGGGGTGTTCACCCTCATCTCATATGATGGTGCATCTCCAAGGTTGTTCATTTTAGGTGGAGGGGGTACAGGAGGCACAGCCCCCTGTGTGGGGGGGGTGCAGTCCCCCACATTGCTGAATTTATTTTGCTGTTTGTCAGTGTGGTGGTTGTTTGCTGTGGGATTGTGTCTTTGTTTTGGTTGTCACTCTAGTGCTGTCACTGTATTGACGGTTGATGTATTTCCCATTGCTGAAGCTTGTTGGAACCAGGAAAAAGTAATAAATGTCAATAGGGGTGTTCAGGGGCCAGAGAAACCACTGGGCATCAGGGAAAAATTAATAAATATCAGCAGGAATGTTCAGGGGTGGGAGGACCAATGGCCCCAGGGAAAAACTGATCAATATTGCTGGGGTGTTCAGGGGACAGTGGACCACTGGACACTAGGAAATAGGCAAACATATCAGCAGGGGTGTTTGTGAGGACACCACTGGACATCAGAGAACCATTAATAAATATCAGTGGTGTGCTCAGTGGCAGGGGGCCAAAAGACCACCAGTACAGGCAGCCATGACAAGCGCTGTGGGGGTATAAACTCGGTTTGCTCCTGACCTGTTATGAGGCCCGCTATGGGGTTATTTGCATCTTATGGCAAGATTACGGCAGATGTGAGGAGTGATTGCCATTAGTGGGTCCTGACAACTTTACTTGATTGTGATAAAATTCCCCATAGCACCCTATTGGCCATATACCTCCCGAAGCCAGTAGGCATTGGTGTTTGCAATCAGTCAGGAAACTGCCTGTCTGGTATATTGGAACATGCCTTTAATGCCCTCAAATACCCTAGCTTGTTCCAGTATACCTCTGGTTTGCCCCAAGCACTAAATCTTTAACTTACTCACTCCATGTTCCATTATTTTGATTATGTTTTCGTGACTTTGTGTATTTCTGACCTTGTACTCCTGCTATGAAATTGTTGCCATTATTTCTGCACTACTGTAAATCGTCATGCTGCCCTGTCTTTCTCTGCTATGTAACCTCCTGTGTCACTCCTGAAAAGAGGCATGTACTTGTCTAGTGTGTTTACTTGGTCAATAAAAACTAAATAAATAAATTTGCTCCTGGAGTACTTCGTGGGCGCAATCTAGGACCTATGAGTATCCTGGCATTACTATTTCAATTAGAAAAAATGTTCATGAATCAGTTAATCATTGAGAAGGACTTTAACAAACTCTGTGCATGGAGAACAGATGGCATGTGTGCTTGGTAAGATATGATAAAATAACACTAAGATAAAAACAGTCATGAACATGGCCGAAAATAGACAAATACATAATTTTTGTTTGGTTCATGTGTTTCTATGGGAATCGCAAAAGTGATCATGAATATTTTTCGAAGGCTCACACGAAAAAAATCTTTAAAGGCAAAAACATGACAAATAATCAAGAATATGAGGGAAACGAAACTGTGTGCATTTTGTACTACAATTAAAAGTCATATGTGAATAAAATATTAGGCAATCTTTGACTTATGTCCTATTTTGGACAAAGCCTGAAGCAAGTTTGGACTCAATTCCTGTACCAGGCAAGTTATGGTTTACCCACAAGTTAGGATTGACCCACACATTAGGACTTACTTCCTACTTTGTGCAGGGGCATGAAGTATTGAAGGACTCACCCCTAGTGTGCACACTTCCCCCAGCCCCTACCATGTTACCCAAAGCCAAACTGTAAATCCAGGGCTATGTTCCATGGTTCTGCTGCTTTAAGCCACAGGTCTGGGACCTTGTGCAAAGAAGGTAATATGACTCATGTCCTGCTTCAGGCAGCCTAGCCAGTGACAACTTCTTTGTACAGGGCCTGTGAGATCACTCAGAACTTTCTTTGGGCAGGGCAATGTTTTTTTTTGTTTGTCTGTTTGTTTGTTTTTGTTTGTAAAGGTTTTTATACTCCTGGGATGGACAGGGCAGCTTGTTTGCTTGGTGTGCTGTCAGCCACCCTGCTACCTCTCTTCACTTCTTCTTCCAGGTCCTTTGAAGCAGCAAGGCAGAATGCGATGGCTCGGGCAGGGCTTCATGAGCCCCGTACCCCATCCATTTTCTTCCTAGGGTTTTTGCCTCCCACCCAGGAATATGGCAAGCATGGATAGCACATGTGCATGGATGCACACATGCATTCTAAAACCACAAGCCACATTCTACCCACCCCACATATACAAGCCACCTGAGTGTTGGTACTACCACCAGACCTACACTAGGTGGCAGCTAAAAGCTAGGACAGTTTACCTCCTCAATTCAGGAGAAAAGAGCTGCCAGGCAGCCAGTTGCTCCTCTCCTAGCCCTTCCTCCCAGCCAACCCCCAGCAACCCAATCTCGTTCCTGAATTAGGGTCACTTGCGAAGGAAAGGTAAGGTGCAGTACAGCGCCTCAGTCCCAAGGCCCTGTATTATGTGAGTTCTCAGCCTACATTAGTCTAAAAGAGTAAGTCTGCCTAGAAGGAAATTATTTTTCTAGTGAATACTTTTCCTCCCCTGCCCAACACAAGGATATGCATAACTATGATACTACCTTGCACTGGGTCTGAAGCATTAGAGTTTATAAGTGCATTTTGGGGAGATGCATGGCAACAAAACAATCTTCTCCTAGTATCCTTTTATGGATCTTACACACTGTTCTTTTTGCAAATGGTCTCTTTGGTATTCTTACTCTGAGTGTTTACTCAAGAAATAACTCTGTTATACCAAAACTGTGTCTGGGTTATTGTGCGGCCTCTCTCTTTGTCATTATTCTCAACTCAAGCCTCTTTTTGCTCCTAAAAGGCATCTACTGATAAATACTGTGGAACAAATCCCAACCTTTTTGATTCCAAAAATTTCTAATAAAACAAGCATTTGTCAATGCCGAATGTTTGCTTGCTGGCATTAGCATTGGTAGTGTAGAAGTTACAGAGCTGCATAGTAGAAATGGCAGTGAAGTATTGAACTGAAGCCAACCCCACCACCACCCTGCAGAGAGTGACAGGCATTGGGGTGTGCCCTTGGGTCGTCAGGCATAACAGCCACGCCATTTCACCACACCCTACCCTGCTGACACTGACAAGTGTCACGGTGTGCCTTGGGGTGTTTGGCCCTTATGGGCACCCCATTCCATCAGGAAATATGGTGAGATGGGTGTGGTATAGGAGAATGGGGTGAACTTTGGGGCTGAAGAGTCCAAGGCATACCTCGATGCCTCTCACTGGCTGCAGGGTGTGGAATGGTATGAGCATTACAGGCAAGAATCCCAAGTCACACCCCTGATGCCTGTCATTCTCTACAGGGTGGGGCTTTTCGGTTGGAAACCCTAACACCTCAGGCATTCATTGGTATTTTCACTCCAAATTTTAACGTTTTTTTTTGTGACCCCCACCTCATGAACGGTGGCAATATCAATTTGTTAGCCAAAAGCTGCTTATGCACTGCTACCACGCATTTAACACTACAGGTGCAAAACACATTCTGAACAGGATGTGAAAATGACAGCTGTACTGTTCATGGGAGGTGTAAAAATGGCAATGTTGCAAATCTGCAGTAAAATATAAAAAAAACCAGTGAAGTCAATGAAGGCAGTATAGAAACTGTGCAACGCACACCCATAATGTAATTAGTTTGGGGATTTTTTTACAGCAGATTGTCAAGACAGGCATTTTGGGACCTCCTATCATGAACAGTGTCATTGATTTTCTTTATCTGTCCCGAACAATGATTTCCCACAGTGACCACGCATCTCTGTGCTGAAAGTGTGAAAACACATTTCGGCCATGTTGTGAAAAGTGACAGCTGTACTGTTCATAAGGGAGTGTGGAAAAATGCCACTGGTGAAAATCTGGACTGAAAATATTACAGAGTCATGAACTTACAAGGGTGCGTGGAAACTACGCAATGCTGACTCGTAACACAGTCATTTTATGGACTTTTGTCACCAAATTTTCAACATAGCCATTGTAAAACCTCTGCTCATGAACAGTGTAACTGTGATTTTCTTAATCTGTCCCAAACATTGCTTTCGCACACTGACTGCACCATTGTGCGCTACATGGGTGGAAACACATTTTGGACAACATGTGAAAAATGTCAGCTGTACTGTTCATAAGGAAGTGTAATAAAATGGCAATGTGGAAAATCTGGAGTGAAAATATTGAAAATTCGCAAACTTAAGAGCGTGCGTAGGAACTGCGCAACACACACTCGTAAAACAGTCATTTTTAGGAATTTTTTCACCAGATTTTCAACATAGCCATTTTAAGACCTCTGCTCATGAACAGTGTCACTGTGATTTTCTTAATGTGTCCAAAAATAAATTGATTTTGCACACCGACTGCGCCGTTGTGCGCTACCTGAGCAGAAACATATTTTGGGCAAGATGTGAAAAATGACAGCTGCACTGCTCATAAGGAAATGTAATAAAATGGCAATGTTGAAAATCTGGAGTGAAAATATTGAAAATTCGCAAACTTACGCGCGTGTGTAGGAACTGCGCAATGTGTACTTGTAAAACAGTCAATTTTTGGAATTTTTTCACCAAATTTTCAACATAGCCATTTTAAGACCTCTGCTCATGAACAGTGTCACTGTGATTTTCTTACAGTGTCCCATACATTGATTTTGCACACCGACTGCACCATTGTGCTCTACCTGGGCAGAAACACATTTTGGGCAAGATGTGAAAAATGACAGCTGCACTGCTCATAGGGAAGTGTAATAAAATGGCAATGTTGAAAATCTGGAGTGAAAATATTGAAAATTCTCAAACTTACGAGGGTGCATAGGAACTGCGCAATGCACGCTCGTAAAACAGTCATTTTTAGGAATTTTGCCACCAAATTTTCAAAATAGGCTTTTTGAGAGCCCACCTTGTGAACAGTGGCAGTGTCATTTCGTTACTCAGTCCTGAAAGGTGATTTCATGCAGTGACTGTGAAATCACCCTTCGGGGCTGATTTATGCCATGACAGTGAGAGCATTCATGAGAAGGGGTCCCAAAAACCCCATGTTGAAAATTTGGTGCAAAAATTCCAAAAAATGCCTGAGATATGCTGCAAAGTTGAAAAAACCCTATCTATCCCATTATACAGTTTACCGGCATTTCCTCAGTTCACGGTCGGCTTTGAAGAGTGCAGACGTGTTCCCAGTCCACCGAAGATCATTGCGCGGAGTCCAGAGGTAAGTATGGGGTGAGGGGGGGTGTGGGGAGGTGGGGTGCGCAGTGTGTGGGCATGGGTGGGGGCAGACACAGCAAAGGACCGTTTTTGCATTTCAGTTTTTTTTTTTAAATGAGAATGACGTTGGACATTTGCCACGCTGGGGTGGGCTCCCAGCGTGGCACAAGGATGGCTTGTGTGGGGGGCGTGGAGCCAACAGGGGATTGGGCACCCCCGTTGGCAATAGCATGTGTTGCCACGCTGGGGTGGGCTCCCAGTGTGGCACCCTGTACTCTGGGGGGGGAACCAGTGGAGCCGACAGGGGATTGGGCACCCCCGTTGGCTATACCATGTGTAGCCATGCTGGGGTAGGCACCCAGCATGGCATAAGGAGCTCTGTTTTGGTTGGGAGGGCGGCACAGCCGACGGGGATTGGGCACCCCTGTCGGCTACACAGTGTGTGCATGGGGGAGCGAGCACGCAGTATGTGTGCCTGTGTGTGTGTGTGTGTGTGTGTGTGTGGGGGGAGTGCGCATGAGCAGGTGATTTCTTATCGCTGCTCACTGAAGCGTAGCTCCCCCTTTCAATTGTACGCCACTGCATTTTGAAGCTGTCATAGACAGCTCCAGCAGACATTGGAGAACTGCGGCTGCGCCTGCAAACACACTGCCTGAATTGGAAGAGGGCTGCCACACCTCCCAAAACTTGGATGATGGCACTATGTTTCTTTCACATGCGTGCAAGCAAATATAAAAATGTTACTGACATTTTTGGAGACTAATAGAGCCTAGAACTGTAAGCCCACTGTCTGCAAATTTAAGCCTTTATCAATGCAGTTGTATCTAAGTTATAGTTAAGTGGCTGGCTTTTTTTTTTTGGCAGCATTTGATTTATCTAAGCATCACATGTATGAAGCAACATCTCATAGTGTGGCATTTAGGAGCACGTTTTTTGCATAATACTATAGTAGTTACTTAAAGCAGTTTTAATTCTGCTCTGATCATCTATATAAATGAGTTTATAATAATAGAAAATATATATGTATTGCTTATGCTACAGTATGAGAAAGTGCAATGGGAAGTTAGCCAAAAATGGTTGGTACAGTTTAATCTCAAATGCACCCAGTTTCAGCTGACGTGAACTTTTCTGGCACTGCTGCCAGATCAAGATCTCTGACCCAAACCTTCTTCAGGTAGGTGCAGTTGATCCACTTGCATTTGACAGACAGACAGACTTCAGAGAAACATACTGTTACCTTCATGAACATAGATGACTAAAGACTTGCTTTGAAAGCAGGACTCAGTTTATCCTGTTTCTCATTGTTTCCAGGAGCTCATTAAACCATAAAGAAAGGGCTTTCATTTTTTACCCATTCAATGACACTCTGACAATTAAGGCATATTTTACATTAATTATGAGCAACTGCTGGCTGAATGCAAATAGAATGTGACTCACAGTCCTCTGCTGAAACACACCCTTGGTTTTACGTGACTTTGAGCACCTGTTTATAGCCAAAAACCAAATGGAAGCAATCCTCAGGCTGGGGTGCAAATGGTTGTAATGTAGTGTTTCAGTTGTGCAAAATTCTGACTACAAATACCACTCACAGAAACACAGAATAACATGATAACCTCAAGTGTGCTTTATTGATACACAGCAAAGTTTAACAGAGCATTTTCCTCTGTGTTTCCACCCAGCGGTAATTATTGTACTGAGCTTGCAAATAGTAGTGTTTCAAATGTATGACAAAACACCTGACCAATATAAGATCCTAACACAAAGTGACAAAATTACTTTTTCATGTAAGCACAATTTTTTTCAAACCAAATCATTTGCTTTAAGAAAAACTAAGGTGAAAGTACACAAAATGTTATTGTCAAAATAATGAGACTTATACCATGTCAGATTTATCAGTTTTTACTACTGTTCAAACAATGTTGGAATGTCTCATCAGATACAGTATTGTAGCGATAATGCTATAATGTGGCTGTTGCAGGAAGGCATAATGGCACTGGGTATAGCAAATAATATTTTAATCATTATCACTAACGCCCACTGCAATTAGCCCAGAGTTCATCATCTACACTATAGTATTATAGTTATTATAGTAAGTGGATTCTGATGTTTTATTTTTTAATAATTTTCTGTACTGCCACAAATTGCCATAATGCCCGAGATCAGTATCCACACTATAGCATTATAACTATTAGAATGAATGAATGAACCGGGAAACTACAGACCAGTGAGCCTCACATCCATCGTGGGTAAGCTAATGGAGACTATCCTGAAGGAGAGGCTGGTGGCCCTCCTAGAGGCCAAAGGACTACAGGACAGCAGACAGCATGGCTTCATACTTGGCAGATCCTGCCAAACCAACCTGGTTGAGTTCTATGACTGGGTAACTAGGCAACTGGACAAGGGCCATGCAGTGGATGTCCTGTATCTGGACTTCAGTAAGGCATTCGACTCGGTGCCACGTGGAAGGCTGGGAAGGAAGTTAGTAGGCACAGGGGCAGGTGCAAAGCTGGTGAGCTGGGTAGGAAACTGGCTTCAGGGAAGGCAACAGAGGGTGCTGGTGGGTGGGCAGCTCTCACACCCAAGGGCAGTGACGAGCGGTGTTCCACAGGGCTCGGTGTTGGAACCAGTGTTGTTTGGGATATTCATTGTAGACGTATCATGGGACATCAAGAGCAAGATTAGTCTGTTTGCTGATGATACCAAGGTAGGCGCAGTGGTGGATGACCTAGGGGGATGGCAGGGGTTGCAGGATGATCTGGCAAAGCTTGAAACCTGGTCAGACACCTAGCAACTGGGGTTTAATGCCAAAAAGTGCAAGGTGCTGCATTTTGGGATGAAGAACCCAAGGAGGAGTTACCAGCTGGGGAGTGCAGCTAGCCCAGACAGAGGAGGAGAAGGATCTGGGTGTGCTCATTACAGGGTCAATGAACAACTCAGCACAATGTAGGAAGGCAGCTGCAAGGGCCAACAAAATGCTGGGTTGTATTGCAGAGGTATATCCTCGAGGAGGGAGGAGGTGATTCTGCCACTGTATAGGTCATTAGTTAGACCACACCTGGAGTACTGCGTGCAGTACTGGCACCATATCTGAAGAGGGACATTAAGTTACTGGAGGGGGTACAGCGCAGGCTGACAAAGATGATCAAGGGGCTGGGGGACTTATCATACGAGAGGAGGTTGAAGGAGTTGAACATGTACTCACTGGAGGAGAGGAGGGACAGGGGTGACATGATTGAAACCTTTAAATACATGAAAGGAATAAACAAGACTGGTACAGAGGGGCTGTTCAAAGTAAGGGAGGTGAGGGCCACCAGGGGCCATGATATGAGACTGGAGGGAGGAAGGTTCAGGAGGGAGATGAGGAGACACTTTTTTACAGAGGCTGGGTGGAATGTGTTACCTGCAGAAGTGGTATCCAGTAGAACAGTGGACTGCTTCAAAAGGGGATGGGACAGGACAAGAGGGAGGGTTAATGAAGGGGAAGAGTGGAAGGGAGGGGCAGCCGCAGAATAAGGGGTGCTAGCTGCACATTCGAGCAGACTTGATAGACCTCTAGGCCTTTATCTGCTGGCAAATTTCATATGTTCGTATGTTCATAATGTATTCTGAAGTATTTGTTGTTTAAACTTCTCTGTGCTGACCTTTTAAAAGCTTAACAGCTCATTTAATTTGTTTTTGTGTTGTCGTTGCTGTTGTTTGCTTCTGTCTTTCAGCAATTACAGCATTTTTAGTTTTTTTTGTGCTGTCAGTTTGTGAACCAGAAAGTTGAATATATTGTTAGAGCACTGATGTGAGCATTTGACAGAACATTAATGAGGTGATCATTATGTTAGAAGCTCACTAGCATAGTTGACAGACTTTTTCATTTGAGTTGTATATCTGCTTTACCCCCTGTGGCCAGATAATGATCAGTGGGTAAGCAATCATGTAGGCTGAGAGGCTCTCCGCTCACTGTAATTATGAAGTATGTGCCTGTGTCAGTAAAAATGTTCTGCCCCCCCCCACCCAGATCATTTGGTCTTAGTTAATTGGTCAGTTTTATGCAACATTCAGCTCTGAATATTTCTTTAGACTTCTTCCATATTTCCATAAAGAACAAAAGTTATTGTCTTCACAGTTTACCTCAATGGTCTTTATCATATCTCCCCTCTCCCATCTGGCCTCCAAAGAACATGTGTTCAGTATCTTAAGCTCTCCTCATAAGATCTGCCTTGCTGGCTCTGAACCAGTTTGGTTTCTTTACAGTGCACTGTCTCCAGCCTGGCATTATCTTTTCTGAAGTGAAATCTCCAGTACTGGGCTCAGTATTCCAGGTACAGCCCCACCACTGATCTACAGAGGGCTAGTAATACCAACCTCCTTTATTCTGCTATCAGTACCCTCTTGCTGTATATCACAGCATCCTGTTTTACCTCACTGTCGATTGTTTAAGGGCATCACTAATGATCACTCCTATGTCTCTTTCCTCAGAAGTTGTGCCCAGCTTAACTCCTGTCATCCAGTAATCTGTTCTGGGGTTCTTGTTCCCTTTGTGCATCATCTTACACTTTTTGACATTGAATTTGAACTTCCAAAATGTGGTTCACCTCTCTAGCCTTTGTAGGTCCCTCTGCATGCTCCTCATCCCCTCCTTGCTGTTTACCTGTAAGGAGTCTCACAAAGAGAAGCAGTGAGTACTATAAACAAGTTATATTTAAAATGTTAGAGCAGTTGTCCATTCAAGGGTTTCACCTTGCCATTGGTAGATGAACTTATTTCAAATAACAGCTGGCATCTGAAGACTAAGAAATCCATTTTGAAAATAATGGAGTGACAAGATATGAGTAAGAAAATATAAACTTTCAAAAATTGCAGGCTTTTTAGAGGAGCTGGGGGGGAGTACTGGATTCTAATGATTGTATTGAATTTCAACTTCCATACCTTGGTCAACTGCTCTGGCCTTTGTAGGTCTTGCTTCATCATCCTAATCCCTTCTTTGCTGTTTATCATACCACAGAGCTTATGGTCATTTATGAAGAGACATTTCTTGCTCTGAATTCCCTCTCCTGCCACTGATGAATATATTGAAAAAGACTGGACCCAGGAGTGATCACTGTGGCATCCTCCTGGTGACCTCTCTCTTTCTGTCCTTGGATTTGATTCAGTTTACTACAGCTCTCTGTTGTCTCCCTTCCAACCAATCCCCCCCCATCTATCTGTGTCCATTGCTGCACCTAGATTCTTCAGCAATCTTTTGCAGTGCACGTTGTGAAAAGCCTTGCTGAAACCAAAGTAGATTAAATCCATAGCATGACCCTTATTCACTACACTTATTACCCAGTCAAAGAATACTATTGGGTTGGTTTGACAAGACGTCCCTTCCACAAACCACTAACGTTTACTATTCTGGAGTCTGTTTCTCTCAAGGTAGTCCACTAGCTCTTCTTTGACTAGTGTCACCATGTGTTTATCCACAATGGAGGTGAGACTGACAGGTCTGTAGTTACCTGAATGCTCTTTGTCCCCCTTTGCCTATATGGAGCAGAACTATTTCCACTATTCTCCAATTTTTTGGAGCTACCGCTGTCTGGACAGACCTGTTGATTATCCTTACCAGGGTTTCAGCTAGTTCTTATGCCAATTTCATGAGCACTCTCATATTCATCCCATCTAGCATCAGGGCATAACCTCTCTTTAGGGTTGCTCACCCTTTCCAGACCCTTTCACTAGTATATGTCTGCTGTCTGATCTCTAGGATCCCCCTTGTAGCCACCTTTATGCCAGTCTCTGACAGAGGCCATGTAGCGTGGTCTAACACCAGTGTATTAATTACAGAGTACAGCGCTGAATTTTTAAAATTGGTTACTATGATTACAGTACATGAAAGACGAAAGCTGTGAGCATATGCGTGTGTTTTCACTTATATAGCATGCACGGCATGAATACAGAGAGAAAGAAATCTGAAAGTATATACTGTATGTGAGTTTGTACTCATTGACCATGCATTGTAGTTTAACATGCTTGCAGTATATCATTTTGGGATAGCACTTAGTGGAGACAGTGCCTCACTAAATAAACTAGATGCCAGAGGGCAGATTAGGAGCACTGTCCTAATAATCAAATATTGGAAAAAAAAAAGCAATGATTTTAATTCAATATTAATTGAGATACTGGCAATGGTTATTTTCTTTCACAGTTCTAGGAAAGTGGGGTCAGAATTATAAAGAACAAGAAAATAAAGCAACTAATAGGAGCAAAACTGAAATGAAAGTGCTACACGTTGCTAATGTAGGAACTAGGAATGAGCAAAACTATTTTATTAATTTACATTTATTTGAAAAATGCTGACTGCACCTGAAGACAATATGGAGAGAATACATACAGACTGGTATGTAATGGTATATGCATTATTCTCTGTGTAGCGAACATCTAAAAATATAGAGACAGTTTGGCATTTAAAATTAGAGCACAGGTTGAAAACCTCTTATGTTTGAACTGTTTTCAGAAAAACATGTGGCATTTGGAATTTAAGAAGGAGTATGCATCTAGTCACAGGGTCAGTATACTGAATGGATGTACTGTAACACGAAGTATTGCACACTTTATTGCATACTCTGCACACTTCACTGGGTGCTTGGTGTTGTAGGCTTAATAATACTGAATTATGTGAATATAAAGCCACTGCAACAATAAAAGTGCCTGTTTGGTACACTAGATATATAAAAGGTAAAGGCCAATATGAGAGATATTTTATTAACCTACTAAGTTTGAATTAATTATTTTTTTAAAACAACTGTTTTAATGCCAAACAATGTGTTATCTTTAGGCAGTATCTTGGAAAAGTGGTAAGCAGAAACCCAAGAAATGTTGATTTTTTTTTTACTTGCCTGTATTATATGAAGTGACTGGTATACCATAAATAAATATTTAATAAAATAAATCTACCAATTAGTCGATAATTTTACTCCACTGTGTGATGGTTTACTCCTTAATTGCTCCCCATCTCATCTTCACACACCTGATATTGTTAACCCCAACTTGTCCCAGAAGAATTCCCTTTTCTCGTGTAAGTCTGCTCATTTGAAATCCAGAACTTCAACTTTTGATGAGGGCTTAGTGGTCCCAAGGGCTAACTCAAACCATATGTTGTTATGGTCACTGGACCTTGGTGGCTCCCCAACCTTCATGCTTCCTACTACTGTATTTCTGAGTTGGTGAGCACCACATTGAGATTAACAGCCTGCCTAGTGGGCAGTCTTGTAATGTATCTAGCAGGGCCTAACTTCTGGTGCTCCTAGCTGCTGGAATGTCTCAATCAATACCTGCCAGGTTTAAATCCTCCACCATCATCATCTTCCCTTTTGTCAACCCCTCTCTACTTCTGCCTCTAGTCCACCCCTCTGTTCTCCCCTGTCCTAGTGGCCTATAGACCATCCCCCATCTGCAGTTTCTTACCAGAGGCCAATGTGAGCTCAATGCACAGCAATTCCATTTCCTCTCTGATGGATCCATCCTCCACTGTCTCAATGCTGTCCATGACACAGAGGGTTACTCTTCTTCCTTTACTTTTACCTCTATCCTACCTCAACATGCTATAGCCTGGGACTGTCAGGTCCCAGTTGTTTTTCTCTGTGGCGCAAGTTTCTGTAATGTCTATAAGGTTCATCTCTGTGTCTGCCACCATTGACTAGCGCTCACTGATTATATTTCCCAGACTCTGTGTATTAATGCAAATACATTTCCATCTTGCTCCTGATCCCCTCTTGCCTTTCATTGGTTCTTCCCTTTTATTTTTCCCTAGCCTCCTTTAGTTTATATTTTTCTTGTTGATTATAGACTTTGTGAACCCTCCCTTCTTGGCCTCTTCCCCTAATCTCATTTGATCTCCAACCATTCTGCCTCCCTCCACACTGTTACTAGCCCAAAAGTCAGGGGCAGCACACTAGCTAGGTTCCTTACCCTTACTTCTTTCACTGTGGTTTCCCTCACCTCAGTCTCCCTGCAGCTGGTTTAACTGTCCACCAATGTAGACATCAAATTGCTGCCCCAGTGCACAGTCTCCCTCTTTTGTTAGGTGAAGCTGTCACCCTTGAAGACCCTGCTGTCTCAGAGGCCTCCCTCAGTCCCTCAGTAATTGGTACCCCACTCCAACCACCCATTAAACTCCTCATTCTCTTTCTTCCTCATTCTATCATTCACTTTCCCCTTACTTTACACAGGAAAGACATCATAAAAGTCCAAGGAATCTGAGAGCACCTCCAATTTATCCCCCAGCCTTTGAAAGTTCCACTTCACTGTCTCCACAGGCTGGTTCATTGAATCATTGGTATCAAGTATACCAACATCCCCAGCTCCACCGCATCCTTCTTCACCATCCTCCCTATCATATCTGTATCCCGGCTGGCTGATGCACCAGGAAGGCATTTGATCATCCTCTTGCCTTTCCCCTGAACACAACCTTTTCTACCCACCTACTCAGTGAGTCCCAATGACTAAGATATTCCTTACTGACATCCTTCTACTCTCTCCCTCCAGGTGCCACCATGTCATCCAACCCATTCCCCCCCTACTGACTCAGAGCCCTCCTCCAAGGAGAGGATTAAAGTGATTTGCTGTTGGAATGATGTGGGTTGGGTTGACCCCATGTGGCTACCCCACCTCTCCTCCCCCTCCTGCACCCCCACCATTTTCTAACCCCATGGGCCATTGGGCCACTGGAGAAGTGGGGGGGGTTGGGTGTGGGCACCAGCTGAGCCAGTGGCACAGCTGACCTATCTCATGCCCAATTTTCAAACGGTTCTTAGATTGGCACAAGTTGCACTGAACTACCACCTGCAGCAAATTCCAGGTGTACCAGGGACCCTGATCCAGATTTTGGCACAATAGGGGTCCCGTTGCCAAAGTACCCAGAGTTGACACAAGTGGAGTAAGCGGAACAGATTTTCCATGTTCATGTACATGTGTCACTGTTTATTGTTCATTCTTTATTTCCTACTACTGTCAGACAGCAGTGTGGATTGGGCACCACAGTGTCGAAAATTAGAAAGGAAGGGGGAAGCAATAGGTGGTGGGAGGGATACTTGGCAGAGGGTGGGAGGCATTGTTTTCATGTTGGGGGGGAGGACCACAGCAGGCCAGTCATGAAGCAGATCAGCTGTGCCTGCTGGGTGATGTTATGCAGATCAAAGGAAATAGCCACCCTGTGATTCAGGTGGCTTTTTTCTTTGACCTTCATGAAGTTTCTGCCCAGCAAGCCCAGAAGAGTGTCATGATCAGTCTGGCTGATGATTGGTCAGACACTGTTGAGCCCCTTGCAGGCTGTCCTGCATTGGACTGACTGTAACACACTTCTTAAAATACACTATCGCAGCAACATGTTCACTTTGTACAAGCCCAAGCATGAACATAACAAAGTACATAACCATGCTATTCAGCACAATAAAAAAGTCAAATTGTGAACACAATGAATAAATAAAAAATATTTTGTAAAACCCTCTTTGCCTTTTCATTTGGATACCTATCCCATTAGGTTTGGATATTTTGTATTTTAAAGAGTTTACAGTTGCACTACTCTGAGCCTGATTTAAATGTAGAAGAGAGTTTGGCATCTAGAAGGAAGTTTTGGCAGCTGCCCAAATCTCCTTTGCATTTCATGATGGCTCAGGGTAGTGCAACTGTAAACTCTTGATTAATTAGGAATGAAACCTAAGAACTTAAAAACATATAAACACTAAAATAAGTACCTGCCAAGTATCAGAAGAAGGACTGCCCCCAAGAAAGTAACAAAAATAATGTGACTGACAGAACCAACAGAACAGAGGATGTTATCCTGCCTTTTTGCAAGGCTCTGATCTGGCCCACCTGGAGTACTATGTGCAGTGTTGGGTTCTTCAGTACAAAAAGGACATTGATTGACTACTGGTAGTGCAACAAGGCACTGAAATCCATCTTTCTATTGTTTGTCTGTGTGAGCCTACAAAACCGTTGGTGAGGCAAAAGTAAAGCAGACTGCTGTGTAAGACACAAGGTTACAAGGCTCTTAGTGGGGTGCCATGAATGGGATTGCTGACATAGAAACATAGAAACACAGATTTTGTCAGCAGAAAAGGACCATTAGGTCCATCCAGTCTGCCCCTTGTCTGTGCCTATTCTGTCACCACTGACCCTAGTTGGTCATACTGTCACTCCATTCCTCTACCTACTATGCCGCTGTGCCTGAACTCTTATTTTGGCTAGGAGGACGCTTAACTATAAGTTAGGGGTTCTGGGGTAACTCATTGCCAGTTTATAGAATAGCTAGAATTCCTAGCTGTGAATAGTTGTGACTGCTTCTAGCTTTTACTGGTCAATCTGGGACTGCTCATGGCTTGTCCCTCAATTTCCCCCTGTTCCTCCCCACCTTATTTTGGTCTAATTTCTCCTTCCCCACTCTGTTCCCCTCCTGACCTTTACTCATCCTTTACTTGCACTCTTTCCTACTCTTTGTTCTCTACACCTTACACCCCTCTACTCAACTTTTCTCCCTACCTCTCCCCCAAGCTGTCTCACAACTCTACTTAACAGACTTCCTTCTGGTCTCCCTTTCTTTTCTTCAATTTCCTATCTGTTTATATAGTCAGTTAGCACTGCATGCACCATGTTTGTTTCATTATCATGTACTCCACCCTCAGTTATAATGCACTTATGTATAATGCACTGCATTACTTGTCTATTTTCATCCTATGTATTACGTACTGTATTAGCTTCCTGTAATGTTTTGCATCCTGTCTGTTTTAAATCTACTTGCCATGTTGTTTCTTTGCCGTGCACTCCACCCTCAATTATAATGCACTTATGTACAATGTACTGTATTATTTGTATACGCTTATCCCATGTATAATGTACTGTATTAATATTCTGCAATTTTTTTTGTAACCTGTTTGTAAATCTGATGTGGAGCCTTTGCAAAGCAGTCTTTGGCTTAAAGGGCTGT
Source organism: Neoceratodus forsteri (assembly GCA_016271365.2). Classification (NCBI taxonomy): domain Eukaryota; kingdom Metazoa; phylum Chordata; order Ceratodontiformes; family Ceratodontidae; genus Neoceratodus; species Neoceratodus forsteri. Next base: position 1,209,152,264 of record CM057455.1, on the reverse strand, counting down.
AATTCCAAGACTTCAATAAATAAATTAATAGAGCAAAAATTGGGAACTTGAGTGTTTGAGCACCATAGGCCCCTCCATAGTCAGAACCCATGTGTAAGTGGCTTGGTGTTGTTGCACTTTCCCAGCTGCTTGGGAATCATATGGCATTGTGGTTTGTGTGCATGCTGAGCATGTCATGTGGCCATCTAAGTGTAATCTCCCTGTTGGGGGCTTACCTGAAAGCCCCTAAAAAGGGCTGTATTTCTTGGGGGGTTTTGTTCCACCCCATTCTTTTTTCCCTGGATTCCTGGCTTGCCCCTGGTTTTCCTGCCTTGTCCTGCCAGCCCCTTATTGTTTTGCCGAGAGACCAGGGCCAGAGGAGCAGTTTTCATGGAGCCACTGGATGTTGAATGGCACTCTGGTGCCGAGCAGCCTCCATGCATTCCCGAAATGTGCAATCATTTCAGCCATTCATGGCCATTTTGGAGTGTCTTGCTACCAGTTCTGGTCCCATGCATGGAAAGGATGAAAAGGGACTTGGCAAGGTTGGAGGAATGGTCAGACGTATGGCAGCTAGGATTCAATGCAAAAAAGTGCAAAATAATGCACCTGGGAAACAAGAACCCAGGGGAAGAATACACAATGGGTGGGGAGGTAGTAACAACAACAAAACAGGAAAGGGACCTGGGGGTAATCATATCAGATGACCTTAAGGTTAGCAAGCAATGTGAGAAGGCAGTAGGGAGGGCTGGGGGTATACTGGGATGTATAGGGAGAGGCATCACCAACAGAAAACAGGAAGTTGTTATCCCTCTGTACAGACAGTTGGTGAGACCCCATCTGGAATACTGTGTCCAGTTCTGGAGACCCTATCTCTGCAAGGACATAGACAGGATAGAGGCAGTCCAGAGGAGGGCAACTAAAATGGTGCAGGGTCTGCAAGAGAAGCCGTATGAGGAGAGACTAAAGGAGCTTAATATGTATACCCTTGAGGAAAGAAGGGAGAGGGGGGACATGATAGAAACTTTCAAGTACCTCAAGGAATCAACAAAGTCCAAGAGGGTAGCATCTTTCAGAAAAAGAGATTTGCAAGAACAAGGGGACACAATTTAAAGATAGAAGGAGGGCGGTTCAGGGGCAATGTGAGGAAGTATTATTTCACAGAGAGGGTAGTGGATGCATGGAACAGCCTTCCTGAGGAAGTTGTGGGGTCTAAAACTGTGGGAGAATTCAAGAATGCATGGGACAGACATAAGGCAATTCTTGTGGGAGGCAGGAAGATAAAGGCTGTTGGTTAACTAGGATCTGCAGCCTATCCTGTAGGTAGGGAAATGGGCAGACTGGATGGGCCTGGCGGTCCTTATCTGCCGTCAAAGTCTATGTTTCTATGTTTCTATGTTTCCCATGAGAAAAGAAAAGATGGGCTGGAGAGTTGGGGGAGACTGGAGAGGCAACCAGGAGAGAGAGAAGCCATGTTTTAAAAGTGCCAATTGCGCTGGAGCATTTGGGAGCCACCTCATTAATATTCATGAGGCAGCATGCTTTTGAATAGTGAAAGCCTGTCTAGCACTGGGGAAAGCAGCAGAAAAGTTAATGAAATAAAGAAAGGTGTTCCCAGGGGAAACTGAAGGCTATCAGTCCATGGGGAAATAAATAAATGTTTAAAATGGTTCCACAGACTGTGATCAGAAGTAAAGACTGGGGCTAGGTGTGTGCTGCCTATGGGCAAGGTATAATGGCAGCAGCGATTGGTAAATGGCTAAAGGGGTGTGTAAAAAAGTGCAGTCACTTTGCAGGGCACGGGGTGGCTACAGCTGTGTGCAGAAAATGAGTAATAAAAGTAAAGAGCTGGCTGCAGGGACTTTTGGAACTTTGGATACTGTGTGGATGTATGTACACTGTTTACTTCAAACACCATGTTGGAGCAGCCATGTGACACCAGCTAGCCAACCACCAAGCCAGGAATCTTGCCAGGGACTCTGGGATGGTGTGAAAGGACCTTTGAGGGAAAATACGAGGGAAAATCTAGGTGCCTTTTCTGCACTAATGAGGCATCGAGGGAGTCTCATACATACGCATTTTTGCCTAAGGACAGTGGCTCCAGCCAATGCGAAGCAAGAAAATGGCTTCCAAAGGTCTTGGACAGTGAGAGATTGAGTCAGTTTGAGGAGAGCTCCTTCAGAAGGAGTGGGACTCTTGCCCCTGGAGAGAGAGGGGCTTCAGAAAGAACTGGAAGGGGACAGGATCAGTTGTGTTCCAGGACAGTAGCTGCTGCTGTTGCTTTCACAGGGTTCTTGTGGATTTTACTTGGTAGGTTAGTTATTTTCTTTCTTACTTCTAAGGGGCTAGCAGGGTATTGTTTTGGGTGCTGTTGGATGTTTGTAAACTGATTTGGTGGCTGTAAGTGGGGCTCATTTTGTGGATGTTTCACTGTGTAACAGGCTGTGCTGGTAGAGGCCTATTTCTTCTGATTTAAAACCTATTTGGTGGGATTTGCTTGGGCCTAGTTCTTTGGCTGCTGGGCTTGGAGGGGAGACACAGGGCTGATACACTCTCTCTCAAGTCAGGTGTCTGCCCAAACCCACCCTCCCCACCCCTCCCCCAAAGTCTGCTAACTTATAGGGAACACCTGCCCTGCAATTTGAGGAAAAGGCTGCAGGTGCAGCCCATGTAGTTCTAGCCACTGGGGTAGGATTTAAAGGCTGGGAGAGAGGAGCTTTGGGAGTTGTTCATTTCCTTATAAGTTTAATGTGTTGTACTGCACCTAGTAACAGGGTTACTGGTACAGTGGGACTGTCTGTAAGATTAGTGGGTGACCTGATTAGGCAGTAGGGGTATCTTGGACTAGGGGAAACCTGGTGGCTCACCCAAGGAAACCTATTTGGAAGGATGGAACCAACATCATTAGGGCTGGCATCTTTGGGAGGGTGGTGGGGTGCACAGGGTGTGAAGCAGCCATGATACTGGACTGGGCTTGGAAGTTCGGTGGTTGCCCAGTGTGCTACCAGCTAGCACAGCTTAGGAGGAGGTTGGGGATTAGGAGAAAGCTGGGGAAGGGGGGTGGTAGTGGTTGGGGAAGGGGCTGGGAATCTCCACAGGGTTGCACCAAGCACTGGGGTGGGGCATAGGTAAAGGAGGTCAGAGAATACCAGGGGTCACATAGGAACTTGGCAGAGGGGTCCTAAAGGACACTACCAAGGAAGCAGGCAAGTAACTGGGGGCCCTCACAAAGGGGGGAGGGAGGGACAACATTCTCAGGGAAGTAGGCAGATGGCCAGGGCTAGACAGAAGGAAGCAAGGCGGGGAAGTGGATCAGACCTTACACTCATTAACCGCTTCAATTCTCTTCTTCTGCTCAAGGATGAGGGGGGTGATGTAGCCATGACAGGGGTAGTTAGAGATGGAAAGGGAGTGGGAGGCAGGAGGCAGGGGCCAGAGAGCAGGAAGAACAGGGGGGGACCTGGAATGCAGGAGAATGGGGGGAGCAGTGAATCAGAGCAGGAGGGGCAGGTGGAAGAGGGAGGAAAGCGCAAGGAGAAGAACCAGTTGGGAGGAAAGGTAAAGGAGAAGGACCAGAAGTACAAGGAGGATTCAGTAAAGGGAGCTGAGGGTTTAGGCCAGGGGAGCACGACTAGCAAGGAGGAACTAAATGGAGACAGGAAGGAAGGGAGGATGAGCCAGGCTAGTTTAGCAGATGGGGGAGAAGGACCAGTTGCGAGCAGTGAGGGGGGAATTAGCAAGGAACAGAAGGATACTCAGGAGGAGGAGAGGCATAGGATTGGAGAGGAGGGGGTGGCATGTGGCACCCAGAAAGGGGGAGGAACACGGAGCCAGCTGGGTGGAGGGGCCTGTAGAAAGGATGAGGGACATGGAAGGGGGGATGGAGGAAAAGGAGTGGTCAGAGTGCTCCTGCTGGGGATTCTATGATCAGGGTATCAAATGGGATAGGGAGGAGAAGCCTGGCCAGTTAGAACAAGATGCTTCCTGACTAACGGTGCACAGAGCTAAGCACGAGGTATATCAGCTGGCAAGGATTGTGGGGTTCCCCAGACATACTGGTCCACCTGGGTACAAATGACATTGAGGGAAATAGCGAGCTAGAGATACAGGCAAGATTCAGGAGTTCGCCAGGGTCTGTCATGACATAGGATGCACAGTTTTTCTCAGAAATCCTGCCAGTGCCAAGGGCTAGTGGGGAACACAAAAGGAAAATTAGGAGATAAACCAGTGGCTCAGGGAGTGGTGTGAGGCCAGAGGGTATGGGTTGATGGGGGATTGGGGGGAGACCTGGGAGGATAAGGAGCTGTATGCTAGAGATAGACTACATCTCAATTTGGAGGGGAGGGGAATCCTTAAGTTGAAAATAGAGGGGTTCATTGGTGAAAAGTGGGGTTTAAACTTGTGAAGGGGGTGGGATGGGAGAAAAGGCTGTCAAGAGGGTGCCGATAAAGGAGGGACTCTGTCTCCACCCTGGGGCCAGGAGGATTGCAGGAAAGGCCAACTGGCAAAGTGCAGACCAGGGAAAACAGAATCCCATGGGAACGTGAGCAGGGGAAATGGAACTATAGGGAAAGGGTGGAAGGTAGTCCTGCTAAATGTCAGGAGCTTGGGCAATAAAATGCCTGAGCTCCAGGCGATGCTAACTGAGGGAGCAGTGGATGTGACAGCGGTCACTGAGACTTGGGCCATTGCAAGTCATGACTGGGACCTGAACCTGGAGGGATACACTATGTTCAGGAAGGACAGGGGGGAGGGAAGGGGAGGAGGGGTAGCAATGCTAGTCAAAACTGCATTGGCATAGGGGAGTAGAGGAGGCGGAGGGAACCGTGGAGGCGATTTGGGTCACCTTGATAACAAGGGGGGCAAGAGAGTAAAAATAGAGTGGTGTATAGGACCCCTGCCCTGGCGGAGGAGCTGGAGGACAGTCTGGTGGCAGATGTTAGGAGACACTGCAGACTGGGCAGAGGAACGTGGTGGTGTTGGGGACTTAAACATGCCAGGAACAGACTAGGAGACTATGACATCCTCTGTGACCAGGAACAGAGGTTGTTGGATGTCTTTCAAGACTGCCCCTAACTCAGCAGGTGAGGGAACCGACCAGGAGGCACGGGTACTGGATGTAGTCCTGGCAGACAGTGACCAGATTGGGGGCCTGGAGGTAAGGGACCCATTGAAGGGAGTGACCATGCCACGTCTGGTTCTGCCTGGACCCAGGAGGGTAGAAGGCTGCACAAAGACGGAAGTAACCGACTTCAGGGGGTGGATTTTAAGGAAATGGGAAGGATCCTTAGGAGCATTTGATGGGATTGGGTCAGACATGGACGTGATAGTAGGTGGGAAATCATCAGGAGAGGGGTGCAGGATGCTACCAGCACCTGTGCAAGAGGTAAGACGAAATGCGGTAGGCCCAAAACTCCTGTTGGTGGACCAGGGAGGTCCAGGAGGTGGTGCAGGAAAGAAAGCAGCCTATAAGCAATTCAAGTGCTCAAGGAGTGAAAGGGATCGAGGGGAGTACGAGCTGATGGCTAGAAGGGCCACTAGAGTGGTGAGGGCGGCTAAGGCAAGGAAGGAGCAGAACCTGGCCAGGGAAATTAGGAGCGGGAACAAGGGGTTCTTTAGATACATTGGGGAAAATGAAGGGTGAAGGGGCAGATTAGCAGGATTAAATCAGGGGAGAGATGGGCACAAGACCCGGGGGAGCAGGCTGAGGTACTAAATGAGTACTTCACCTCAGTTTTCACCAGGGAAAATGGGGTGCTGCATCATACATGGGAGGAGACAGAGATATTGAGGAGGGGGACCCCACCGATCGGGCAGGTCTGGGGAGAGGGGAGGCATCACTGGCAGGTGGGGGAGGCTAAGCAGGAGAAGGGGACCGAAGTGGAAATCACAGCTGAGAGAGTGAGGGAAGCCTCAGCTCCTTAAGAGCGGAGAAAGCACCGGGGGATAAATTACATCCCAGAGTGCTGAAGGAACTTGCAGATGTCCTGGCAAAACCCTGGCAGAGCTTTTCACCATCTCTGAGGACAGGGTGGGTGCCCCAAGACTGGAAGGTGGCGATATAGTGCCTATCCACAAGGGGGGATCAAGGGAGGTGGCAGGAACTACAGGCCTGTCAGCCTGACCTCGGTGGTGGGCAAGGTGATGGAGGGCATTGTCAAGGAGAGGCTAGGGGGACCTGGATAAGTCAGGGTGCCTGGACGATAGACAGCATGGATTCATCCCAGGAAATCATGTTAGACAAACCTGGTGGAGTTCTATGACTGGGTGACAAGTGCCTGGACCTGGGTAGACCAGTAGATGTCCTCTTTCTGGACTTCAGCAAGGCATTTGACCTGTTCCTCGTGGGCCTGTTGGATAAGCTGGGAGAAATGGGGGGGAACCAGATGATCAGATGGATAAGCAATTGGCTCCAGGACCAGACCCAGAGGGTCGAGTTGGTGGATAGTCTCATCCCCAAGGAGGGTCATTAGTGGGTCCCACAGGATCAGTCCTGGGCCCTTCTGTTCAACGCCTACGATCTGGACATAAGGACAGGAATCAGGAGGAGATGAGTCTCTTTGCAGATGACTCAAACTGGGGGCGGTGGTGGATGGGGAGGAGGGAGGTGGCCTCACAGGGGACCTGGAGGCTCTGGAAAGATGGTCTAGAAAGTGGAAGCTGAGGTTCAATGCTGGGAAATGTATACCCACCTGAACTAGAAACCCAGGTCAAGGCACGCCCTGGGGGGAAATGCTACAAGTCTCGATGGCTGAGAGGAACCTGGGGTGGTGGTGGATGTCAAGATGAACAACTTGAGACTTGTAGGAGGGCAGCAGCCAAGGCCAACAGGATGCTGGATGCATCGCTAGGGGATCACTCCAGAAGTAGGGAAGTGAGGCCCTCCATAACTGCTTGGTGAGGCCGCACCTTGAGTACTGCGTGCAGTTCTTGAGGCCACACTTAAAGGGACATTAACCTCCTGGAGAGGGTCCAGAGGAGGGCAACCAAAATGATTTGGGGCTTGGGGACAGGACCTATGAGGAGAGGCTCAAGAGCTAAATATGTACACATTGGAAGAGAGAAGGGACCGGGGGACATGATAGAGGTCTTTAGGTACATGAAGAGGGTAAATAGGGAGGAACAGTCAGGGTGCTTCAAGGAAGGAGAGGAAGGGCCACTAGAGGGCATGGCTGGAAGCTGGAGGGGGAAGATTAAGGGGAGAAAGGAGGAGGTGCTACTTCACTGAGAGGGTGGTGGAGCCATGGAATGCACTGCCTAGGGGCTGGTGGAGGTAGAGACAGTGGAGGGTTCAAGAGGGGGTGGGACAGGTGCAGGGGAAGGGTTCTGGAAGCAAAATCTAATGCAGCAAGAATATCTGGAACTGGGAAGGGAGAAGCCAGAGAAGGTGAGGGGGACAGCAAGGTCAGCACCCAGGTTGGGGACTGACCAAACGGGCAGACACAAAAGACCGTTAGGCCTATTCTGCTGGCATTTTAGTATGTTAGTATGTTAGTATGTTAGAAATGGGCCTGCTTGGAGGCTGCCAGGAATTTGTCCCCAGGGCAGGGAGTGTCTGCCCCATCAGGAAAAGAGAAGCTGAAGAGAAAAGAGAAAAGTTTGTTAAATCAGCAGCCTGTGAAAGAAAGAGAAAAGCTCCAGGAAATGGACTTTGTGTTATTCTGAAGCTGTACCACAGCAGCGATAAAAGCGCAGTTTGAATGGAAAGGAAAGCTGCAGATTGCAAGGGACGAGATTGTGTCCGGATCCTGAGATAAAAGGATGAAGGTTGGGTCTGGCCTGAAAAAAGACCAAGGTTGCATTCTGAGCCTGGAAAAGAATGAAGGTTGCATCTAAACCTGGTGAAAAGACAGAGCACAGAGAATGAGGAACAAGGAATATAAATGTGCTTATAAGAGGAAAGAAAGAGTAAGTATCTTCAAATTGGAGAATTGCTGTGTACCTGCACAGTGAGAAAAGGGACTGTGTGTGCAGGGGATGATGTGTGAGCCAGAATGAATAGTGTGGTCATGTTAATGTTGAGAGACTGTCAAAGCAGAAGGATGGACAGGTAGTTTTCAGAGATTTGAGTAGCTGTTGTCTGCTTCTTAGATACAGCCAAGAGAAACAGAGAAATTGCTGTGGCTACACATTGTAGCAGGAAAGAGATGGAAAGAGAAGCAGTGGAAGACAATGTGCTGAAAGTTGCTGCTGGGATCCTGGGCCAGGTGAGGAACTTGCTAACCCCCATTGACTGGGGTCTGTTGCTGCAGGGGGGCCACGGGTCTCATACCCAAGTGCCAGGGCACTCTGATCAGGGAGCTGGGCAATGGGGCCACTCCCCAGTCTGGGTCCTCTGTGGTGGTAGGCCTTGCACACATGCTTTACAATGGGGCCTGTAATGGGCTGAAGGGGGCAAGCTACAAGATCTGCAAGCAAGATGAAGGAAGAGGAAGCTGCAGCCTCTGCACCCCTTTTCCGGGTTTGTGCCCGGTTCTGCCTGTGTTGCCATCCATCCCCAGGACTTCAGAGAGCTGTGACATACAAGGACTGATTCTGCAGAACCGTGAGTAAATTGCAGGAATTGCCCTGCACCTGGGGACTGTAAATAGTTGAGCAAGCACATTTTGACTGGAGGTAAGCCAAGGAAAGAAGCATGTATAAAGTTACTTAATTCAAGTAAGTGCACCAACGCTGACTACTAGCTGCACCTCAAGCCTGCAACTAGAATCTGGGTACCCAGGTACTGGACTCTGGGGAAATGGACTGGGACCTGAGGGTCTGGGTTTTAGGCAACTGTAGCAGTTAGCTAGATAGACAGAGATGATGGCTGCATTGATTTAAACATGGGATTTAAATTGGAAAAGGGAAATGTGATTTGGGAAATGCAAATTAAAATGCTTACTTGAACTCTATTCCACTTACCTTGAACCTACCCCCCCCCCCGTAAATAAACCTGGAGTTATTGTTTTGCAGCAAAGATTAATCCAGAGTCTGATTTTAGTGAGCCTGTGTATTGATGGAATGGGAAGGTAAATGATGTAACTGAATGTGGGGAGGTTCGAATCTGGTAAGTCCATGCCTGAGGTAACTGATGGGGAGGTGGGTTGGTGCAACATCCCAAGAGGTTGTACTGCAGGTAATCAGACTTACTGAAAATGTACTCTGGGTAGAGGCACTGCCATTTTATTTTAACTTTTGGGAAAGGATCCCTGTAGGTCAGCTTATGGGAACCCAGGTGCCTCGCCCACAGTCAGGCCTGCACAGCAGGGGCAGTGGCTCTCTCCTGGACGGTGCCGGAGAGGGGGTTACAGAAGAATCATCAATGACTATTGTAAGTCATCATTGTTAGAATGGTGGTGGCTTCATCATGTCATAATCATTATCTGTTGTGCATGTGTTAACAATGCATGTGGAAAACATGAAGAGAAGAACAGGAGTAGAAAAGAATGCAGGTGGGTGTAAAGGAGCAGATAAATGTTCCATCATGCTAGCTCTACCAAGTACAAGTTCTACACACAGTACTGGTAAATATTGGAGCACAGCATGGTGTAACAAGTACTGGGTGTCATGGTCATGAGGCTGTAAGAACAAAAGCAGCTGGGAACATGATAGTACAGCCAAAGAGTCCACTGGCTTCACTCCCACTGCAGTGCAAATTCTTATATCCCTGCTGGTCATCTGCTGCATCTGATGATAAAACCATCCTAAGGAATCCAGAAGCACACTAGTCTTCTCCTCTTCCTTCTTCAAGTGTTTCCTTTCCCCTATTCGGGATAGTAGTGATCCATCCAAAAATGTAAATTCTAGTTTCCAAAAACAGTCATCTTGAATTTGCTGCCAAATTCCTCAAAGCCAATCCCCCACACCATTGTCACTAGTAGTTTCTGAATATAGCATGAAGGAGGGAGTCAGGAGAATAGCTCAGATCTCAAGTTCAGTTTCATGATTCGTGTTTTATTGGCACATAAGCAAAAATAATAAATAACACTAGTAATAGTAATACGTATAAAATAATGCAAGGACCATATTTTAGATTATATAATTTTACATCACTGGCCAGAATGCACCAGGCTGTGGAGCAAGCCTGGGCAGAGCGCAGCTTGGCTGCGCATGGGTGTTGACAGGGTGATATTCAATAGAGCTGCGCCATGGCACAACATCATTGAATATTGCACCCTGGCCACTAGCAGTGTGCATGGCGCAGTGGCACTGCACCAGCGCAAGTGGCCGGAGTGGAGCAATGGGATGCGCTAGCGCAAGTTCCGTTGTGCTAGGTGCAACAACCATGATATACAAAAGTGCACATGCAAATGGGGCCATAATGCATGCGAAGCACAAATGGGGCCATTTGCATGTCATTATGGCCCCATTTGCATGCTGGTGCGCCGATCCCCTGTGACTTGCACCTTGAGCCCTGCCAGGCTGCAGCCATCGGAGACCAACACCCCCTGCACATCACAGCAAAGTGCCCCACTGCCCGATCGCGGGCATATGTAGAATATTAGAAACATCCTATATCCCTGGTGGTCCAGTGGACCGCCTGCAGCCCGATTGTGGGCATGGGTCAGTTTAAACTGTTAACACTATCCCTGGTGGTCCAGTGGACCGCTCGCAGCCTGATCACGGGCATAAGTCTGTGTAAAACATATATCACTATCCCTGGTGGTCCAGTGGACCACTTGCAGCCTGATTGCAGGCATAAGTATGTTTAAAACATGTAACACTATCCTTGGTGGTTCAGTGGGCCACTCGCAGCCCGATTGTGGGCATAAGTCTGTTTAAAACATGTAACACTATCCCTGGTAGTCCAGTGGACCACTCTCAGCCCGATCGTGGGCATATGTTGAGAATTATAAATGTCCCATATCCCTGGTGGTCCAGTGGACCGCTTGCAGCCTGATCGCGGGTGTCAGTGAAAAATAATGCAGACACCAATCAGCGGTACTCCCCTCCCCACCCTGCCCACCGAGCCATCGCCCGCTTCCCCGGTGAGCAGTGGGTGGCAGCTCCTCACCCACCTGCCACCCGCCGCCTGTTGACTGACACCATGGTAGGGCTGTATGCCCATTGGTCCACAGCATGAGCCAATGGGTGTGCAGCCTGTACATCTTCACCTGATCCAGATATGTGAATGGATCCATTCACGTATCTGGACTGTGCTCAGCTCTGTTATGGGCTGCATGCCCATTGGCTCATGCTGTGACCATCGGGCATATAGCTCCCACCGCACTGTGCCAGTCAGTGGGCGTGGGGTGGCAGGTGGGTGGGAGCAGCTGCCAACCGCCACTGACTAGGGAGGAGCGGGGCGGTGGGGCTCAGTGGGCGGGTGAGGGGTACCGATAGACCACCAGGGTTGGATTGGTGTTATGCCACTGGCGCGATCGGCTGTGCGTCCACTGGACCACTAGGGATATGGGACATTTATATTTCTCAACATATGCCCACGATCGGGCTGCTAGTGGTCCACTGGATTACCAGGGATAGTGTTACATGTTTTAAACAGACTCTTGCCCACGATCGGGCAGCAAGCAGTCCACTGGACCACCAGGGATAGTGTTGAATGTTTTAAACAGACTAATGCCTGCAATCAGGCTGCAAACGGTCCACTGGACCACCAGGGATTTTAGGACTATCCTTCTTCTATGTATGCCCACGATCGGGCGTGGGGGGACACCACCACAATGGTGCAGCCGGAGCTCGGGTGGCCATCCACAGGTGGCAGCTGCCATGTTGCGCCCTGCAATATGGCAGTTCACCTGTGGGTGGCCAGCTGTTGCTCCTTTTTGTTTTAGCTCACCTGTGTGAAGGGCAGGTAGGGGTTGCGCATGCATGGGCTCAGCACATTCCGGGCTGAATATTGAGATGTGTGGAATATGCATGGGCACGCCCCCCCCCACCTGCGCCTCATACATTACTGATGCACTCCGGAGCATCGGGATTTGTGCCAGGCTCAATCCCCATTTGAATATCATGCCAGGGCACATCAGTGGGTTGCGCATGGTGCAACAGTGTTGAGCCATGCGCAACCGTTCTGAATATCCGGGCCCCACATGTATTATAGTATCATATCTTAGACTATACAGTCTTCTCATATGTCATATCATATGATTTTATATTATCTTCTCGTATATCATTTTATCATAAAGTGTATATATTATACCTATGTGGTGTATATTATATCAAATAATGTATTATACTATAGTCTCATATATCATACCAGATTATATTTAAGCAATAAGGCACGACAGGGTGTGGTACATCATGGGATATCGTCATGCCTCGGGTGGTTGGGCACGAGGCCACGGGCCGAGTGCGTCCAATGACCCGAGAAGTGACAATATCCCATGATATACCAGACCCTGGAGTGACTTATTGCTATTATGAACTGAGTTTGAATTTTCATAAATAAAAAAAATAAAAAAACAGGTTTTTAAATGTTTTATGAACAAGTTTTTGGGTGATGTAGGAGTACATTTTGAAAAAATAGTTCTCAGACAGAACAGAGCAAGGAGGCTGGTGGCGCCAGAACTTTTTTGAAGCCGTGATGATGTAGCCCAATATTATGGCTTCAAAGAGCTCTCTGCCAATCAGATTCTTCTATTTACACTCCTCAGTTCATAATGTTCTATTTATTTAGTTAGTTTTTGCTTATCAGGTAAGTGCACAAGGCAATTAGACGCCTATTGTTAAGCATGACCCAAGAGGTTTCATGCAAAAAAGTTTACAAGGCAAAACATATAATGTAACATTAAGCCAATACAGTATACCATAAGTAGGACTGGGATAACAAACATTATTTAGCATAATTTATCATATATTTTATCAGATTATACTATCTGCGCAGATATCAGATTATATCATATTATATTATTTGTCATATACTATATCAGAATATATTAATTTTATAATATATATATCTCAGATTATATTACAGTATTGTTTATCATACCTGATTCTAGTTTATAATATAGTATTTATATTGAATTATATTTTTCCTGCTTATATAGCATATCAAATGACATCAGATTGAATGATTTTAGTTTATGTTGTAAATTACTGTATATTACATTGTGGTGACTTTTTCCCATTATACAAACCAGCGTAAATTTCTCCTATCTGATTGTAATTAACACTATTTTTGGAACTACACTGCTTATTACAAAATAATGAACAACCCTTTCATTAACTAAGTATACGCAAAATGGGTCCCATATTCAGAGCCAGCCAGCTACATGTGCACATGGGGGCACCATGCAAACAAATAGGGCCGACCAGCTCTAGTGCCATATTAAAATGGATAGTGTGATCCAAACTGAATGCACTATCTGTCTGAATATCAGGTACAGCCAGCAGTTACCATGCTTTGTGCCACACTACCAGAGCGTCTGGCCAAAGACCACCTATAGGGGTACAGTGCAGCACACACTGGTTAGCATTACAGCCTCTATAAGCAATATTCAGCCCAACATTCAGATGAGCCCACTGGGCATGCATGGCACTAGCGGGCTATTTGCATGCCCATTATAGGCTCATCTACATGCCACCACATGGCCCGAGTTCACCGGGCCAGGGCACCCCTCCCAAGCCCCAATTCCCACAGAAGGAAAACTACAAAAATCCCTAGTAGTCCAGCAGTCCCTTCCATGCCTGGTCCCTACAGACATAAACAAAATAAAATCCCTAGTAGTCTAGTGGTCCCTCCCATGCCACAGTCCCCTGTCATGTACATGAAAAAGATGCCCTGGTGGTGTAGTGGTCCCTCCTGATCCCTGATCCCCTGTCAAATTGCAGAAATAGTATTCCCTGATGGTCTAGTGGTCCTCCCCCCACCTATACCCCAACCTGCCCTTATCAGACAAACCCCCAGTGGCTTAGTGGACCCCCCACCCCGGCAGGTAGCATCCCACTACTCCACTCCCCCATCCCAATCCTGAGAGCTGCAACCAGCACAGCTCTCTGCTCACCACCATGGCCAGGCATAGACTGAACTCTCTGGACATGTGTGCTGTACAATCATTGTACAGTATGCATGGGGGATCCCTCATTATACAATAGTATGTGAAAATCCTGTAACCTCATTGGTCAAAACATGTCACATGACCGTTGGTAAATCCTGCATTACCAACGGCTGAGGAAATGCATTTATAAAACAACATAATTAAACACATTTTACATATGGGTCCATTGTATAATCGCAATAAGGCACTCCAGGATGTGGGTTATTGGGGCTTTACCCACTTTTTGTGTGGTTAAGTCACTCGGCTATGCCTCATGACACACCACACAAGGTGTGGGTAAACCCCTAATAACCCACACCCTGTTGTGCCTTATTGCTTAATTTGCATATGCACAGCAAGATATTGTGTGCTACAGTGCTTTCAAGGGTGCGCAGTGCACAGGTGGCAATTGAATGTGGCTACACCCCTGATGACTAGCGCTGTTCCTAGTTAGCGCAGCACATACCTGGTTTGTGCCACGTTAACCTTTTGAAAATGGGGCCCAATATATACACACTATTTCGACACTATTAACATGTATAACAACTATCCAAATAACACCATCTACTAAAAGCCACATTAAAGCCCTAACAGCCTCTTCAACTACAGCCCCTGCAGAAAAGAAACAGTCCCCTGAATCACTACCAACCACTTTCGTTGCTGCCTTCATATCACTTGACAGAAGACAGCCACAAGAAAATCAAAGTTAACCTGTGTAAAGAAAGTGTCACTGAACAGCAATCAGCCACCCCTGCACAAATTACTTACCAACCACTTTAGCTGCTCCCTTCTATGCTGTTCCTTCATTGCTATCCTGAAAAAAAACTAAAGGAAAATACTGAAACCACATATTCTTTTATAGGAAGTCACTGCAATGTGAACACCTGAAGGGCCCAAAACTATGCAGCCCTCAAAATGCCTCTACACTAAAGAAAAACACAATGGAAACACTATAGCACTACGGAAACACTCTAACCTAAGCAAATGCACTAAACTAGCCACTCAAAAAACACACTTTATCTGAAAGCAAAACATACTGCCCTAATGTAATATATAAAATATTAGATTGGAAAGTCCCAAATATGGGAAAGTGGAAATTGTTTAACCAGGAAAGGCACACTAAGCCGGAGTTTGTTTCCAGGTGTGACCTGGGAGCACAAGGAAGTTAAGTGACTTGCTCAGGGTCACACAGTATGCAAGTAGAAGCTGTGGGATTCAAACTCAGGTCTGGTCTGTTGGATGTCACCAGATTTGCAGCTCAGAGCCTTAGGCCACTGCGTTATACTGCCACCCTATTCATAATATACAGATATTCATGAAATATTACCTTCTCAGGGTCAAACAAGCTCATAAAGGCCACTTACCCTTTGGGCTTGTGGCTGTATGGCTCATTTGACCCCTCTATGGTGATACATCCTCCTATCTGACACCTACCTATCAGATAGTCCATATACACATATATATATATATATATATATATGTATGTATGTATGTATGTATGTATGTATGTTACGTAATGGGCAGGAGTGTGATATGGATAATATTCTCACTCCTGCAGAGTGAGCCATGGATACTCACGCATGCCAAAGGCATGAGTGAGAGTATCCAGAGCTCATGATGCAGGAGTAAGCATATTTTCCATATCACACTCCTGCCCATTACATGTGCTATTTATACAATAGGGGTGAAAGCTTCAGAAGTACAGTAATGTTCTCCTGATTGCTCTTTTATTTTATTGTTTAGTAACTGGGTAAGATTTTACAGGTGACTTGGGAGCACTAGGCTGTTAAGTGACTTGTTCAGAGTTGCACAGTATGGAAGTGGAGGTTGTGAGAATCAAACCGAGGTCTGGTGTGTTGGATGTACCAAGCTTGTTCAAAGCTCATTATTATAACCTCTAGGCTACCTGTATACTGAGAGCACTGTCTGTGTGTGTTCTGAGTATGAGTAAGTGTTTCTGAATGGGATGGGAGTGTTATAAACACTATAGGAAACATGTGAATGTGTTTGGCAATTGTTTGGCAATGCTAATTCAGTTAGTATCAGCAAGCAGTGAGAAACAGAAACTGTGAGTCACTGTCATTTAGAATGCAGGTTTTCTTGCAAATGAGAGTAGCATTGTAATGGGCTGGGAGTTTTACAAACACTATGGGAAACAGCTGAATGTCCTTTGCAATGTTAATTGAGTTACTTACAAGTAACAGTGCGGAACAGATTTGTGAAGAAGCTCAATTTAGAATGCAGGCTTGAGTGAGTGAGTGAGTGAGTGAGTGAGTGGTGATATCAGCAGAGTATGTATATTTGCCAGATATTTTAACTCCGGTGATGTTATCTTCAGATACCACACTCCAGTGGAAATAACCTAGTTTATTACACTAAATATAGCTCTCATCCCCATTGTATAAATATATTTATGCAATGGGTGTGGAAAGATAAAAAGTGGAAAAAATTAACTTATTCTCACTGCTGTTGGATAAATAGTGGCTCTAACATTTATCCCACACCCTGCCATCAATCAATCACCATTTATCCAACACCCTGCCATCATTCACCCTTCCTTGGACCAACACTACTTACACTGACCATTGCTTTCAATTTATTTACAGTCAGTCACCAAGATCTCCAGCAATCTACTGATACAATTTCTCCCTTCCTTCCAGCTCCTAAAGCAATCACATCCACCACCAACTATTTTAAAACAAAAACTCTTCCCACTATCTCAATCACACTTTCCCTTTTATTATCTAAACCATTTTTTTCCTTCTTTTATAAACATCTAAAATTAAAAAGGTGCAACCTCCCTACCCCATACTCTTTGCCCCCTTACTAGCTTGCTCCCTCACTTGACTATTTCACACTCCTCTCGCCACTGTACATATAATATTTTTTAAACTAACCCCTCCATAACAGAACAAAACAGACCCAGAGACAGCCACTGACCTTTACAAATAAATAAACCAGTTGACACCGTTATCACTCTGCTTTTCTCCCACTTGACCTCCTACTTTGTTCCGCTCCAGTCCTGTTTAGTTTAGACTCTTTCTGCCCTAAATCCAAAAATAGGAATCCACCCTGACATCGGGAACCCCCCGACCTATTCTTCTACCACTGCCATTCTCATGATCATCTCTGCTCCACAACCACAAACCTTTTTTTGGTTGCCCCTCAAGTAACTCCTTCCCAAGCAGCTCCATTCTCTGCCAGCTCCTTCTAGGTCCTTCTCCCACTTCTCAACACTCCAGTTAGGCCATATCTGCATGAGTTCCAGCTCTACCATGCCAACTGAAACCAAACTGCTTCACAAACTAAAATTGCACCCACAAATGCACAGTCATGCCCCCGACCAATCAAAATATGTTTTCCATGTTCCAACAGCCAATCAAAATGCACAGTCCCTTCATTCAGAAAACCAAAAACCATTCACATCTTACACATCACCAAAGCACTCACAAAGTATACTTCTGCCAAAAAAAATGGCAGCATTACAAATAGTACCACAGAAGAACATTAACAAAAAAAAAACACATTAAATCACAAAAAATGCCAATTGCATAAATCGCACATGTGATGGGCTGTTGTGGGATACATTTTTTATTTGAACTCACAGTTTGTGACTTTGGGACCTCATTCATGGCTCCATAACTCGTGAGGTCAACCGAGGTGACGCACTGCTCATTCAATTAAATAATGTATCCTACAGCAGCCATCATATATCCTATATATATATATATATATATATATATATATATATATATAATTATATTTTTTGTTTTACACAAAACTTTTATTTGAAAATTTACAAAGACACAACACAGACAACACTGCTAAACCTTTTTCAGACTACACCAACATCATTATCTGATTTAGAATACATTGTCTATAACTCTAAATATGGGAAACATACTGAAACTGTGACTGCATCACTCTGCACACACATATCCAGTGAGGCCTGCTTAATTACTGAGCAGATGATAGCGTACTTTGAGGAATCCATCTGGCCTGAACATCCATCACATGTTGTGCCCTGGTTTTCCCTTGGGGTTTCATAGTGCCCCCAGATTATATTAGTAAATGGAAGCTGGTACATTTAGATTCCATAAAAGCACTAGGACCAGAAAGTCTGCAACTTAGATACTGGTGCTGCAGAATTGAACATTGCTGGCAAAGTGGTTGTGACCTGGCTGAAATTTGACTTTGTGAAACTTTGTGAAGTGTTCATGGACCGTAGAAACTTTGACTTTGCTAAAACTATGAATGTTTTACTGCAAAGTGCCCAATCTGTGTTGTTGTTTTGTTTTTGACAAAATTGCCATTTCAGAAGCAAATTTTGGTCAGTAGCCCACAAAAATGACAACTTTGCATAGGAACACTTTACAAATTTGGTGAATTTCCACTTCACAAATTCTGCAGATTTTGTGAATTTCAGTTACTTTGGCCACACCTAATCCTTGCAAAGATACTGTGCAATTACCACCTTTAAGGCCTCTGTTCACTGGATTTAAAAACTCACTAAAAGAATGTATCCAGAGTACAGTGTGGGGGGCCTTCTCTTTCAGTTCAAATTGCTTTGCTGCCCATTTTTGTGCAACCACAGCTGGATGAGGCTGTTGGAAGGCTCATGCAATGGCCACTGGACTTGTTCCACTGCCACTGTACGAACCAATTTAATTATCGAACTGTGAGTTAGACATGTACAGTAGAGTTCTGTGATCAAACAATGCCACAGCTTTTGATTATAATGTTCTTAATATTATAAGGTGCTTATGAGTTGTTGTTTTTTTAAACCTAATGGTCTGTTGCAACAGACATGGAAACTGTATAACTCAGAGACGGATCTGGGTGCTCCCATACATTTTGTAACAAGTCTTTTTACTTATTAGTCCTGGGTTCATGTGGGTTAAATGGCAAAAATATAGCAGTGTAATAACTGTTTTCATGATATAATGATACTGCACTCAAATTCATCTGAAATCTTTCTTATTTTGTAAATAAAGTGTATCGAGAAACTTCTGGAAATACACACATACCTACATACGAAGGAATATATGCAATACACCTGTGGCCAATCAAAGCAATCTTAGTACTATTGTACAATTGCATTCAAAAGCAGTTTTTAGTAAGAACACTTGCATTATAGTATGAGCAATGGGTGAAATGGGAAAAATTAACTCTGTGAAATAATTCGAGGCGTATCTGCAATTTGCAAATTATTCCGCTGTTGCGAAATGCGACGTCACAATAGTTGGAAACTTCATGGATTTATGGAAAACTTCACAAACTGCTGATTTTTATGAACTTTGCCAGTTAAGTGTGGCCCAAAAAGAGAACTGTGCAATGCATTATGGGTTTTATAGTCAAATATCATGTGGAGGCAGTTGAGACAGTTTCTAGCACAGTCGAGCAGTCTTGTGTGCATCACAGCAAAAAAAAAAAACCTTTAAAAACCTTTAAAACTCTCTATTTTGAGACCCAGTCACTCCCAAAATATTGTCTTTGTCCAAGTGCTGCTAGGGATCTTTTTTTGTTTAGATCTTTGCATGATTTTTAGTTGAAATAGTGGTTTTAGTTTCGTCTGTCTCCATGAAGGAGTTGAGTGAGGGAGAGTAGGTGTGTAAAAGCAGGGCAGGCAAGTTCTTAATCTTTTCCTACAGATTTCTCAGTCAGTTACTGTTATTTTATTTTTTTTAAGTATATGTGAGTGATTCTTTTTATTTTATTTCTGTGGTAAAATTTTGTGTGATTATTAGGTGAAGTGTTTCTGTTGCTGTTTTACTGGTTTGCATTATCTTTCTTATATATTTACAGTTTTTGTCACTTTTTCTTATAAATTACTCATGGGTCCTGTTACCCCCTGTTGCTATATCATTTCTGTTCTGTTTAAAAATCAAAAGGGCACCCACCTAGGCACCAGTGGCCAACACACACACACACACTTGAGGAACAGGCACCTGTTGCACTGGCATCAAGACCAGAAGGAAGCCAATGCATGGGGTGCCAGTTCCCTCGACAAATTAAACGTAAGTGCCAGCAGTGCAATAGACCAGGAGGAGGGAGGGCTCGGAGGAGGAGGGGAGGAGGAGGAGGAGGAAGAGGAGGAATAATCCTCTGCTTTCTCTAGCAGTGGGCATACCAGCAGTGGGGGCGCCACTACCCTGAGTCAGAAAAGTGCAACTGCATAGCAAAAACAAACAAACAAAATAAGTGGTTTCAGGCAAGCTTCAAAAGAGTCAACTACTACCCTAACAAGAACAAAAATGCTGCCACAAGTCCAGCAGTTTGGTTGACCAACCCCAAAGATGCAGCCCATACTAAAGAGCATGATTTTGTGCAGTCCAAATACCCCCAAGTCATGCCATTGCACATGAGTTAAATGCAGCCATGGTTAAAATGCAGGTCATCAATCTATTGCTGTACTCTTTTGTGGAGAATGCTGGATTCCACATGTTGATGGCTTGTGCCTGTTCCAAATGACAGGTTCCATTGTGAACCTATGTTTCCAAATGTGCCATGCCAGAACTTTATGGAACAGTGTCATAGTCCATAATACATGCCCCGAAGCATTCTTCATCAGAAAATATCCATCTGAGAATGGATATGTGGTGCAGTGGCCAAACAGCTTCAAGCTTGTATTTATGCATCACAGCACACTGGGCACAGGTACCTGGGATGGTAGTTGATTTGAGGCATGGCAAAACCTGCACAAAGCAGAACTGTGGTGGTAGCAACACACCAGGGATTCAGCAGCATTGCACTCTCAGTACAAAAAGTATAACTGGATCTCACACAAGAGTACTTTTGCTCAGTATTTATAGAAGAGGAAGATGATAGGGGACCTGAGCTAAAGACGAAGGGGAAGGAGGGCAAATGGGTGGAGCAGAGCTTGTTCACTGTGGATAGGGTTAGGGAAGAGCTAGAAAGATTGAGGGTGGACAAGGCAATGGGGTCAGATGGGTTACACCCCAGGGTAATCAGGGAACTGAGGGAGGAGTTAGCTGCCCCATTGGCAAGGCTATTCAAATTGTTCCTGGATTTGGGGAGGGTGCTGGAGGACTGGAAGAGGGCAGATGTGGTGCTTTTACACAAGGGAGGAAGTAGGGAGGTGACGGAGAATTATCAATCTGTCAGCGTCATCTCAGTGGTGGAGAAGGTAATGGAAGCAATAATCAAGGAGAGGGTGGTGGACTATTTGGAGGAGAGTGGCTTGGAGGACAGAAGACAGCATGGCTTTATGAAGGGAAAGTCATACCAGATGAATCTGATTGAGTTCTTCAATTGGGTGACTCAGGTAATCGACCAAGGAGAGGTGGTGGATGTGGCTTATGTGGACTTCAGTAAGGCCTTCGACACTATCCCCCACAGAAAGCTGGTGAGCAAGCTGGAAAGTCTAGGGGTGGGTGGGAAAATAACAAGGAGGGAGGAGGCCAGGCTAGCAGGAAGAACTCAGAAATGGTGCTAAATGGGGTGTACTCCAGGATGAGGGGTAAAGAGTGGAGTGCCCCCGGGGTCTGTTTTGGGACCGCTCCTTTTTAACATTTATATCAGAGATATAGCGGAGGGTCTGAGAGGGAGGGTGTGCCTATTTGCTGATGATACAAAGATCTGCAATAGGGTGGACACCCCAGGGAGAGTGAAGGATATGAGGCAAGACTTGAAGATGCTCAAGGAGTGGTCAGGGACATTGCAGCTGAAATTTAATGCCAAAATGTGTGCTGTGATGCATGTGGGAAGCAGAAACGCATGAGCAGGATACACCATAGGATGGAAGGCAATCAAAGTAACCGAACAGGAGAGGGATCTGGGGATCATGGTCTTATCCAACCTTAAGGTAAGAAATCAGTGTAGCATGATGGTGGGAAAGGTCAATGAAATGTTGGCATGCATTGGAAGGAGCATTACTAGTAGAAGGAGGGAGGTAATAATGCCCCTCTGCAAAGCCATGGTGAGGCTGCATCTGGAGCACGGGGTCCAGTTCTGGAGACCACACCTCCACAAGGATATAGATGGGATGGAGAGGATTCAGAGAAGGGTAACCAAGATGGTGCAGGGTATGCAAGGGAAGACAATATGAGCAGAGGTGTAAGGAGCTGGATCTGTACAAGTTAGAGACTAAGAGGGAAAGGGGAGACATGACTGAAACTTTTAAATATGTGAAGGGGCTCAACAAAGTAAGGGAAGGGTGCTTACTTAAGAAGAAGGAGGGGGCCAAAACTAGAAGTCATAGCCTCAGACTGCAGGGAAATAGCTCCAGAGGCAATGTGAGAGGGTGATTCTTCACGGAGAGGGTGGTGGAGCCCTGGAACAGGCTACCAGAAGAAGTAGTGGGGGCTGAATTGGTGGAGGAATTTAAGAGGGTATGGGACAGATATATGGGGTTGAGTAGAGGGGAGAGGGAGAGGGCTGGCATGGGGAGAGGTGTAAGGGGAAATAGGGCAGACTAGATGAGCCAGTGTGGTCCTTTTCTGCCATCAAGCCTCTATGATTCTATAGGACCAATTCTAAGATGGCTTATGCATGTCACAAAGCAAATTGTGCCAAACCCTATGGCTCAAATTGCACTTTGCGATATGCTTTACGCCATTTGCTATTCCAGGAGGTGGCCTGCAACATGGCACAGGCCGCCTGTGCCAAATGGGGGTTACACCACTTGCTATGTTGGCAACCCCCTGTGACATGGCACAAGGGGGGTTCTGGCATCAATTATGCTGATATTCCAAGAGGGCAGCTGGCTGAATCACAAATCGCGATTCCAAGACCGGCAGACCATGACATAAGTACAGTTAGACCAGCTACTAGTTGGTCTAACCATATCTATGTCCACCAGGGATGCATCATCGAGCTTGCTACCCCTCAGCCAACCCCCCATGGTCCCCCAAGGGTATCCACCACACAACCCATGGTAGGGCAGCCCTCAATGGGCAGCTGGCACCCCCTCATCCCCATCCATGTGCAGTGCCCCCATAGGGCTGTCCCCATCCCCCCACATGCCAGGTGCCCTAGGGTGGTCCTGTGGCTCCCAGCCCCTCCTCAGCCCTGCAGTGCAGTGCCATGGTGTTGGGGTGTGGGGCTCCTGGGGAGCCATGCCTAACACCACTTGCACCCTGCGGTCTGCAGCTTGCGGCATCCATGTCAGGTGCACCCTTACCATGGCACAGCCCTGCGTCTGCTGCAAGATGCAGGGCATAAGTGCCCGGGACCCTGCCTGCTGTGGAATATTTTTTTTTTTTATTTATTTGAAGTCTAGGAATTACAACCCTTTGAGTCAGGGACTCATTTACAAAGGCTCCACATCACACAAAGAACGACGACAGGTACATAGGATGACAGTACATAGATTAAATACAGTGTCATTGTACAGTGCTACTACATCAAGTGTTTCAGAGGTGTGTATGGTACGATCAGAATAGAGTCAGGTATATATATAGCAGAGGAATAATGGGTTATCTGCATTCACAGTGGGAGTTGGTTAAGATATAGTCATGCAGCTCAGTTTTGAAAGGCCCCAGCCTGGGAATAGATAGGGTGGGTCCAGGGATTGAGTTCATCCAGAGTGGAGCTCTATAGCAAAAGGATCGTTGGCCTGTACTGGTCTTTACAAGTGGGATGTGGAAGGTTGCAGTATCAGCCTGCCTTGTGGCCCTCCTTGGCAAGTTTAGTTGGAGTAGTGACAGGCAGCCAGGGGCAGCGAGACCTAGCAGGATTTTTTTGGACAGGAGGTAAGTGTGATAGAATAAATGCCCTTGAAAGTTAAGCCGTGGATAGAAGAGGTAAACTCGATGAGGGCAGTAGTAGTACTATGCCCTTTTCTGAAACCATGCTGTTGCTGGCAAAGAAGGTGATGCAAGTCCAAATATTGAGTGAGTTGATCTGCGACAACTTTTTCCAGTGCTTTTGAGAGGGGAGGAAGTATGGAAATGGCTCTGTAGTTACTTGTGGAGGTTCTGTCTCCATTTTTATGTACTGGTGTGACAATCACTCTTTTCCACAATGATGGGAACTGCCCAAGACACAGAGACATGTTAAGTATTTTAGTAAGAAGTGTTAGCACTGCGTCAAGTGTTAAAGAGAGCAGCAGCTTAATATCAGTAGCATCAGCACTCTGTCTAGTTTTCCCGAGGAACTTGGTGATGTATGAGCGGGCAGCACTAGGGGGGATTGTTCTAAAGCGAAAAAGTGGGGTACCGGGAGGGAGGGGACTGACCAGTAGATGCAGAGAAGAAGTCAGGGGGGAGAATGGAGCTGAGGTCAGAGAAGGATGCTTTAAAGGTATCCGCTATCTTGTATTGGTCCTGGGTGGGAGCTCTGTCAACAATCAGCATGGAGGGAGGAGGGGATGTGGATTTACCACTTAGCTCCTTTATGTTCTCCCAGAATCTTTTCCCATTTCCCCATGTGGAAGTAAGTTTGTCCTTGTAATAATTTGCCTTGGCCTGTTGGATAGCCCAGGTGCATGAGTTTCAAGCAGCTCGGTACAGTTGGCGGTCAGTGGGGCAACCAGACTCTAGGGCATGGTGCCATAGGTTATCTCGCCCTTTCATTAGGTTGAGCAAGGACCGATTTATCCATGGGGCTGATTGAGATTTTTCAATATGTTTTACAACTGGGGCAAAGTTATCGCAGGCAGATTTAAAGGTGCTTATGAAGAAAGACTGTGCGGCATCAACTGATGAGTCATGATCAAGAGAGGACCAGTCAAAGTTAAATAGGTGGTTGTGGAGATGTGCCAAGGATCCTTTCTTTAGCTTTTGGTGGCTGGTGATCCTGGGAGGGGGGTGGCTTCCAGCTGTTGGACCAGCGACAGGTGACCGGGGAGTGATTACTAAGTGAGTCAGAGAGGATCTGGACATCCTGTATGAGTTCAGGATAATTTGTGAAAATGAGATCAAGAAGGGTACTAGTGCCCCTTTTGTAGTTTACCCTAGTAGGGGTAAGTACCATCTGAGAAAGATTAAGGGCTGCTGCAACATCCCTGAGACAGGCCTGGTGGGGGAAGACCAGTTTGTGTTAAAGTCACCAAGGGCTACAATTTCTGAGTTTTTGGGGAGCTGGTCAATGATCTTTAAGATGGATTTGAAATCATCCTTCTAGTTGCAAGGAGGTATATAGACTGAAATAAGGTAGAGTGATTTACCTGATCTGGCCACAGCAACCTTAATGGTGAGGGCCTGGGCACCTGCAGTGGGGTGCATAGTTTCAAGTTTGATTCCCTGCAGTTATTCTCGAAGGTACAGTGCACATCTCCCACCCCTTCTCCCCAACCTGTCAGATTTGTACAATGTATAGCCTGGCAGGGCAACAGCTGAGTCTGGGGTACTCTGTGATAGCCATGTTTCAGTTACAGCTAGGGCATCCGGGTTGTGGAGGCAAACCCAGGCTTGTAGTGGGGTAAATTTCTTTTGTAGACTGCATATGTTTATTGTTGCCAGCCGTAGTCCTTTGGCTAGCATTGTCTTGCAAGCGGTGGGGGCAGTGGGGCCAGGATTTGGGTGTATATTTCCCTCAAGTAGCAGGAGGATAATGGAGATCCTAGATAGGACTGTTCTGAGTATCTTTTTGCGATTACACTGCAAAGGTCTTATATAGTGTCGCATCTTGTTGGCAGTGCGAGAGTGGGCAAAGCACAATATTTCTGGGCTATATAGTACAGGGCAATCCATGCTTGCTAGGAGCAGGTGGGCAGAAACTGCCGGGATAGGGATGAGATGGGAAATGGTGATTGTAGTCAGTGTAATCACAGGGGTGGGCAGCAGATGGGATGAAGAGGGGATAGGGTGGGGTATAGCGTTAAGGGTGGCACGGGGGGTTGGGGAGAGGTAGTGGCAGGTTACGCAGAAAAGAGAAAGCACCATAAGGGAAAGAAGCCAGTATGTCATTTTTGTGGGTGAGACTGAGAGATGTGACAGAATAGTTGATTTTGGTGATGACTGATAATAAATATTGCACAGGGTCCCTGGCGTAGTGGCAAATGTCGCAACTCACATACGCCAGTGAGTTGCGGCATTCATCTTAGAATTGGGCCCTATGATTCTATGAAGCGAGAAAACGCTTCATGTACTGCTCACCAAAAATGATGATTGGCTTCACACCCAGTCACTCAAAGCAGGGTTTTTTTTGAGCGATAATGGCTCCAAGGTTGTTAAGTGTATTAGTGGTGTGTTTTTTTTTTTCAGAGTGCCCTGCCCGGCACACTGCCTTAATCTGGTTGTGCAGCAGTTTATCAACTATGCAGAAATTAAGGAAATGTTGACTATTGCCCACTACATCTGTGTGCACTTTGCCCATTCTGCAAAGGCCCGTGACCATCTACAGGAGCTGGCTCCAAAACCATCTACCTAAGCACCGTATGAAGCTGGATGTTGTGACAAGCAGGAATTCCATGATGTGTGTGTGAAAATATGAAACTGCAAGCAGAAACAGGGCTCATGGTCTATTGAGTCTGCTCTAGTGTGCAGCTAGCCCCTCATCACACAGCTGCCCTTCCTCCCCCCTTCCCAGTATCCCTTACCCTTACCCTGTCCCAACCTCTCTTAAAACTGCCCACCATCTTACAGGATACTATCTCGTCTGGTAAGGTGTTTCATCTGTCCACCACTCTTTCCGTGAAAAAATATCTCCTCATCTCTCTCCTGAATCTTCCCCCTCCAATCTCAGTCCATGTCCTCTTGTGCCCCTCCCCCTTCTCATCTGAAAAATCCCTTCTGTATTGGTCTTGTTTATCCCTTTCAGATACTTAAAAGTCTAGATCATATTTATTTATTGAAATTTTTCACCAGGGAAGGCACACTGAGCAACAAGATGCTTGTCTCATGGAGCGTCTGGGGGGGGTACAGAGGAGAGCAGGTGAATGCATGATACATAACATTGAGCTACACAGTGGAGTCATGAATTGAGAGTGTCATTACATACATTGCTTACATACATCAATTACTTACATTAGTTACACTGAATTGAATTAGAGTTATACATTGCTTACAGGGCTTTGAACTGCCTTGTATGAAGGGGGGTAACATTAGTCGGGAAACAATATAGGGAAGGTTTAGTAGCCAAGGGAGAACAAGGAGTAGGGTTTAGGTCTGGATTATGTTACACTATACATGGGTGATAGTCACTGACTAAGGGAATACATACGACAGGGAGACAAAGCAGAAGTGCAGTATGGGGTAAGTGCATAGGTTGGTAGAAATATATGCCAGCATTTGTAGTCGTTAGCTAAAACCACTGGTCAGGCCGCATAGGCTGAAGGGGGAATGATGGGAGGGGGTAATAGAAGGAAGAGGGGAGGGGGGTTGTCTAGAGGGGGGGAGAGGAGGTCAGGTGCATGAACAGTTTTCATATCCCCCCATCCCGCCTCTCCTCCAGTAAATATGTATTCAACTTTCCCAGCCTTTCCTCATAGGGCTTGCTCTCCAATCCCTGGATCATCTTTGTGGCTCTTCGCAGCACCCCCCTCCAGCAATCTGTTATCCTTCTTCCAGAATAGGTGCCAGTACTGCATACAGTACTCCAGGTGGGGCCTGACCAATGGCCTATACAGGGGCAGGATAGCCTCCACCCTTCTGGAGGAGATCCCTCTTGCAATACACCCCAGCATTTTGTTAGCTTTTCCTGCCACATTCCTGCACTGAGCAGAGTTGTTCATGCTCCCCGTGATGATCACACCTAGGTCATTCTCCTCTGTGGAGCTCCCCAACTGTACCCGATTTAAGTGATAATCCCTCCCCTGGTTCTTAGCTGTGAAGTACATAACCTTGCACTTCTTGGCATTGAACCCCAACTGCCATGTTTCTGCCCAATCCTGCAGCTTAGTCAGGTCCTCCTGCAACACCTTCCACCCCTCCGCATCATCAACCACAGCTCCCATTTTGATATCATCTGCAAACAGGCTGATCTTGCTCTGGATCCTGTGTGAGATATCTGCAATAAAAATCCCAAACAGCAGCGGCCCCAGTACTGATCCCTGTGGTACCCTGCTTGTCACTGCTCTTGGTGATGAGAGGTCCCCCACCACCACCACCCTTTGCTGCCTTTGCTTTAGCCAGTTTGTGATCCATTTCACCATTTTTGGTCTGGCCCCCACATATTCCAGTTTTTCTTCCCCAATCTCCCATGCGGCACTGAATCAAAGGCCTTGCTGAAGTCCAAATACAGGACATCCACTACATGGCCCTTGTCCAGTTCCAGCATCACCCAGTTAAAGTACTCTACAAGGTTTGTCTGGCAAGATCTGCCCCCTATAAACCCGTGCTGTTGACAATCCTGGAGAACATTTTCCTCTAAGAAACTCACTAGCTTCTCTTTTAGTATGGTCTCCATGAGCTTTCCCACAATCGATGTGAGGCTCACTGGCCTATAGTTTCCTAGTTCATCCTTTGGGCCATGTTTGTGGATGGGCACTCTGCATATGCCATCCTCCAGTCCTGTGGTACACATCCCATGTCCAGGGAGGTGTTGAGCAGGTCAACTAGCGGCCCCGCCATGACCTCTGTCAACTCCCTTAGTACCCTAGGGTGAATGCCATCAGGTCCAGGCGCTTTGTCCACCCTTAATGCCCTCAACCCATCTAATACCCTGCTCTCTGTAATTGCTACATCTGTCATCCCCTCCCCCCTCCCCACTCCCTCCTTGCCTGGGGCTATCTGCCCCCCTTCTCATGTGTAAATAAAGAGCAGAAGTATCCGTTCAGTGCCTTTGCCTGCTCTGCTCCTTTCTCCGCCCACCCCCATCATCTTAATCCTCACCAGCTGATCCTTACTCTTTCTTCTCTCTCTCTCCAATGTAGTGGAAGAAGTCTTTTACTCCACTTTTAATTCCCCATGCCTGTCTCAGCTCCCTGGATGTCTTGGCCACTCTGACCAGTCAGGTAACCTGCCTGGACTTTTCCATGTACATGTCCTTATCTTCACCTCTTCCCCATTCCATGTACTTTTGAAAGCTGCCCTCTTGGCCCTAACCCCCTTCCATAACTTCCTATGTCAGCCAACTGGGTTTCTTTGCCCATCCTTTCTTGCTTTTCTTCCTAGTGCAAGACTTCTTTGTCTCTGCCAGCCCTTCCTTTATGATGTCCCATTTCTGGTCTGCATCCATGTGTGGTTACTTTCCCACCACATGCCTACCCCAAATTTCCCCCATCTTCTTAAAGTCCACCCCTAAACTCAATCACCCTTGTATCCATGCCCCCTGTTTCCCTCCCCATGTTAAGCATGAACCACACTGAATAGTAGTCACTCCCAGCCAGTGGTTCCTCCACTTCCAGATTCATTACAGCGTCCCTGTTATCCAGTACAAGGTCCAAAGTCCTTTCTAACCAAGTCAGCCACTGGACCAGCTGTGTCAGAAAGCTGTCTTGAAATGCTTCTAGCAGGACCCACTCCCTCTCAGTGTCCTATTCTTTGCATCTTGGAACTGCATCCATGGTACTTCAGTCCTCCCCTCCTCCCCTTCCTCCCTTTTGCATTTTATCCCTATGATAGGGTGGTTTTATGAACAGTATAAGGCAATCTCAGACTACCTGCTGCTCCACACCACCTGGGACAATGCTGGAGCATCCATGACTCTAACAACAGAGCAGTGGCACCAAATGGACAGTCTAATAAGCATTCTCCATCCATTTGAGCATGCAGCACAGGCAGTAAGTGGGGACTCTGCCTCTATAAGTCAATCAATTCCCCTTGTATGAGTGCTTAGGCAGACACTGGTAAATATCCAGCAAGGGATGGAGGCAAGGGGGGATGGAAGAATTATGAACTAATGGAACACATGCTCCACATGCTGGACAACAATACACATATTTCTGGCATTCCAGGCTCAGATGAATTTGCAGTTGCTACAACGCTGGACCCATGCTACAAATGTGGCCTGTTATCAATAAGTTGAAGGAGGTTGTAAGTGGGTCCAAAAGTTGACTGATTACCTCATTAGATGGGCATATGGTGCACAGAGGTAAAAGATACAGAAGGTGCAAAATGCACAGAGACTGGGTGTTGCTAGCCTTGCTTGTAGAGCAGAAAGCAGATAACTAAAAGAAGCTACCATTTTCTTATTAATTAACACTTCTATCTCAACAGGATTCAGTGTCTGTTGAGATTATGCAGACATATACTTTATTAGAAGTAGAAGGGGTCTTATTTAGAGTTAAAAAAAAGAAAAGAAAGAAAGTCAGTGTGTGTTCTGTGCTGGGAATAGTACTGTATCAACTTACTTTGCTAAATCAGTAGGAGGAGAGAGAGCTTAATTGGGGGTGTGGCTTAGACAATATAAAAGCAGGTGACTCAAATTACAACTTCCTGTTGCTAGCATTGCTTATAGAGCAGAACGCCGCTAACTAAAAGAAGCTGCCATTTTCTTATTAATTTAACAGTTCTGTCTCAACATGAGTCAGTGTCTGTTGAGATTAAGCAGACAGATACTTTATTAGAAGTAGAAGGGGTCTTATTTAGAGTTAAAAAAAAAGACAAGAAAGAAAGTCAGTGTGTGTTCTGTGCTGGGAAGAGTACTGTATCAACTTACTTTGTTAAATCAGTAAGAGGAGAGAGAACTTAATTGGGGTATGGTTTAGACAATATAAAAGCAGGTGACTCAAATTATAACTTCCTGTTGCTAGCCTTTTTTCTTACTAATTGCCCTCCATCCCAGCCCTCTATCCACCCACCCTAAACCAGTCGTACTTTTATAGCCACTGGATTTGACTGAGAACAGAAAATTCCTGTTTGGCAGTAGGAAGGGAAGGATCATAGAGAAACATTGGTTTTGTCAATCCTAAAGGAAAACAGTAGCTCACTCTCCCCCCCCCCAGCTGCTGATGGTCTGACACCGAGCAAGGAAGAAGAAGGCTACTGAAGAATATAGGAAGTTGCTGTCCCAGAACAGAAAGGGTGATAGTTGTAAGGTGAGGAGAGAGTAAGCATACAGAGAAACAGGAGAGGGGACACAAAATAAGACATGATAGGAGTGGTGCAGTGCAATGGCTGTGGGGCGGCAGTGTTCTGGGAGACATTCTGGAGGCTGCGATGCTGCCCTTTTTGCAGGCACCTCTCTGGTCTGAGGGAGGAGGTTGCCTATCTCCAGGCTGACCTGGCTAAACCTCCACCCCCACTAGGGACCACCAGGGCCAATGCCACTACCTCAGAGGTTGCCAAGAGAAAGGAGAGGCTGGACCAGGGTGGGCTCAGGGAGGGAGAGGGTGGTGGAACAGAGTTGCATCCCTCCAACTGTACCTCTTCACAATTGATATGCTTTTCTGGTGGATAGTGGTTCCTCTATGGAGGCACCTGCAGTGGAGACCAAGGAAGATGATGGGAAGCTTCACAAAGGAGACCCACAGGAGGATGGCATGGGACCCCACAGGGGAAGGAAACAACTCCTGGTGGGAGACTCAATCATTAGGGGGGTGGAAATGGGGGAGGAAGGGGAGAGGAAGGTAAGGTACCTGCCTGGCACCATGGCTTGGAGGGACAGGAAGCGAATCCTCAGGATTGTGGGAGCAGCTGCACAAGGGAGGGAACTGGATGTCATTGTTCACCTAGGAACAAATGACCTGGCTAGGAATGGGATCAGAGCAGTGCAAGAGGAGTTTGTAGAGTTGGGGAGGGGCCTTAGACAAGTAGCGCATATGGTAACCTTCTAGGAGGTGCTGCCTGTCTATGGCAAGGGTGATGCTAGGCTACGCCTCACAAGGGAATTCAATGAATGGTTGAAAAACTGGTGTGGAGCTCAGGGTTTTGGCTTATTTGGGGACTGGGGAGCCCCCGGAGGGATGTAGACCTATACTGGCATGATGGTTTGCATCTGTCCAGGGGGGCAAGATCCTAGGTTCAAGGTTTAAATGCTTCATTGGCAAGCATTTAAACTAGCCAAGGGTGGAGGCACTGAAAAGGAGCAGGGAAATCCCATCCTCCCCCCACAAAACATGGTAATTAGCAAGGTAAACACCAAGGTAGAGAAGTCATTAGGGAGCAGGACAGAGGTAAATGTAAAAAAGGCAAAGGCAGTAAGGTTGGGAATGGGGATGAAAGGGCTAAGACCATCAAAAAGTGGAGGGTGATGAGTAACAATGCCTGTAGTCTGTGTAACAAGCTCCCTGAACTAGTGGCCTTGATTGAAGGGAGTTGCCTGGATATTGTGGCAGTCACAGAAACATGGTACCCAGAGAACCATGACTGGGATGTCAACATACCAGGATACACAATCTACAGGAGGGACAGGGAAGGTAAAAGAGGAGAAGTAGCAGCTGTCTATGTGAAGGAAGGGATCAAAGCAACAGAACTAAAGAGTAAACAGGGAGCAGATGAGGCACTCTGGGTCACCCTGGAGACAGGGAATGGCACCACAATCTGCATGGGGGTTGTATACAGACCCCCATCTCAGGGAGAGGGAATGGACAAGGAAATGATAGAAAGCATCCTTAGGATGGCAGAAAAAGGGGAGATATTGTTGATGGGGGACCTGAATATGCCAGATGTTAACTGGAGCACCTTTGCTACAGGTACATCCAAGAGCAGGGTCATTCTAAATGCCCTACAAGGGGCATGCCTCAGACAGCTAGTATTGGAACCCCCTCAGGAGAGAGCAATCATAGACCTGGTACTATCAAATGGGGATGGAGAAAGAATCACAGATTTAAAAGTGGGTAGCCATCTGGGAACAAGCACCCACCAAACAGTGTGGTTCACGATAAACACAGCCATACAGTCAAGCCATACAAAAGCAAAAGGACTGGACCTTAGGAGGGCTGATTTTGGGAAAATGAGAGAGTGCCTCAGAAAAGCACTAGCAAACAGGCAAGAAGGAGGGGTGGAGGAACAATAGGGAGTAATCAAAACAGCCATCACACAGGCAACAAGCCTTTGTGTAAAGCAAATCAACAAAACATAACAAAGGAAAAAAATGCTATGGTTCTTAATAGAGGTGGCAGGGAGGGTTAAGGAGAAAAGGATAGCATTCAGGAAATATAAGGAAACACAGAAGGAGCAGGACAGAGAACTTTATATGTTAAAGCAGAAAGAGGCTGGGAAGGCAGTCAGAATAGCAAAGGTCCAAACCGAGGAAAGGATAGCCAACTCTGTTGAGAAGGGGGAAACGACCTTTTATAGGTTCATTAGGTAGCGAAGAAAGACCAAAGGAGGGGATACTGAGGCTTAATAAAGGGGAGGGAATGTGGGTAGAGGGTGACAGTGAAAAAGCAGGGATACTGAATGAATATTTCTGCTCAGTAGTCACAAAGGAAGAGGAGGGGGAGGTACCTAAACCAAACAAGAGAAACACTCTGAAGACAGGGGTTGATACCAGTCCATTTATAGAAGAAAGGGTTCTGAAAGAACTAATAAAATTGAAGGTGGACAAAGCAATGGGGCCTGATGGGATTCACCCAAAAATTCTAAAAGAACTAAGGGTAGAACTAGTGACACCGCTGACTACTCTGTTTAACAAATCATGGGAGGATGGGGGTGGTACCTGAGGACTGGAGGAGGGTGGATGTGATTCCTCTTCACAAAAGTGGGAGTAGGACAGAAGCAGGAAACTACAGACCAGTTAGTTTGACCTCAGTGGTAGGGAAAATGAAGGAATCACTTCTGAAGGAAAGAATTGTTGAGTACCTAGAGGCCAGTGGGGCACAGGACACAAGGAAGCATGGATTCATGATGAGAAGGTCGTGTCAGATGAATCTAATAGACTTCTTTGACTGGGTGACCAAAGTAGTAGACCAGGGAGGGGCTGTGGGCATGGCCTACCTGGATTTTAGCAAGGCATTTGATACAGTCCCACGCAAAAGATTAATACACAAGTTAGCCAGCTGTGGAGTGGGTCCCAAGATGGTAGCCTGGATAAAAAATTGGCTAGACAACAGGACGCAAGGGGTAGTAGTAAATGGAGTCCACAGTGAAGAAAGGAGGGTTACTAGTGGGGTAACGCAGGGTTCAGTACTGGGACCTGTCCTTTTTAATGTCTTTATAAGTGACATTGCAGAGGAACTGGAAGGAAAAGTATGTCTCTTTGCAGATGACACAAAGATCTGCAACAGGGTTGATACACTAGATGGAGTTGAAAGGATGAGATGGGACTTGGCAAGGTTAGAGGAATAGTTAAATGTATTGCAGCTCAGATTCAGTGCAAAGAAGTGCATTGTAATGCACTTGGGAAACAAAAACCCAAGGGAAGAGTACACAATGGGGGGTGAGAAACTGACAACAGTAAAAATAGAAAGGGACCTGGGGGTAATTATATTAGATGATCTAAAGGTGTGCAAGCAATGTGAAAAGGCAGTAAGGAAGGCTGGGGGGATACTGGGATGCATAGGGAGAGGCATCAATAGTAGAAAACAGGGAGTTGTTATCCCTCTGTACAGACAGTTGGTGAGACCCCACCTGGAGTACTGTGTGCAGTTCTGGAGACCCCATCTCCGCAAAGACATAGACAGAGTGGAGGCTGTCCAGAGGAGGGCAACCAAAATGGTGCAGGGTCTGCACCAGAAGACATATGAAGAAAGATTAGAGGAGCTTAATATGTATACCCTTGAGGAAAGAAGTGAGAGAGGGGACATGATTGAAACTTTCAAGTACCTCAAGGGAATCAACAAAGTCCAAGAGGGTAGCATTTTTCAGAAAAAGAGATGTGCAAGAACAAGGGGGCACAATTTGAAGATAGAGGGGGGACGGCTCAGAGGTAATGTGAGGAAGTATTTTTTCATGGAGAGGGTTGTGGATGCATGGAACAGCCTCCCTGAGGAGGTCGTGGAGTCAAGAACAGTGGGAGAATTCAAGAATGCATGGGACAGACATAAGGCAGTCCTAGTGGGGGGTAGGAGGAAGTAAGCTGTTGGTTAGCTAGGATCTGTAGCTTATCTGTTAGGTAGGAAAATGTGCAGACTAGGTGGGCCAAGTGATCCTTATATGCCATCAAATTCTATGTTTCTATGCTACCACCAGCAGCTAACAGGGGAAAACCATCTGAAAAACCCTCCAAGTTACAGCTGAAAATGGCAACTAATCCCATTTGGCATGTTCTGTATCAGGTGGGAGTGGAAGCCATGGAAGAAAAGGAGGAGGAGAATGATGAGGCAGCTGGACTCAGGGTAGCACAATGCATGGTAGAGGCATATATGGGGGACACAAGGCACCTTGGCATTACTGACAAGCCTTTGCTGTACTGGAGCAGCAAAGTGACCAAGTGGCCAGCACTGGCATCAGTTGCTGTAAAATACCCAAGCCACCCACCATCCAGTGGTAGTGTGAAACATGTGTTTAGTTTGGCTGGGGCTATTGTATGTGACAGGAGGACCAATTTGTCACCCAAGAATGTTTACATGTTAACATTCATAAAAATGAAGGAGGGGCACATTCCACATAACGATGTCGATGGTGTTGCCACATGAAGTTGGTGCTGGTGATGATGATGATGATAATGACCATGAAGATGTCAGTAATGCCAAGACTTCTACCAGCAGCGAGGTGGATGAAGCAGCAATGCACAGAGAATTCCCACCCATTGACAACTCCAGTCTGGAAGACTGTGAGGGCTGCCTCCTGGATGATGTGGAACAAGGCTGAAGGAGGATGTGCCCCCCCTTTCCACTCAGAATACTCTTTTACTTTATTATGATTCAAATTGTGTTGATCCATGATTTTTGTATTACTGGGTGTCAGGGGAGGTGTTATTTGCTGTTATTCAGTTAAATGTGTTTACCCTTGCCCTGTTAGCCCATTGTTTAGTCCCTGTTCTATATTAAAAAAGTACATTTTATTAACTACCACTACAGTAGTTGTCCATAGACACTGCTGATCCTTAGTGGGGGATGTGTTCTCTGCTGTAGATCTGTTTAAATTTGCTTACCCTTGCCCTCTTACCCCATTATTTAGTCCTCATTCTATATTAACAAAGTACATTTTATTAACTTCTAAATTATCACCACCACTTCCACCGCTGCTTCCTCCCTGCCTGTGTCCACCAAGTCATTCAGTGTAACAGCTTAGGCCACCACACTGATACTATTACTGCCAAACCATGCCAGTACATTATCAACTGCAACCACTAGTTAAATCATCATCCATGCTCCACCTAGGAATAAATGTCACCACCACCTCCTCCTCCTCTATCCTGTCTATGCCAGACAATTTAACAGCATGGGCCTCCACTGTTATACTTCTGAAAAATGCCACTGAAAACTAACTAGGCAGATGAGAACATGCTTGCTCCTGAATGCAGCCTCCTCCTCCTTTGCTGTGCCTATAACCACTCAGCCATGATGACAACACAGCTTGGGCAAGTACCTCCACATTGATTAAGTTGTTCAATAACAGCCAGCCCACTTGCTCGCCCTCAAGCAAACCCTACAGCCAGCTAGCTCATCAAGGCATCAAGACCTCCACTCCGCCTCCATGACTTATCTTGGTCTGCAGTGATGGTAAAACATTTTCACTGGTGTTCACGGTACTTATTCCTTGATTCCAGTCCTGGCCTGAGCAGGTAGAGAATGAAAGGCCACCACCTGATGCAGAAATTATTTCAAAATGATTTCCTGTCTTTCCTTTTCTCTCCCTGCAAGTTTCACCATCAGCACACCATCTGAGGCCAGGAATCATGATAAATGGCACCACTGGTGCCAACATGGCAAGCATCACTGTACTGTATGGGTAAGTGTCATTACAATTTACTTTTCAGAATTGTAATAATGTTTTTCTTTTCCCTTTTCACAGGTAAACATGGTTCCAGCACCAGCAGTGGACACATTTCGAGAAAATCTAATTGAATAATTATTACTTTCGACGTACAGATGGAGAGTAGCTGCATTCATGGTATGGAGATTTCATTGGTGCAGAGATCACACTGGTCAAATAGGAGCAAATTCATTGCTCTGTTTTATTCACAGGTCAGATGACACAGCTGAAAAAAGGACAGTTTCTCCTTATTCTTTTCCATCATACGTGACGCAGCTGAGAAAAGGATAGTTTCTCTTTATTCTTTTTTATCACAGGTGACGCAGCTAAGAAAAGGACAATTTCACCATTTGGATGCAGATGACACTGTGCAGCAGCACAGCAAAGGCCTTCCACCTTATTTCAGAGTGATATCACAATGTTTTTTCTTTCCTTTTGTCTCCCTGCAGGTTTCACCATCAGCACACCACTTGATGCCAGGAATCTGGATGAACAGCACTGCCCAAGCCAACATGGCAAGCATCAGTATGTACAGGTAAGTGTCATTATGGTTTACTTTTATTTATTATTTTAATTTTTTTATTCTCCCTTTTCACAGGTAAGCATGGTTCCAGCACCAGTAGTGGTCAGTGGACAAATCTTGAGACAAAGTAATTAATTGTTTCTATTTGCAGGCAACAGCACTGTACAGGAAGGGAAGTAGCTGAGTATGGAGTATGGTTATAGTGTTATCTGTTCAGGCTAGGACAAAAATAATTTATCTGTGTTTTTCACATTGGTTACTGGTACTGCCGTACCCTAGGATGGGGAGTTCACTATGGCTACACCCCATGCAGCCACAAGCCACAATCACATTTTGCACTTCAGTTAATAGTCTGAATCATCTTTTTTTTTCTTCACCGGTCTCCTGTGTTGCTGTATCATTCCTGACCTCAGCACAGCTCCTGCAGTCATCCATCACCATGATAATCTATCGTCCATACCACACCTGCTCCTGGAGGTGGCCAATCAGGAACAGCACAGCAAAAGACAAATGAGGAAAATTACCTATAATTAGCGGAAGAATGACAGAGAACATTTACTCTAACACCTGCAAAACTTGTATGAGTGAGTTACCGGCCAAAACCAAGAAAAGGAAAATAAAATACTTATCTTCTGTGGTTGTTAAAACTGCTAAGTGCCAAACAAGGTACAGGCTGGACCCAGCAAGCAACCTGATTCACAGTATTGCATACCTGAAAAATCAGAGAAAATTAAGAAGGAATGGTTAGAATGGATAATACAGTGTTAACCCCCTCCCCCCACAAAAACAATAATGCTTATCTCATGAATTGATTCTCAAAAGTGAAAAATGCCACATCAAAATAAAGGTCACATCACATGTTGGTGTTCGCAGCAACAAGAGACAGGCAGATGCTGAAAAGTACCTGAAAAAGGACCAAAAGAAACAAAAAACAATTACTGTCACATCTGCACATCTTTACAGACTTAACCCCACCTTCAAAAAAGAAAAATAACCCCATACTTACCTTCCTGGTTGGAAAATTGGAATTCCAGCATCCATTTTGTAGCTATGAAGCAGCATGATATCATCACCCATACCTGAAAATTAATGGAAAAGCAATATGAACATTTTAGACTTCTGGTGGTAGCAATAACAACCCACCCCCTTACAAAGAAAAGAAAGAAAAAACTACTTACTTGTGCAGCATGCGTGATGCAGTAGCCACACCAGGCAGAAGTACAGTAGTAGCCACAGACATTGCCAGTTATTTCAGGATATTTCGTGAAATTTCTAAAGAGTTTCTCTCTGCTACCCCTACTGTAGAAATGGAGAAAGCATTAGATATATCTGGAAATATCACAGACATTTGGGGAAATAGCTGGCAGTGTCTGTGGCTGCTACTGTACTTCTCAGCAACCACAGCAGCACAGCAACATGTCCTTCAACTGTTGTCTCAACTCTGGACACCAAGACAGAACAAAATGGCTAACTTCTCTTTCTTGGTTTCTCGAACACTTTTCATATCACCACAGTGTGTTCACACAACATTAGTAGAAGCAGCACCAGCAGTCCAGCACCTCTATCAACTGCCGCAGGAGAGCACCTTCTCATCAAGTTTTCTCATATATAAACATAATCATGACAATTTCATCCACAGTATAGTGAAAATTTTCTGCTCATCCTTCTCATCCATTTCTTGTCCAGGAAGCAGTTCTTCGCTGTGGCCACCACTTGACATTTGAGGTGACTAGCAGCAGAAGAAATGTTCATGACTACAAGAAGAATTACGTTTCATTTCCCAGGAAATTTTCTCATGTCATTTTTCTTGATTTCTTGGGCCATTTACACACTGCTACAAGAATAGTACCTTGCGACAGTGGCAGTTTTCCACTGTGACCCCCACTTGACATTTGTGGCCAGTATACTAGCAGCAGGAGAAATGTTCATGACTACAACAAGAATGATGTTTCACTTTCCAGGAAATGTTGTCATGTCATCTTTCTCAACTTCTCTGGGCAGTTGCACAGCAACAGGAGGCTCCTAGCTGCAGGAAAGCAGTTTGGAACTTGGGCGACTATTTACCTTTTGAAGCTAGCAGGAGAAATCTTCAAGACACAGACAAGAATGTTATTTCCACTCTCCTCTAGACGCTTTCTTATGTCACTGTTCTCGACTTCTCTTGGCAGTTGCACAGCACAGCAACAGGAGGACACCTAGCAGCAGGAAAGCACTTTGTAACTTGGGTCACTACTTAACATGTATGGCTAGCATGAGACATGTTAAGCACCGAAACAAGATTTAAGTTCAACTTCTCAGGAAAGTTTTTCATGTGTGATTCTTGTCGACTTCTCTAGGCAGTTGCACCAACTTGCACACCACTGCAACATCACATAGCAGCAGGAATAGAAGTTTTTTTAATGGGGTCATCACTTGACATTTGTGGCTAGCAGGAGACTTCTTAACTACTAACACAAGAATTATGTTTAACTTCTCAGGAAAGTTGTTCATGTGTACAGACTATATATAACAGGAGGAGTCAGGACAAGGAGAATACAACATGAAGGAAAAAATCAAGGCGATGAAGATGAAAAAATTTGGGACTACAGGTTTTGGAAGAGGAGAGCACACAGATTAGAAGATTAGAAGTTAGATTTTTTTTATTCTTTATTATTTTACATATAAAAAGTAATACGTCAAAAAACATATCTTAAAAGAATTAAAACAGTAACAAGCCAACAAATAAAATAGCAAAAACTAAACAAACCCCAACTAACCCAAACCACCCCCACAACAAGGGAATTGACTGTAATACATGGGGGCCTTATAACACAATAACCTTAAGAAATACAGTAAATATTTTCGATACCTTGAAGGGGCACTGATGGCCTTTGAGACCAGTTTTGACAGGCTGGTGGTGAAGATCTCTAGTGCAAGGTTTAGCAATATAAAATACATAACTAGCCCCATATTCACAGAAAAGAGCTACAAATGTACTAGTTTTGGAAAAATTACATATCTGTCAGCCCACCTGAAATATGCGCTCACATGTTCATGAGCTACAAGGGTGCAGAGCAACAGAGAAACTCATTCATGAATGAGTTACCTTTTTTTGGTCGTACCTATACAAATTGGCTAATCTATTACTTGTGACAACACAGAGTAGTCCAAAGTTAGTCCCATTGAAAAATGAGTGCTGCAACTTGTTTTATTTTGTATTAAAAATTGAAGCTGTGTTAATGAGCATGCGGATTTCCGAGTGTAATACTCATGCTCAGAATCACAGCTTCGATTTTTTCTGAGTTTTCTGTTTCCCAGTGTTCTGGCAAATTCAGCTCCCAACATGAACTCCACTGGGGAATGGGGCAGTGTAAGGTCCAGGACACTCTCCATAATCCTATGCCTTTCTACCCAGAAGATGGCTACATTATTACACATTAAGCCATATGCAGAACGTCCCCTGCCTCAATACTACATTTGAGGCAGGTAGGGTCATTTACAGGCTTAAATTTGTGAAGCTTCACAAGCATGAGATAAGTTCTGTACAAGACGTTCAACTGAACTTTACGATGCTTACTTGAGCAGGAGCGGTTATGGACATGAGTAATGGTAGCTTGTTATGGCTGAGTCTATATCCCTATCCAAGTCATGGCTCCAATCTGCTTGGGCTTTAATCATAAAAGATGGAGAAGACTGCTTTGAATGTATTGTCCAATTCTTAGTTAGGAAAAAGAAATCTTCTGGCTTAACCAAATATTCCTATTGAGGTTTGGTGTAAGATTTCAGCTCCTCCCAATTATAGGTCTCCCTCCCTCCCTCAAGATACCACACGTCCACCATCTTAGAATGGCCTGCTGCAGGAAGACATTATAACAATCAGCCTTTTGAACCCAGCTTACAGTGCTGTGTTAGGAAAAAGTGTCTATAGGATGCTGAATAACTCTATGGGTACTAAGCCATATTCTAACAAGATGCCTGTAAATGGGGTTCTTACAATCAGGGATTTTCATATCTGGAGACAAGAGACCCCAGAGTAGCCCTCCCTCCACTATCTTCCCTCCACTGAAAGCCAGTAAGGGCTCCCCCCACTCCAAGCAACAAAGCAAGTTGAGCTGCAAATAATAGTAAACTCAGGCATAATGAGTCCCCTGAGCCAGATAAGATCCACTGGGCACAAGTGCATGTTTTCAGGGGTGACACGGTGCAAGTGGAGGTTGTGAGAATGAAAACCAGGTCTGCTGTATTTACCAAGCTCATTCACAGCTGCGAATTGTAGAGCTCTTCTTTTAATATGAGCTGATTTTCTTCCACCAAAAATCTACATCTTGTACTGTTTAATTGCTTCAAAAATTCATCTGACACTCTGATGGGCAGGTTCAGGAATAAATATAAGCATCTTGGTACAGTACACATTTTTATTGTACTCATTCTTTCTAACAAACTAATAGGCAGGCCCTCCCACCTTTTGCAATCCTTCTTAATATTACAGAGAAAGTTCAGATAATTCTGTTTGTACAGGAGTGAAGTCTTACAAGGAATTGTTACATGAGGCCCCTGCACCCTAACTGGTACTCCCAGAGGTACACCGCAGACAGCTAGCATTTAGGTATATGTTATACTAACATATAGGGCTAAGGGCATCTACCGTATAAGGGTAGATGTCAGGATATTTAGGCATGTAATTGCTATACACTTTACTTTCCAATATACACATGTACTTCTTGCTTATAAGATGTTAGGACACCTGTTTCCTTGTAATAATTATGACATATAAGTCGGCATTGCCATCTTCTGATGATTTGTGTTATCAAACGGCTATGTACAACCTGTACTTCTTTGTTTCCACAAAGTGATGACTATAACAAAATTGTATAATGTTATCTAGAACTGAGGAGCCACCTCTAATTTAGCCAATAGGGCTCATCTCTGTAACTAGAAATGCTTCTATCTTACAGTAACCACAGTAATTATCTTAGGTATATAATGTAAGACATTACGTCTTTTACTTCAGAGACCCCAGGAGACACGGAGATTCCTCGAGGCATAGGGAATGCTTAGCATTGGCTCCCGGTTCCTAATTTTAAGAACTGCTTAGGGCAACTGTGATTTTCCTTTTGGTAGTAATAAACTAGCTGTATTAGTCTTATTATATGCAACGTGTCTGTGATTCCTTGCATCCCCATTATTGCCAAGAACCTGTGAGTGAGTTTAGCCCTCCTGACAGAATCCTAATACCCAGATAATTTAGAGAAGCGATCAGTTTCATGTTCAGTGGCTTGGTAGTTCTCTTCCCCAGTGCCAAGATCTCACCTTGGCCAAGTAGATTTTATTGCGGGATATGCTTCCACACTCAGTAAGCAGGCTATGAAGTTTGGGGATGCTCTTTCAGTGGGAGTGCAAATAAACCAGATCATCTGCAAAAAGGTACACCTTATGGTGTAGTCCCCCCATTTGTAGGCCTACAATTTGCACATCATTATGAATTGCTGTTGCTAAGGGTTCTAGGGAGAGCACAAATAGTAGGGGGATGAGGGGTACCTCTGCCTAGTACCTCTAGTAAGCTTGAGCACCTTTGTTAGGGAACTATTCACCAATATTTGGGCTGTAGGTTGGTTCTAGAGGGTTTGCATCAACCTCATGATATTTTTCCCCAGAGCAAACCTCCTGATTGTAGGTTAGGTGCAATAGTGAATCACAGCACTACCAGTCCACTACAAACAGCACTCCATCATATCGTAAGATGGACTCAAACAGCAGGCCTGATCCTAAATCAAAATAAGTGTACTGTTATGCACTTGGGGGAAAACCAACCCTAGGCATACATATATGTTGGATAATACCCCAGTAAGGACCATAACTGAAGAGAGATCTGGGTATTCTAATAACAGATGACATAAAATTTACAGCACATTGCAAAAACATAATACAAGAAGGCAATAGAATATTAAACTGTATATTCAGGCTCATAAAGTCATGGAATAAAGAAGTTATCCTACCCTTATATACTCAGTTAGTTAGACCTGTGCAAGAGTATGGAGCCCAAGTCTGGTCTCCATACGATAAGGGAGATATAGCGATGCTGGAGAGAATCCAGATAAAAGCAACCAGAGGAATAAGCAATATGGCTGGTAAAACTTACAAAGACTGCTAGGATACATCAAATTTATTCTCCTTGGAATACCAGAGAAAAAGGGGGAGATATGAGTTTAATACACAAAGCATTGTCATAGAATGATCTGTGGGACAATCTGGGGCTGGAAGTCTCGGACAAAGTATATAACACAAGATCACACCCCCTACAACTGAAGGCAAGACAGACAAAATTAATAAAATCCAGAAAATGGCTAAATCAGGCAGTGTTTTTTGAATGGAACAGATTGCCCCTGAAAGTGGTGGCATGTGAAACTACTGAGGCATTCAAACATGAAGTTGATCAATTTTACAAAGGGTAAATATTTACTAGCGAGCACAATGGACACAAGTCTTCAGGCTCTCTAATATTCCTATGACTCCTATGACTCCTATGAAGGTTTCAAAGATATACACCCCCTCCATATGATCAAATGCATTTTTGGCATTCAGGGTAAGGACTGCCTCACCCCCATGGCTGATTTCCTTAACCACCTCCACAAAACATTTAATGTATGCTGGACAGTGATCTTACCTTGTCTCCCCTGCACAAGCCCTGCATGGTCCTTGTGTATGATTTTAGGCAGGATATTTTCCAACCTGTTGGCAAGTGACTATACCACAATTTTATAATCAGCAATTAGTAGGGAGATTGGCTGATATGAGCCACACTGTTGAGGGTTATTGCCTGGCTTGGCAAGAATGATTATGGTAGCTGACAATGCAGAGGTGGCTATAATACTATGAGACAGACTCTAAATGATCACATTGTGTAGGGGCTCCTGTAAATCCTGATAGAAGACTTTGAAGAAGTCTATTGGGAAACTGTCTGCTTCAGGGCTCCCCCCACCCTTATGGTTAGAAATTGCTTGTTTTATGTCATCCCAGGTAACCTATCGATTTAACTGTCACTTGGTGGGCTCTGCAAGTGGCATAATGGGATCCTTGGAGAAGAAAAGCTTCAAATCCCTCTGCATATGGCTGCACCTCAGAAGTATTTAAGCCTTTATAAAATTTCCTAAAGCAGTCTCCAGTCTCCATATCAATATATTTTAGTACCCCATCTGCTGTCTAAATCTGGATTGCATTCTTAGCACTCTCTCTTCTATGAAGCTGTCAAGCTAACTACATCCCCATGTCTCTTTCAAAATAAATCCCTGCTTGTGTTAGAAGAAGTGCCCTTTCTATCTGGCACTACTGATCAAATTGTCATCCCATTTTGGCTTTGATTGTTCCTTGTATCCTACTGAGGTTGGGTGTTCCATAAAATTATTTTAAGCATCGACTATTTTCTTTTTGAGATCAGTGGTTTGTTGGTCATCAAGTTTCATTTTGTGGCTAGTACAGGTGATCATAGCTTCTGGCAAGACTTCCTTTAAGGCTTTCCACCTATCAGAGATGGCTATATCACCTCTTTGGTTAGTAAGCAGGTAGTTTTTAATTTGCTTTCTGACGTATTGTTGGAAATCATAATTCTTTAATAGATTGGGATTAAAATTAACCAGTACTGGGGCATGGTCTGAAATAGGCAGGCTATCATGCAGGGCCAAGTGCATGAGTGGAATTAGAGCTTGAAAAATTAAAATGGCATC
Source organism: Neoceratodus forsteri (assembly GCA_016271365.2). Taxonomy (NCBI): domain Eukaryota; kingdom Metazoa; phylum Chordata; order Ceratodontiformes; family Ceratodontidae; genus Neoceratodus; species Neoceratodus forsteri. Next base: position 1,209,107,437 of record CM057455.1, on the reverse strand, counting down.
CAGCTTTGTGTAAGCAGCTGCTGAGTGAGAATAGTATGTATATTACCAGCTAGAAGGGGATAGGTGCCTCCAGGCACCTGCCAAGAAATGCTCTTTCATAATAGTTATCATGGCTTTGGCATTTCAGGAAAGAGGGACCACTGTCTGAGAGGAATGATCTAGCACCATGCCCTTAACACAGTTGAAGTCCCTTCTTACAATGCAGGGGCCTTCTAAATCAGCCATCTGCAGTGATAATTGGTCAAAACAATTGGTACCATTGAGATTCCGCCAATATACAGAGCCCATAGTCAATTTGTGCCCAGAGTTGAGGAGCAGCTGGAGCAGGCCAAATCTCCCCCCTCCCCCATCAGTAACAGTCCGAGTTACTGTTCTTGGAAAGAGGGGTCAAAGCCAAATGGATATATCTCTGGCCCTAGATGTAAAATATGATATGAACCACTTTCCAATCCCCCAACTCTTTGCCATATTGGCCTCTTCTTTCTCTGTTATATGAATCTCCTGTAGGCAAAATAAATCTGTTTTCATGCATATTTTCTCAATTATCTTTTCCTCCTTAGATGTGTCTTAAGACAATTGACATTCCATGAACTTACCCTGAGTGCATCAGCCACATTCTTTTGGTGGTACAAGCGTGACTTCTCAATGACCAAAACACACCTTTGGAATTACTATTTGTTGTCCAAGAAGTAACTATTTTATCAGATAATGACTTAAATCCCATGTATGGACTAACATGTATACCCCCAAAAGATTACCCTCGCTACCCAGATCCCTATCCCAGATCTCAACATTAACAACACCCTGAAATGGAAAAAGTATTGTTAAAACCTACCCTACCCTGCTTTTCTCCTTTAGCACAATCTGTGTGCAGAATCCCTCTGGCTATTTTGGCGGCACAAGATGTTTTGTTAGCTTCTAAAGACCAAACAACCAAATAATCAATACTTGAACAGCAGCTTTAAGGAACAAAAACATAAAGTCCTGCAGAAATACTATCACTAAAAAAGTAAAACAGGACAGAAGAATGTGATTTTGGAGAGTGCACCTTGATCAAGCATTGACCCCATTAATGGCATCCTGTGAAAAGCATTCAACAGTCCACTTGTATATCCTCTGACAAGGTAGTATGCACTGTGAGAGTCCATTATTACCAGGCACTCTGTTACTTTGCCCATATAATGGATGAATTCATGAATAGTGAGGACCAGCTGTCCATCTTGGGTCCCCTGAAGGAAGATTAGCATTAGTTCCCCTCCTTCTACTCTCTGCACTGGGATCCGCAGGCCAAGCTGCAGTCAGAAAGAAGGCTGGGATCAAACACGCATCTTCCCAATCCTCTGACACCCCAGGAGTGCAAGAAGAAAAATGCCCACATAGGGACACAAACTCTCAACATTGTAGACAGTCTGATATATTAGTAAAGAACCATTCTTAATCCACTTCCATCCCCTAGAAGAGACACTCTTACTTTGCTGGCAGGTTCCATATTTTGAGATGTAACCATTATGCTACCCAATGCTCCATGAATATGCACACTACAGTTCTGGTAGTAGTTTCTACAGCCACAGGCAGCTTGCACATTCATGAAGTCGAAGAGGAAGAACATACAGAATCTCACAAGCCTGGTGGTGGTAACTAAGGGGCCCAGTAATATTCTCTGGGTGTGACTGCTGTCACGAATGTGTGCACAACATCATGTGCATGCTGGCAGATTTCCTCAGAGGTTGTCCAAAACACAAAAAATTGCATGATGAAACTGATAGTGTTCTTCCTGCTTACCTGCCTTATTGTATCTTTGAGTTCATTACAAACAGTTATTTCACCACATGCTAAGCAGCTCTGTGTAAACTGGCCACCATCCCAACAGTCAACTCTAACTACAAAAGACATTTTATGTAGTTTAATAGGTGGAGTTTCACAGTAAGCTGAATTTGGCAAATTAGTTGATTAGTGTCAGCCAGATGTCTTACAAACAGCAGTTACCTGATTAAGGTGAGTTTACTATGTCAAGGCAGATTTATGGAAGCTGTCAAACTACACAAGTTCCCAGATGAGTAACCACATCCAAGAATATTTATTAGCTGAACAAATCCTTCAGTGTGCTGGTGGGACTGTCTGCTGCTGTGAGCATCCCATGGCTACTGCATCCTTGGCATTTACATAATCCTTTGCTTTTTGTGGCATGGAGAAACATTGAGGTGGTCAGCCAGGTTTAGTGATGTGCAGCTAAGCAGGGTGCAGCAGGGCAAAGTACCAACCCCATCAATGCAGTTTAGCTTAAATGTCCACAGATTTTTGCCTCTAGGTTTGCAGGTCCCTGCTAAAACCTGGAAGATCAGAACTCAGCCCCATCCACCTCCATGGGGCCACGGGCACAAGCAGCATGAATGGCTTTCTCTTTTTCAGGAAAACTGAGATATTTAATCAAGTAGTGGTGGGGCTTGTCTCTCACTTTCAGTTTGGGGCCTATGTGGTATGCACATTGAATTTTACAGATGGTTGTGACTGGTTCCAGCTCCACCTTCTCCCCCAATGCTTTTTGCACTCATGTCCCCCTTTTTCCTTTACATACCTTTGGACAGACCTATGAAGAAAATGTTTGATCACCTAGCCCTGTTTTCTTTATCCTCAGACTTATCATACACATCGCAACTTTCATATTTAGCTCTGCCTTGTCACAGGTCAAGTTGGTGAGGATGTCCTCCAGCTCACTAATCCACCCTTCAGATTCATCAAGGAGTGGCTTGGGAGGCAGATGCTTTGGCAAGCCCTGTGACCACTGACTGAAGCTGGGTGATCTGCCCGTTGAGCTTCATGAAGCCTGCTTTAACATCCTGCTGAAGGCTGGTGATGAGGGTCAGTAAGGAAGCAATAGTCCTGTTGTTGCTCTCTATTCCCCCTCCTGTCTCCTCCTCCATGGCTTGACAGTGCATGCAACCTTCTACTACATTACTGGACAGCTTTTTATGACTGTCAAAATTCAGTGTTCTCTGCTTTTACCCTGATTTCTGAGCTGCCATCTGTTGCTGGTGAATTAATCTGTTAGATGTCTATGTCAAGAAGCTGTTTAATTCAGTTTGTTGCTGTTTAATTAATGATGGATTAAGGAGTCTAGCTAGTGTGCATCCATCATAATCAGTAGGTAGGCCATGGCTCCATCTTTAAGCTTTCTTCTGGATGATGTATTAATCATTTTTAAATATAAACTTAATGTAAAGGCATACTGTATATACTGTAAATTATGCTAGAAGTAATACTTGACAGGGTGCGTGGTATTGGGCTATAATGGATGACCCAGAGGCATAATGATGCCTAATGCCAAAGGCAAAGGGACTTCTAGTCCCTGGAAGGTTCAGTATAGCCTATACCACCCAACCTGGAAGGTGTTATTATGCTTAGAAAATGGGTTACATGTGGCATTTCTACATGGGCTTTAAAAAAAGCTGAATAAAAAAAAGTAAAAATGAAATTTAAGACATTGTTTTTTGTAAAGCAGTCCCTTTACTGCTATTCCTGCTAGTAGTGGGCACTGCAGTGCTTGACAACTGTTTTTTTAACAGTTACTTCAGTGGTAGTCTTCCCCCAGTAAGCTTGCAAACCACCACCACCACCCCCTTTTGTTGTCTGTGTTTTGTGGAAAGGAAGAGAAACTCCATTTTAGCTCTCACCCCTCTCAAGTCTGGTTACCTCCATGCTTTGTTTATCGTATTTAAGAAGGACTGTACTGGGATCAGGTAGAGTGGCTGCCTGAGAGACTGAGAATCACCAGGTTACCTTTTTTGTTTGTTTGTTTTATGTGGACACTTCTTTTTTAAGAAAAAAGTAGGTGGGTTGTGGAGAACAGGACATTAGCTCTGCAAGAAATGGCCGCACTGGGCACTAGCACTGTAACATAGTGAAAGTGGCAGACTGAAGTTTGGTGCTGTTTGAGTTACTGGTCAGGAACCCAGTGGTAAGCAGGGGGACCTGATCTGGAGTGGGTCTGTGACAGGTCTGTGCCAAATGTAAAAAGCAACAGAAAATGCCTTCGGGGCAAAAAGGGGTAAGGCCATCAAGAAATGGAGGGTAATGAGTACCAATGCCCATAGTCTGGGCAACAAGCTCCCTGAACTGGTGGCCTTGATGGAAGAGGGATGACTGGATATCACAGTAGTTACAGAAACATGGTACACAGCGAACCATGACTGGTATGTTAACATACCAGGTTACACTACCTACAGGAGAGACAGGGAGGGCAGAAGGGAGGGGGAGTAGCTCTCTATGTAAGGGAAGGGATAAAAGCAACTAAACAAAAGAGTAAACAGGGAGGAGAGGAGGCACTGTGGGACACCCTAGAGACTGCAAATGGCACAACAATCCACACAGGGGTTGTATACAGACCCCCAGGTCAGGGGGAGGGAATGGACAAGGATGTGATAGAAGACATACTTAGTATGGCAGAGAAAGGGGAGATACTGTTGATGGGGGACCTTAATATGCCAGATGTTAACTGGAGAAGCTTTGCTGCAGCCACATCCAAAACCAGGGCCATTCTTGATGCCCTTCAGGTGGCATGCCTCAGACAGCTAGTTTTGGAACCTACTCATCAGGGAGCAATCTTAGACCTCATACTCTCAAATGGGGACAGTGAGAGGATCTCAGATCTAGAAGTGGGTAGCCATTTGGGAACAAGTGACCACCAAACAGTGGGGTTCATGATAAACTCAGCTACAGAATCAAGCCATACAAAAGTGAGGGTTCTGGACTTCAGGATGGCTGACTTTGGCAAGATGGGAGAGTGCCTTAGAAAAGCACTAGCAAACAGGCTAGAAGGAGGGATGGAGCAACAATGGGGAAATATCAAAACTGCCATCACAGAGGCAACAAGCCTTCATGTGAAGCAAATAAACAAATCAAAATGAAAGAAAAAGCCACTATGGTTCTCAAAAGAAGTGGTGATTAAGGTTAGACAGAAAAAGATAGCATTTAGGAAGTATAAGGAAACACAGAAGGAGCAGGACAGAGAACTGTACCATACCAGTTAAGGCAGAAGGAAGCAGGGAGGGTAGTCAGAAGAGCAAAGGCACAAACTGAGGAAAAGATCACCAACTCGGTTAAGAAGGGGGATTAAACTTTTATAGGTACATCAGCAAGCGAGAAAGACAAAGGGAGGGATAGTGAGGCTGAATAGAATGAATGGTGGTGGGCAGAGGTGACAGTGAAAAGCAGAAACTGAATGAATACTTCTGTTCAGTATTCAGAAAGAGGAAATGGAGATGCCTAATCCAATTAACAGATGCACTCTGAGAGTGGGGTCGATCCCAGTCCCTTCACAGAAGAAAGGGTTTTGAAAGAACTCCTAAAACTGAAGGTGGACAAAGCAATGGGGCCAGATGGAATTCACCCCAGAATTCTTAAAGAATTAAGCAGAGAACTAGTGACACCACTGACTACCCTTTATAACAAATCATGGGAGGATGGAGTGATACCTGAGAACTGGAAGAAGGCTGATGTGATTCCCCTTCACAAAAGTGGGACCAAGACAGAGTCAGTAAACTACATACCTGTCAGTTTGACCTCTGTGGTAGGGAAACTGATGGGAAAACTTCTGAAGTAAAGAATTGTTGAGTACCTAGAGGCCAGTGGGGCACAGGACCCAAGGCAGCATGGGTTCACAGTGGGAAGGTCATGTCAGATGAATCTAATTGATTTCTTTGACTGGCTGACCAAAGTAGTAGACCAGGGAGGGGCTGTGGACATGGCCTACCTAGACTTTAGCAAGGCATTTGACACAGTCTCACACAAAAGATTAGAAGTCAAATTAACCAGCCTTGGAGTGGGTCCCAGGGTGGTAGCCTGGGTAAAACATTGGCTGAACAGCAGGATACAGATGGTAATTGTAAATGGAGTTCACTCTGAAGAAAGAGGCTTACCAGTGAGGTACCGCAGGGTTCAGTACTGGGTCCAGTCCTTTTTAATGGCTTTATAAGTGACAATGCAGAGGGACTAGAAGGAAAAGTATGCCTCTTTGCAGATGACACAAAGGTCTGCAACAGGGTTGATACACAAGGAGGCATGGAAAAGATGAGAAGGAACTTGGCAAGGTTGGAGGAATGGTCAGAATATGGCAGTATGGATTCAATGCAAAGAAGTGCAAAGAAATGCACCTGGGAAACAAAAACCCAGAGGAAGATTACACAATGGGGGCGAGGTAGTAACAACAACAAAAATGGAAAGGGACCAGGGAGTAATCATATCAGATGACCTTGAGGTTGGAAAGGAATGTGAGAAGTTGATAGGGAGGGCTGGGGGGTTACTGGAATGTATAGGGAGAGGCATCACCAGCAGAAAACAGGAAGTTGTTATCCCCCTGTACAGACAGTTGGTGAGACCCCATCTGGAGTACTGCATTCAGTTCTGGAGATCCCATCTCCTCAAGGACATAGGCAGGATGGAGGCAGATCAGAGGAGGGCAACTAAAATGGTGCAGGGTCTGCAAGCAAAGCCATACAAGGAGAGATTAAAGGAGCTTAATATGTATACCGTTGAGGAAAACAGGGAGAGGGGGGACGTGACAGAAAAGTTTAAGTACCTCAGTGGAGTCAACAAAGTCCAAGAGGGTAGCATCTTTCAGAAAAAGAGACGTACAAGAACAAGGGGACACAATTTGAAGATAGAGGGGGGATGGCTCAGGGACAATGTGAGGAAGTATTTTTGCACAGATAGGGTGGTGGACACATGGAACAGCCCTCCTGAGGAGGTTGTGGGGTCTAAAACTGTAGGAGAATTCAAGAATGAATGGGACAGACATAAGACAATTTGTGTGGGGGGTAGGAAGAAATAGGCTGTTGATTAAATAGGATTTGCAGCTTACCCTCTAGGTAGGGAAATGGGCAGACTAGGTGGGCCAAGCAGTCCTTATCTGCCATTAAAGTCTATGTTTCTATGTTTCTGTGTTGCTGGGGGGGGGGGTGAATTTAACTCCTGGATTTACTGTAACTATTTCACATAATTGTTCTGATGACTACTGTTAGGGTGGATGGAGATATGCCACACACTACTTGTAGCACTTGGATGTACATAAAACAAATGTGTAGTTGTCTAAGGGTGCTTATGAAACACACGAGTTATTTACTGAAATTTTTTGATGTGCCAAGTAAATTGAGATTGAGGAGTTTTGTGTGTACATGGCGGGTCACTGGCTAAGTGAGGAAAAAGTGGCTGACATTCAGGTTGCATTTTCAGTTTGTCACAGAGATTTCTCTTGTAATGTGGCACACTGTGCTGATATTAGTTATTTCTCAGTTTCTGTTGGCACATAAATTTATCCCTGGCCAGGGGACTCAGCCAGTTAGAGGCTGGGAAACTGTCAGCCCGGTTTCTAAAGTTGCACAGTAGCACAACTGTAGTTATTGTCAAGAAGGCATTTTAATGTTACACTACGATTTTTAATCATTTATACTAGGTCATCAATTAACCTAGGATCTTCCAATTTGGCATACACAATGTCCAAACCAAGATCTCATGGTTCCAGAAATGTTTATTATCAATGATACTTTATTCAGTTTTCAGCATAATATATACACAGATTATTGGATGCACCAGTTCATTTCATCTAGGGGGACTAAAATTATAGAAGAAAAGAAGAATATAATAAAATTAGTATACACAGTTTATCAAATAGAGTCCCCTATCATGTGCATGTCATCCACTAAAGAGTAAAAACATGATAAAAAATAAAAAGTTACCGATGCAAACTGATCTCTCAGACTAAGTTTACTTAAATATTTCCTGCTGGTGAATGCTAAAATAAAGATATTGAGCCTGATTTTCAAAGGTAACAAGGTCTTGTGTCAAGTCTTGTGTCAAGCTCTTTTTTTTTTGGTGCAGCTGAGCCAAATACCTTTGCTGCAGCTGTGCCTAATTTTGGTAGGTTAGGCAAAGTTGCAACACTTTACCAGATTTATAGCAGCTTATGCAAATAAATATCAAATGCCAAATAAAAAGGGTACCCAGGACTGCCACATGGTAGACCAGAAAAAGTTGGTCTAATTTGACACAGTTGGTGCAGAGGATAGAAAATCCTGATTTCCACCTAGGAGAATGCCACAAGCCCCACGTTCCATATGTTTGGCACACCTGGGGCTTGTTGAATTTGAGGCCATCTGAAAATCTGGCACATGGTATTTATTGATATTTAGGGATAATGAATTTCTTATTACAATGATGTTAAGTAAATGATTACTGAGAAACTGTCCAAATTTGTGGACTTTTTCCTTAAAGATATAGTGGTAATACATCCAGCCTATGTCTGTGATACTATGGATGTCCTGCATTCTGGGGAAGTTGGAGGACATCATTTGGAAACCAAATTTTTTTTGGCTCACTTTTGATGTTGTATCACTTTACACCTCTATTAACCATGATTTCAGGATACGTTCAGAATGTTCTCTAATTACAAAAGTTTTAAACATTTAAAAAAAAAGAAAAACTATACAAATATCTACTTGATTATTATTAAAATGATTCATACTCATCCAGGATCATTGGATCACAGTATCCTTATGACAACACTCTATCTTTGTTTTCAGCTTTGGTCTAATTGCATCATATAGCCATATTAGTCACACTACAGTTCTCTCTGATGCCATTAGTGACCATTCTCCAGTCCAGTGCTTATAGTCAAATAAATTCAATAAACGCCCCAAGACTTTCAAGCATACAGGGCCACCAGGAATGCCTGTACCAAAGCTATTCACATTGAAAAAGCCAGCAACTACAGGAGCACCCTATCAATCTCATGGTTGGATGGAAGGAAATTCTGGCAAAGCATCTCTAAAGTTATAGGGAAAGAGTCCAAAGCAACTCCTAAAAAACTAAAAATTGAAGGCAGCAACACCCTGGACCCCACCACAATTGCCAATACCTTCAATCTGGCATTCACCAACCTCAGTCATGTGCTTCCCTCTAACTTCGTTGACACAAACCAAACTACTTCCTCCCATTATCAGTGGACTCAGGATACAAATCATTCACATTTCTATTTCAAGGTAGTTACTGAAAGGGATGCCAAAAAATACCTCCTCAAGGTGCTGGGAAAATCTAGATCAAGTGGGGACACACTTGACATGAAGCTCATTGCCTCACCCTTGATAATGTCCTGCACCCTCTTACCAAGATCATTAACTAATCCCTCGTGCTCTTCCTGTTCCCACTCAAGTGAAATTCTGCCCTGTTGATCCCAATTCACAAGTCTGGGGACAGGGCATTACACTGTAACTACAGGCCAATCTCCATCCTACACCCTTTATCCAAAGCTCTTGAAAAAATTGTCGCAGATCAATTGGTGGAGTACTTGGAGAAGTACAACTTAAAATGCCCAAAACAACACAGCTTTCACATAGGACATAGCACCACCTCTGCCCACCTTGAATTTACAGGCCACATTCATCTATCACTAGACCAAGGACAACTTGCCGGTGCCACCTTTATAGACTCTTGAAGGCCTGTAATATAGTCACCATCCATTACTAATGGAACAACTTGGCAACTTAGGGCTCTCCCATGATTCTCTACAATGGTTCAACAGGTATCTAACAGTGGAAGGAGACAGATAGAGGGCAACGGAACCCAATCAGGGTGCTGAAGCATGAGCAGACTTGATAGACCAAAAGGCCTACTCTGCTGGCATCTAGTATGTTAGTATGTAATCTCTCCAACCGGTCACAAGTTAAGATTGGTGACTCCCTCTCCTCTGAACTACCTGTCCAGATTGGTGTTCCCCAAGGGTCAATATTGGGACCCCTTCTTTTGAGCATCTTCCTGTACAATCTCCCTTCTGCCTGTAAAGAAACATTATCCTGTATGCTGACAACTCAGCGATTTTCTCTAAGAATTCTGACTCCTCCCTCTTGGAGAAACAACTGCAGGAAAGTTTCATGTAAGTTGAGGCCTGGTTCATCTCACAGAAACAAGTGCTAAATTACAAAAAAAACAAAGACTATGCTATTCCACGGCACACATAACAAACATAAACATAAACACCAACAGCTGGTGATCAAAAACAGCTTGGTTGTGACCCTGGACCAGCGCATACTTTCAGATACCTTGGTTTAACTCTGGACCCTGTGCTGTCCTTCTCCCACCATACTGATTCAGGTGCAAAATCTGTAAATATCCGTATTGGCCTTCTCTATAAACATTGACACTGCTTGACACCAGATGCCCTTACACTAGCAATGCACAGCTCTATTGTCTCCATCATTGAATATGGACTTGTTATCTATGGAGCAGCCACAGCTACAGCACTATGGCGAATCATTGCAACACTGAATTGGGCCTGCAGACTCCTTACTGGTGCTGCTCACTATATGCATACCTGTGACCTCTATGAACAGTCAAACTGGCTGCAACTTCAGGGAAGGATTACTTTCCAAACCTGCCTACTAGAAAAAAGTAATTGATGGGACTCATGCTCCCTGGGGTTCAGTCTCCCAGATACCCCAGAGTTTGACCTTTGGGATCTACGTTAAGGGGGCTCTGCTGCAGAGGCTACAGGAGGGTGTGGCACCATTGGATATAGCCATGAAGTTAGTAGCAGAGTGGTAAATGACTCTGGGGTGTTTTCCTCTGTTGAAAGTAGTTCCCATCTCTCCTCCAGGTTACTGTCCAGGAGGTGACTTCCAGGTGTCGGAGCAGCTCTGAATGTGCAGGTTTTAAATCTGTTGTGATGAACAATCTGTGACTGCTTCCTGCCAGACTCCTCTTGGATCTTGTAAACTGGTAAGTCCAGGAATGGGATCTGAACAAACAAATATGTTTCTGACTCCCATTTGACATCCAGCTTGTGGGAGCGAGTCTTTCTTAATAGTACCCTTTTGCCGATGTCCAGAGGCATTGCATGGGCTTGGACATCATAGTTTGCTTTCTGTCATTCCCACACTTTCTCCATGTTTTGTTCCACTATTTTTCCAGCATCTCATAATCGTCGATGGTGCTCAGTCACCCACTTGGTAGTGTTATGGAGGAGTTTCACTGGGTTTGGTTTTACATCTAGAACCAAGTGCATGGGGAGTTTCCCACGATGATGAAACATTAAATAGTATGGTGAGTACCCAGTGCTGCTGTGAGTTGTGTTATTGTAGAGGTACAGTAGCTCTGGAAGAAGTCTTGGCCAGTGCAGTCGCTGAGACCAGCAGAATACAACTTCACTGCATTTCTATATAGTACACACATGTAATACTGCATATGGGAAAAACAGGAAAAGTGATTCATTTAGCATGATGGTTTAAGTCATTTTGTTCTGGAGTACTATGTAAAACATTTGAGAGGGATTTAATAAGCATCAAGAGAACTTTATCAAGACATGGAAGAGGACAACTCTTCATGTATAAGTAGCATGCCTTACCATGTTCATCAACTTTCATAGTGTAATAATATTTTGTTCAATAGAATTCAACAGAGGATGGCATGTACCCAGAAATGCCTTTCTTTGACCATTGGCATTTAGTTGTGCTTACTCTATTCTTTTACACAGTGACAGATTGTTCAGCCAGTGTACTATGTTGGGACTTGTAGCACTAATTCAATGCTGGGCGATAGTTTTCCTGGCATCCAACAGGGCAATTTTCCAAAGTGTGTGTTTTCTGTTGCCCAGTGTTCTGGCAAATTCAGCTCCAAACATGAACTCCTCTGGAGAATGGGGCAGTGTAAGGTCCAGGACACTATCCATAATCCTATGCCTTTCTACCCAGAAGATGGCTACATTATTACACATTAAGCCACATGCAGAAAGTTCCCTGCCTCAATATTACATTTGAGGCAGTTGGGTCATTTACAGGCTTAAATTTGTGAAGCTTCAAAAGCATGAGATAAGTTCTGTACAAGACGTTCAACTGAACTTTACAATGCTTATTTGAGCAGGAGCGGTTATGGACATGAGTAATGGTAGCTTGTCATGTGGCTGAGTCTATATTACTATCCAAGTCATGGCTCCGATCTGCTTGGGCTTTAATCATAGGAGATGGAGATGACTCTTTTGAAATGTATTGTCCAATTCTTAGTTAGGAAAAGAAATCTTCTGGCTTAACCAAATATTCCTGCTGAGGTTTGGTGCAAGATTTTACCTCCCCCAATTATAGGTCTCCCTCCCTCAAGATACCACACTTCCACCATCTCAGAATGGCCTGGTGCAGGAAGACATTGTAACAATCAACCATTTGAACCCAGCTTACAGTGCTGTGTTAGGAAAAGCTGTCCATAGGATGCCGAATAACTCTATGGGTACTAAGCCATATTCTAGCAAGATACCTGGAAATGGGGTTCTTGCAATCAGGGATTTTCATATCTGGAGACAAGAGACCCCAGAGTAGCCCTCCCTCCACTATCTTCCCCTCCACTGAAAGCCAGTAAGGGGCTCTCCCCCCCACTCCAAGCAACAAAGCAAGTTGAGCTGCCAAATAATAGTAAACTCAGGCATAATGAGTCCCCCCTGAGCCAGATAAGATCCACTGGGCACAAGTGCATGTTTTCAGGGGTGACACGGTGCAAGTGGAGGTTGTGAGAATGAAAACCAGGTCTGCTGTATTTACAAAGCTCATTCACAGCTGCCAGTTGTAGAGCTCTTCTTTTAATATGAGCTGGTTTCCTTCCACCAAAAATCTACATCTTGTACTGTTTAATTGCTTCAAAAATTCATCTGGCACTCTGATGGGCAGGTTCAGGAATAAATATAAGCATCTTGGTACAGTACACATTTTTACTGTACTCATTCTTTTTAACAAACTAAAAGGCAGGCCCTCCCACCTTTTGCAATCCTTCTTAATATTACAGAGAAAGTTTAGATAATTCTGTTTGTACAGAAGTGAAGTCTTACAAGGAATTGTTACATGAGGCCCCTGCACCCTAACTGGTACTCCCAGAGGTACACCACAGACAGCTAGCATTTAGATACATGTTATACTAACATATAGGGCTAAAGGCATCTACCGTATGAGAGTAGATGTCAGGATATGTATGCATATAATTGCTATACACTTTACTTTCCAATATACACATGTATTTCTTGCTTGTAAGATTTTAGGACACCTGTGTCCTTGTAATAATTATGACATATAAGTCAGCATTGCCTTCTTCTGATGATTTGTGTTACCACACAGCTATGTACAAACTGTACTTCTTTGTTCTCCACAAAGTGATAACTATAACAAAATTGTATAATGTTATCTAGGACTGAGGAGCCTCCTCTAATTTAGCCAATAGGGCTCATATCTGTAATTAGAAATGTTTCTATCTTACAGTAACCACAGTAATTATCTTAGGTATATAATGTAAGACATTACGTCTTTTACTTCAGAGACCCCAGGAGACATGGAGATTCATCGAGGTATAGGGAACACTTAGCATTGGCTCCCAGTTCCTAATGGCAAGAACTGCTTAGGGCAACTGTGATTTTCCTTTTTGGTAGTAATGAACAAGCTGTATTACTCTTATGCAATGTTTCTGTGATTCCTTGCATCCCCATTATTGCCAAGAACCTGTGAGTGAGGTTTAGACCTCTTGATAGAATCCTAATACCCAGATAATTTAGAGAAGTGACCAGGGGGAGGCATCACTGGCAGGAGGAGGGAGGGCTAAGCAGGGAGAAGAGATACTGGAAGTGGAAATCACAGCAGAGAGAGTGAGGGAAGCCCTCAACTCCCTTAAGATGGTGAAAGCACCGGGGCCAGATAAATTACATCCCAGAGTGCTGGAGGAACTTGCGCGGATGTCCTGGCGAAACCCCTGGCGGAGCTTTTCTCCATCTCTCTGAGGACAGGGTGGGTGCCCCAGGACTGGAAGGTGGTGCATATAATGCCTATCCAAAGGAGGGATCAAGGGTGGTGGCAGAGAACTACAGGCCTGTCAGCCTGACATCGGTGGTGGGCAAGGTGATGGAGGGCATTGTCAAGGAGAGGCTGGGGGGGGGACCTGGAAAAGTCAGGGTGCCTGGACGATAGACAGCATGGATTCGTCCCAGGGAAATCATGTCAGACAAACCTTGTGGAGTTCTATGACTGGGTGATGACTGCCTTGGACCTGGATAGACCAGTGTATGTCCTCTTTCTAGACTTCAGCAAGGCATTTGACTCTGTTCCTCATGTGGGCCTGTTGGATAAGCTGGGAGAAATGGGGGTGGGGAACCAGATGATCAGATGGATAGGCAATTGGCTCCAGGACCAGACCCAGAGGGTCATTGTTGGTGGGATAGTCTCATCCCCAAAGATAGTCATTAGAGGGGTCCCACAGGGATCAGTCCTTGGGCCCCTCCTGTTCAACACCTACGTCTCTGACATAAGGACAGGAATCAGTAGTGAGATGAGTCTCTTTGCAAATGACTCAAAACTGGGGGCGGTGGTGGATGGGGAGGAGGGGAGGGTGGCCCTACAGGGGGACCTGGAGGCTCTGGAAAGATGGTCTAGAAAGTGGAGGCTCAGGTTTAATGCAGGGAAATGCAAGGTACTCCACCTGGGGGCCAGAAACCCGGGCCAAGTGTATACCCTGGGGGGGGGAAATGCTACAAGTCTCAATGGCTGAGAGGGACTTGGGGGTGGTGGTGGATGTCAAGATGAACAACTCTGAGACTTGTAGGAGGGCAGCAGCCAAGGCCAACAAGATGCTGGGATGCATTGCTAGGGGGATCACCTCCAGAAGGAGGGAAGTGATACTCCCTCTGTATAACTGCTTGGTAAGGCCACTCCTTGAGTACTGCATGCAGTTTTGGAGGCCACACTTAAAGAGGGATATTAAACTCCTAGAGAGGGTCCAGAGGAGGGCAACCAAAATGATTTGGGGCTTGGGGGACAGGACCTACGAGGAGAGGCTCGAAGAGCTAAATATGTACACATTGGAAGAGAGAAGGGACCAGGGGGACATGATAGAGGTCTTCAAGTACATGAAGAGGGTAAATAGGGGAGGAACAGTCAGGGTGCTTTGAAGGAAGGAGGAGGGGGCCACTAGAGGGCATGGGTGGAAGCTGGAGGGGGGAAGATTCAGGGGAGAAAGGAGGAGGTGCTACTTCACTGAGAGGGTGGTGGAGCCATGGAATGCACTGCCTAGGGGGCTGGTGGAGGAAGAGATGGTGGAGGGGTTAAAGAGGGGCTGGGACAGGTACAGGGGAAGGGTTCTGGAAGCACAATCCAATGCAGCAAGAATATCCAGAACTGGGAAGGGAGAAGCCAGAGAAGGTAAGGGGGGCAGCAAGGTCAGCACCCAGGGTGGGGGCTGACCAATTGAGCAGACTCGAAAGACCGTTAGGCCTATTCTGCTGGCATTTTAGTACGTTAGTATGTTAGTATGTTAGTGTCATGTTCAGTTGCTTGGTAGTTCTCTTCCCCAGAGCCAAGACCTCACTTTGGCCCAGTTGATTTTATGACTGGATATGCTCCTGCACTCAGTAAGCAGGCTATGAAGTTTGGGGATGATCTTTCAGTCGGAGTGCAAATAAACCAGATCATCTGCAAAAAGGTACACCTTATGGTGTACTCCCCCCATTTGTAGGCCTACAATTTGCACATCATTATGAACTGCTGCTGCTAAGGGTTCTAGGGAGAGCACAAATAGTAGGGGGATGAGGGGTACCTCTGCCTAGTACATCTAGTAAGCTTGAGCACCTTTGTTAGGGAATTATTCACCAATATTTGGGCTGTAGGTTGGTTGTAGAGGGTTTGTATCAACCTCATGATATTTTTCCCCAGAGCAAACCTCCTGATTGTAGGTAAGGTACAATAGTGAATCACAACACTACCAGTCCACTACAAATAGCACTCCATCATATCGTAAGATGGACTCAAACAGCAGACTTGGTCCTAAATCAAAATAAGTGTACTGTTATGCACTTGGGGAAAAACAAGCCTAGGCATACATATATGGTGGATAATACCCCAATAAGGACCATAACTGAAGAGAGATCTGGGTATCCTAATAACAGATGACATAAAATTTACAGCACATTGCAAAAACATAACACAAAAAGGCAATAGAATATTAAACTGTATATTCAGGCTCATAAAGGCATGGAATAAAGAAGTTATCCTACCCTTATATACTCAGTTAGTTAGACCTGAGCAAGAGTATGGAGCCCAGGTCTAGTCTCCATACGATAAAGGAGAAACAGCGATGCTGGAGAGAATCCAGATAACAGCAACCAGAGGAATAAGCATATGGCTGGTAAAACTTACAAAGATCACTTGGATACATCAAATTTATTCTCCTTGGAATACCAGAGAAACAGGGGAGATATGTGTTTAATACACAAAGCATTGTCATAGAATGATCTGTGGGACAATCTGGGGTGGACGTCTCAGACAAAGTATATAACACAAGATCATACCCCCTACAATTGAAGGCAAGACAGACAAAATTAATAAAATCCAGCAAATGGCTAAATCACAGAGTGGTTTCTGAATGGACAGATTGCCCCTGAAAGTGGTGGCATGTGAAACTACTGAGACATTCAAACATAAAGTTGATAAAATTTACAAAGGGTAAATATTTATTAGTGAGCACAATGGATGCAAGTCTTCAGGCTCTCTAATATTCCTATGACTCCTATAAAGGTTTCAAAGATATACACCCCCTCCATATGATCAAATGCATTTTTGGCATTCAGGGTAAGGACTGCCTCACCCCCATGGCTGATCTCCTTAACCACCTCCACAAAACATTTAATGTATGCTGGACAGTGATCTTACCTTGTCTCCCCTGCGCAAGCCCTGCATGGTCCTTGTGTATGATTTTAGGCAGGATATTTTCCATCCTGTTGGCAATTAACTATACCACAATTTTATAATCAGCAATTAGTAGGGAGATTGGTGGATATGAGCCACACTGTTGAGGGTTCTTGCCTGGCTTGGCAAGAATGATTATGGTAGCTGACAATGCAGAGGTGGCTATAATACTATGAGACAGACTCTCCATGATCATATTGTGTAGGGACTCCTGTAAATCCTGATAGAAGACTTTGAAGAAGTCTATTGGGAAATGGTCTGCTTCAGGGCTCCCCCCACACTTATGGTTAGAAATTGCTTGTTTTATTTCATCCCAGGTAACATATCAATTTAACTGTCACTTGGTGGGCTCTGCAAGTGGCATAATGGGATCCTTGGAGAAGAAAAGCTTCAAATCCCTCTGCATATGGCTGCACCTCAGATGTATTTAAGCCTTTATAAAATTTCCTAAAGCAGTCTCCAGTCTCCATATCAATATATTTTAGTACCCCATCTGCTGTCTAAATCTGGATTACATTCTTAGCACTCTGTCTTCTATGAAGCTGTCAAGCTAACTACATCCCCCATGTCCCTTTCAAAATAAATTCCTGCTTGTGTTAAAAGAAGTGCCCTTTCTATCCAGGCAATACTGATCATATTATCATCCCATTTAGGCTTTGAATGTTCCTTGTATCCTACTGAGGTTGGGTGTTCCATAAAATTATTTTAAGCATTGACTATTTTCTTTTTGAGATCAGGGGTTTGCTGGTCATCAAGTTTCATTCTGTGGCTAGTGCAGGCGATCATAGCCTCTGGCAAGACTGCCTTTAAGGCTTTCCACCTAGCAGAGACAGATATATCACCTCTTTGGTTAGTAAGCTGGTAGATTTTAATTTGCTTTCTGACATATTGTTGGAAATCGTATTTCTTTAGTAGAGTGGGATTAAAATTAACTAGTACAGGGGCATGGTCTGTAATAGTCAGACTATCATGCAGGGCCAAGTGCATGAATGGAATTAGAGCTTGAAAAATTAAAATGACATCCAGCTTTGTGTAAGCAGCTGTAGAGTGAGAATTGTATGTATATTACCAGCTAGAAGGGGATAGGTGCCTCCAGGCACCTGCCAAGAAATGCTCTTTCATAATAGTTATCATGGCTTTGGCATTTCAGGAAAGAGGGACCACTGTCTGGGAGGAATGATCTAGCACTATGTTCTTAACACAGTTGAAGTCCCTTCTTACAATCCAGGGGGCCTTCTAAATCAGCCATCTGCAGTGATAATTGGTCAAAACAATTGGTACCATTGAGATTCAGTCCATATATAGAGCCCATAGTCAATTTTTGCCCAGAGTTGAGGAGCAGCTGGAGCAGGCCAAATCTCCCTCTTACCCCATCAGTAACAGCCTGAGTTACAGTTCCTGGAAAGAGGGTCTAAGCCAAATGGATGTGTCTCTGGTCCTAGATTTAAAATATGATATGAACCACTCTCCAACTCCCAACTCTTTGCCATATAGACCTCTTCTTTCTCTGTTATATGAGTCTCCTGTAGGCAAAATAAATCTGTTTGCATGCATACTTTCCCCATTATCTTTTTTCCTCCTTAGATGTGTCTTAAGACAGTTGACATTCCATGACCTTACCCTGAGTGCATCAGCCATATTCTTTTGGTGATATAAGTGTTACTGCTTAATGATCAATACACACCTTTGGAATTACTATTTGTTGTCCAAGAAGTAACTATTTTGTCAGATAATGACTTATGTCCCATGTATGGACTAACAAGTATACCCCAAAAGATTACCCCCGCTACCCAAATCCCTAACCTGTATCTCAACATTAACAACACCCTGAAATGGAAAAAGTGCTGTTAAAACCTACACTTCTCTTCTTTTCTCCTTTAGCACAATCTGTGTGCAGAATTCCTCTGGCTATTTTGGTGGCACAAGATGTTTTGTTAGCTTCTAAAGACCAAACAACCAAATAATCAATACTTAAACAGCAGCTTTAAGGATCAAAAACATCAAGTCCTGCAGAAATGCTATCACTAAAAAAGCAAAACAGGAAAGAAGAATGCAATTTTGGAGAGTGCACCTTGATCAGGCATTGACCCCATCAATGGCATCCTGTGAAAAGCATTCAACAGTCCACTTGTATATCCTCTAACAAGGTAGTATGCACTGTGAGAGTCCATTATTACCTGGCACTCTGTTACTTTGTCCATATAATAGAGGATTTCATGACTAACGAGGACCAACTGTCCATTTGGGTCCTCTGAAGGAAGATTAGCATTAGTTCCCCTCCTTCCACTCCCTGCACTGGGACCCGCTGGCCAAGCTGCAGTCAGAAAGACACTCTTACTTTGCTGGCAGGTTCCATATTTCGAGATGTAACCATTGTTCTACCCAATGCTCCATGAATATGCACACTACAGTTCTGGTAGTAGTTTCTATAGCCACAGGCAGCTTGCACGTTCATGAAGTCAAGGAGGATGAACATACAGAATCTCACAAGCCTGGTGGCGGTAACTCAGGGGCCAAGTACTATTCTCTGGATATGACTGCTGTCACGAATGCATGCACAACATCATGTGCATGCTGGCAGATTTCCTCAGAGGTTGTTCAAAACACAAAAAATGTGCATGATGAAGCTGATAGTGTTCTTCCTGCTTATCTGCCTTATTGTGTCTTTGAGATCATTATAAACTTAATTATTTCACCACTTGCTATGCAGTTCAGTGTAAATTGGCCACCTTCCCAACAGTCAACTCTAACTACAAAAGACATTCTATGTAGTTTAATAGGTGGAGTTTCATAGTAAGCTGAATTTGGCTAATTAGTTGATTAGTGTCAGCCATATGTCTTACAAACAGCAGTTACCTGATTATGGTGAGTTTACTGTGTCAAGGCAGATTAATGGAAGCTGTCAAACTATACAAGTTCCCAGATAAGTAACCACATCCAAGAATATTTATTAGCTGAACAAATCTTTCGATGTGCTGGTAGGACTGTATGCTGCTGTGAGCATCCCTTGGCTGCAGCATCCTTGGCATTTACATAATCCTTTGCTTTTTGTGGCTTGGAGAAACATTGAGGTGGTTAGCCAGGTTTAGTGGTGTGCAGTTAAGCAGGGTGCAGCAAGGCAAAGTACCAACCTCATCAATGCAGTTTAGCTTTAATGTCCACAGATTTTTGCCTCTAGGTTTGCAGATCCCTGAAAAAACCTGGAAGATCAGAACTCAACCCCATCCACCTCAATGGGGCCACGGGCACAAGCAGCAGGACTGGTTTTCTCTTTTTCAGGAAAACTGAGATATTTAATCAAGTAGTGGTGGGGCTTGTCTCTCACTTTCAGTTTGGGGCCCATGTGGCGTGCACATTGAATTTCACAGATGGTTGTGACGGGTTCCAGACCCACTTTTTCCTCAAATGCTTTTTGCACTCATGTCCCCCTTTTTCCCTTACATGCATTTGAACAGACCTATGAAGTAAATGTTTGATCACCTAGCCCTGTTTTCTTTGTCCTCAGACTTATCATACACATCACAACTTTCATATGTAGCTCTGCCTTGTCACAGGTCAAGTTGGTGAGGACGTCCTCCAGCTCACTAATCCACCCTTCAGATTCATCAAGGAGTGGCGTGGGAGGCAGATGTTTTAGCAAGCCCTGTGACCACTGACTGAAGCTGGGTGATCTGCCTGTTGAGCTTCATGAAGCCTGCTTTAACATCCTGCTGAAGGCTGGTGATGAGGGTCAGTAAGGAAGCAATAGTCCTGTTGTTGCTCTCTATTCCCCCTCCTGTCTCCTTCTCCATGGCTTGACAATGCATGCAACCTTCTACTGCATTACTGGACAGCTTTTTATGACTGTCAAAATTCAGTGTTCCCTGCTTTTTCCCTGATTTCTGAGCTGCCATCTGTTGCTGGTGAATTAATCTGCTAGATGTCTGTGTCAAGAAGCTGTTTAATTCAGTGTGTTGCTGTTTAATTAATGATGCATTAAGGAGCCTAGCTAGTGTGCATCCATCATAATCAGTAGGTAGGCCATGGCTCCATCTTTAAGCTTTCTTCTGGATGATGTATTAATCATTTTTAAATATAAACTTAATGTAAAGGCATACTGTATATACTGTAAATTATGCTAGCAGTAATACTAGACAGGGTGTGTGGTATTGGGCTATAATGGATGACCCAGAGGCATAATGATGCCTAATGCCAAAGAGACTTCTAGTCCCTGGAAGGTTCAGTATAGCCTATACCACCCACCCTGGAGGGTATTATTGTGGTTAGAAAATGGGTTACATCTGGCTTTTCGGTTTGGGCTTTAAAAAAGCTGAATAAAAAAAGAGTAAAAAAGAAATTTAAGACATTATTTTTTGTAAAGCAGTCCCTTTACTGCTATTCCTGCTAGTAGTGGGCACTGCAGTGCTTGACAACTGTTTTTTTAACAGTTACTTCAGTGGTAGTCTTCCCCCAGTAAGCTTGCAAATCACCACCACCACCCCCTTTTGTTGTCTGAGGTTTGTGGAAAGGAAGAGAAACTCCATTTTAGTTTTCACCCCTCTCAATTATGGTTACCTCCATGCTTTATTTATCGTATTTAAGAAGGACTGTACTGGAATCAGGTAGGGTGGCTGCCTGAGACTGAGAATCACCAGGTAACCTTTTTTTGTTTGTTTGTTTTATGTGGACACTCCTTTTTTAAGAAAACATTAGGTGGGTTGTGGAGAACGGGACATTAGCTCTGCAAGAAATGGCCACACTGGGCACTAGCCCTGTAACAAAGTGAAAGTGGCAGACTGAAGTTTGGTACTGTTTGAATTACTGAACAGGAACCCAGCGGTAAGCAGGGGGAACTGATCTGAAGTGGGTCTGTGACAGGTCTGTGCCAAATGTAAAAAGCAACAGAAAATGCCTTCTGGGCAAAAAGGGGTAAGGCCATCAAGAAATGGAGGGTAATGAGTACCAACATCCGTAGTCTGGTCAACAAGCTCCCTGAACTGGTGACCTTGATGGAAGAGGGATGACTGGATATCATAGCAGTCACAGAAACATGGTACACAGAGAACCATGACTGGGATGTTAACATACCAGGGTACACAACCTACAGGAGAGACAGGGAGGGAAGAAATGGGGGTAGTAGCTCTCTATGTAAGGGAAGGGATAAAAGCAACTGAGCAAAAGAGTAAACAGGGAGGAGAGGAGGCACTGTGGGTCACCTTAGAGACTGGAAATGGCACTACAATCCACACAGGGGTTGTACACAGACCCCCATGTCAGTGGAAGAGAATGGACAAGGATATGATAGAAGGCATACTTGGGATGGCAGAGAAAGGGAAGATACTGTTGATGGGGGACCTTAATATGCCAGATGTTAACTGGAGCACTTTTGCTGCAGCCACATCTAAAAACAGGGCCATTCTTGATGCTATTCAGGTGGCATGCCTCAGACAGGTAGTTTTGGAACCTACTTATCAGGCAGCAATCTTAGACCTCATACTCTCATTTAGGGACAGTGAGAGGATCTCAGATCTAGAAGTGGGTAGCCATTTGGGAACAAGTGACCACCAAACAGTGGGGTTCATGATAAACTGAGCTACAGAGCCAAGCCATACAAAAGCAAGAGTTCTGGACTTCAGGAGGGCTGACTCGTACTCTCAAACGGGGGCAGTGAGAGGATCTCAGATCTAGAAGTGGGTTGCCATCTGGGGACAAGTGACCATCAAACAGTGTGGTTCACTTTAAACTCAGCTACAGAGTCAAGCCATACAAAAGTGAGGGTACTGGACTTTAGGAGGGCTGACTTTGGCAAGATGGGAAAGTGCCTCAGAAAAACACTAGCAAACAGGCTAGAAGGAGGTGTGGAGCAACAATGGGGAATTATCAAAACTGCCATCACAGAGGCAACAAGCCTTCATGTGAAGCAAATAAACAAATCAAAATGAAAGAAAAAGCCACTATGGTTCTCAAAAGAGGTGACTGTGAAGGTCAGGAAGAAAAGATAGCATTCCAGAAGTATAAGGAAACACCGAAGGAGCAGGACAGAGAGCTGTACCAGGTAAGGCAGAAAGAAGCAGGAGGGAAGTCAGAATAGCAAAAGGCTCAAACTGAGGAAAAGATAGCCAACTCAGTTAAGAAGGGGATAAAACCTTTATAGGTACATCAGCAAGCGAGAAAGACAAAGGGAGGGATAGTGAGGCTGAATAGAATGAACGGTGGGTGGGCAGAGGGGACAGTGAAAGCAGGAATACTGAACGAATATTTCTGCTCAGTATTCACAAAAGAGGAGGGAAGTGCCTAATCCATTAACAGAAGCACTCTTGATAGGCGGTCATCCCAGTCCTTTCACAGAAGTAAGGGTTCTGCAAGAACTCCTAAAACTGAAGGTGGACAAAGCAATGGGTCCTGATGGAATTCACCCCAGAATTCTAAAAGAATTAAGGAAGGAACTAGTGAAACCACTGGCTACTCTTTTAATAAATCATGGAGGATGGTGGTACCCGAGGACTGGAAGGACGGATGTGATTCCCCTTCACAAAAGTGGGACCAAGACAGAGGCAGAAAACTACAGACCTGTCAGTCTGACCTCTGTGGTAGGGAAAGTGATGGAGTCACTTCTGAAGGAAAGAATAGTTGAGTACCTAGAGGTCAGTGGAGCACAGGATCCAAGGCAGCATGGGTTCACAGTGGGAAGGTCATGTCAGATGAATCTAATTGATTTCTTTGACTGGGTGACCAAAGTAGTAGGCCAGGGAGGGGCTGTGAACATGGCCTACCTAGACTTTAGCAAGGCATTTGACACAGTCCCACACAAAAGATTAGTAGTCAAATTAATCACCTTGGGAATGGGTCCCAGGGTTGTAGCCTGGGTAAAATATTGGCTGAACAACAGGACACAGAAAGTAGTTGTAAATGGAGTCCACTCTGAAGAAAGAAGGGGTACTAGTGGGGTTCAGTACTGGGTCAAGTAGTTTTTAATGTCTTTATAAGTGACATTGCAGAGGGACTGGAAGGAAAAGTATGCCTTTTTACAGATGACACAGGGATCTGCAACAGGGTTGATACACAAAGAGGCGTGAAAAGGATGAGAAGGGACTTGGCAAGGTTAGAGGAATGGTCAGAAATATGGCAGCTTGGATTCAATGCAAAGAACTGCAAAGTAATGCACCTGGTAAACAAAAACCCAGGGGAAGATTACACAATGGGGGGGAGGTAGTAACAACAACAAAAATGGAAAGGGACCTGGGGGTAATCATATCAGATGACTTTAAGGTTGGCAAGCAATGTGAGAAGGCGGGGGAGGGCTGGGGGATACTGGATGTAGGGAGAGGCATCACCAGCAGAAAACAGGAAGTTGTTATCCACCTGTACAGACAGTTGGTGAGACCCCATCTGGAGTACTGCACCCAGTTCTGGAGACCCCATCTCTGCGAGGACATAGACAGGATGGAGGCAGTTCAGAGGAGGGCAAATAAAATGGTGCAGGGTCTGCAAGCGAAGCCATATGAGGAGAGACTAAAGGAGCTTAATATGTAAACCATTGAGGAAAGGAGGGAGGGGGGGAACATGATAGAAAAGTTTAAGTACCTCAGTGGAATCAACAAAGTCCAAGAGGGTAGCATCTTTCAGAAAAAGAGATGTGCAAGAACAAGGGGACACAATTTGAAGATAGAGGGGGGATGGCTCAGGGACAATGTGAGGAAGTATTTTTGCACAGATAGGGTGGTGGACACATGGAACAGCCCTCCTGAGGAGGTTGTGGGGTCTAAAACTGTAGGAGAATTCAAGAATGAATGGGACAGAGATAAGGCAATTTGTGTGGGAGGTAGGAAGAAATAGGCTGTTGGTTAAATAGGATTTGCAGATTATCCTCTCGGTAGGGAAATGGGCAGACTAGGTGGGCCAAGCGGTTCTTATCTGCCATCAAAGTCTATGTTTCTATGTTTATGTGTTGCTGGGGGGTGAATTTAACTCCTGGATTTACTGTAACTATTTCACATAATTGTTCTGATGACTACTGTTAGGGTGGATGGAGATATGCCACACACTACTTGTAGCGCTTGGATGTACATAAAACAAATGTGTAGTTGTCTAAGGGTGCTTATGAAACACACAAGTTATTTACTGAAATTTTTTGATGTGCCAAGTAAATTGAGAGTGAGGAGTTTTGTGTGTGCATGGGTGGTCACTGGCTAAGTGAGGAAAAAGTGGCTGACATTCAGGTTGCATTTTCAGTTTGTCACAGAGATTTCTCTTGTAATGTGGCACACTGGGCTGATATTAGTTATTTCCCAGTTTCTGTTGGCACATAAATCTACCCCTGGCCAGGGGACTCAGCCAGTTAGAGGCTGGGAAATTGTCTGCCTATTCTCTATAGTGGCACAGTAGCACTACTGTAGTTATTGTCAAGAAGGCATTTTAATGTTAAACTACAATTTTTAATCATTTATATCTAGGTCATCAATGAACCCAGGATCTTCCGATTTGGCATACACAACGTCCAAATCAAGATCTCATGGTTCCAGAAATTTTTATTATGAATGATATTTTATTCAGTTTTCAGCATAATATATACACACATTATTGGATGCACCAGTTCTTTTCATGTAAGGGGACTAAAATTATAGAAGAAAAGAAGAATATAATAATATTAGTATGCACAGCTTATCAAATAGATTCCCCTATCATGTGCATGTCATCCACTAAAGAGTAGAAAAGTGATAAAAAAAAAAAAGTTACTGATGCAAGTTGGTCTCTCAAACTAAGTTTACCGTAAATATTTCCTGCTGCTTGATGTTAAAATAAAGATATTGAGCCTGATTTTCAAAGGTAACACAGGTCTTGTGTCAAGTCTTGTGTCAAACCCTTTTTTCGGTGCAGCTGAGCCAAACATGTTTGCTGCAGCGGCGCCTAATTTTGGTAAGTTAGGCACAGTTGCAACATTTTACCTGAGTTATAGCAGCTTGTGCCAAATATATGTCAAATGCCAAATAAAAAGGGTACCCAGGATTGCCACATGGTATACCAGAAAAAGTTGGTCTAATTTGACACAGTTGGTGCATAGGATAGAAAATCCTCATTTCCAGCTAGGAGAATGCCACAAGCCCCATGTACCATATGTTTGGTGCACCTGGGGCTTGTTGAATTTGAGGCCATCTAAAAATCTGGCACATGGTATTTATTGATATTTAGGGATAATTAATTTCTTATTACAATGATGTTAAGTAAATGATTACTGAGAAACTGTCCACATTTGTGGACTTTTTCCTTAAAGATATAGTGGTAATACATCCAGTCTATGCCTGTAATGCTGTGGGTGTCCTACGTTCTGGGGAAGTTGGAGGGCATCATTTGGAAACCAAATTTTTCTTGGCTCACTTTAGATGTTGTATCACTTTACACCTCTATTAACCATGATTTCGGGATACATTCAGTGAAATATATGTTATCTAATTACAAAAGTTTTAAACATTTAAAACAAAGAAAAAAATATACAAATATCTACTGGATTATTATTAAAATGATTTATTCTCATCCAGGATCATTGGATCACAGTATCCTTATGACAACGCTCTATCTTTGTTTTCAGCTTTTGCCTAATTGCATCATATAGCCATATTAGCCACACTACAGTTCTCTCTGATGCCATTAGTGACCATTCTCCAGTCCAGTGCATATGGTCAAATAAATTCAATAAACACCCTGTGAAAACTATCAACAGTCGGATGCTAATTAGGGGACACCTTGCACCACTTAAGGCACTCCTGTGACAACAAGGCTGGTCCCCGATTGACACTGCTCTGGATGATGATGCTGCACTTCAATACTTTATCTCAAAGTTCAATGCAGCATGTGATATCCATGCCCCCTTTAAGAAATACAAAATTACATGCCTTGACAACCCTTGGATCTCAGACAAACTCCTAGACCAACTAAAAGCTCAGGACCTTCTATGGGCTTATGCTACAGCCTCTGGCAACCAGGCAGACTTTCAAGCATACAGGGCCACCAGGAATGCCTGTACCAAAGCTATTGACATTGAAAAAGCCAGCTACTACAGGAGCACCCTATCAAACTCATGGTCGGATGGAAGGAAATTCTGGCAAAGCCTCTCAATAGTTATAGGGAAAGAGTCCAAAGCAACTCCTAAAAAACTAAAAGTTGAAGGCAGTAACACCCTGGACCCCACCACAGTTGTCAATACCTTCAATCTGGCATTCAACAACCTCAGTCATGTGCTTCCCTCTAACTTCATTGACACAAACCAAACCACTTCCTCCCATTATCAGTGGACTCAGGATACAAATCATTCACATTTCTATTTCAAGGTAGTTACTGAAAGGGATGCCAAAAAATACCTCCTCAAGGTGCTCGGAAAATCCAGATCAAATGGAGACACACTTGACTTGAAGCTCATTGCCTCACCCTTGATGATGTCCTGCACCCTCTTACCAAGATCATTAACTAATCTCTAGCGCTCTTCCTGTTCCCACTCAATTAAAAGTCTGCCCTGGTGATCCCAATACACAAGTCTGGGGATAGGGCATTACACTGTAACTACAGGCCCATCTTCATCCTACACCCTTTATCCAAAGTTCTTGAAAAAATTGTCGCAGACCAATTGGTGGAGTACTTTGAGAAATACAACTTGTAATGCCCACAACAACACCGTTTTTGCATAGGACATAGCACCACCTCTGCCCACCTTGAATTTACTGGCCACATTCATCTAACACTAGACCAAGGACAACTTGCCGGTACCATCTTTATAGACCTCTCGAAAGCCTGCAATATAGTCAACCATCCATTACTAATGGAACAACTTGGCAACTTAGGGCTCTCCCATGATACTCTACAATGGTTCAACAGTTATCTAACAGTGGAAGGAGACAGATAGAGGGCTATGGTACCCAATCAGAGTGCTGAAGCATGAGCAGACTTGATAGACCAAAAGGCCTACTCTGCTGGCATCTAGTATGTTAGTATGTTATCTCTCCAACCGGTCACAACAAGTTAAGATTGGTGACTCCCTCTCCTCCGAACTACCTGTCCAGGCTGGTGTTCCCAAGGGGTCAATATTGGGCCCCATTCTTTTGAGCATCTTCCTGAACAATCTCCCTTCTGCCTGTATGGAAAACATCATCCTGTATGCTGACAACTCAGTGATTTTCTCTAAGAATTCTGACTCCTACCTCTTGAAGAAACAACTGCAGGAAAGTTTCATCTAAGTTGAGGCCTGGTTCATCTCACACAAACAAGTGCTAAATTACAAAAAAACAAAGACTATGCTATTCTACGGCACACATAACTAACATAAACACCAACAGCTGGCAATCAAAAACAGCTTGGGTGTGACCCTGGAGCAGACGCAAACTTTCAAATACCTTGGTGTAACCCTGGACCCTGTGCTGTCCTTCTCCAACCATATTGATTCAGTTGCAAAATATGTAAATATCCGTATTGGCCTTCTCTATAAACATAAACACTGCTGGGCACTAGCTGCCCTTACACTAGCAATACACAGCTCTGTTGTCTCCATCGTTGATTATGGGCTTGTTATATAAGGAGTGGCCACAGCTACAGCACTACGTTGAATCATTACAGCACTGAATTGGGCCTGCAGGCTCCTTACTGGTGCTGCTCACCGTAAGCATACCTGTGACCTCTAATAACAGTCAAACTGGCTGCAACTTCAGGGAAGGATTACTTTCCAAACCTGCTACTAGCAAAAAAGTAATTGATGGGACTCATGCTCCCTGGGGTTTAGCCTCCCTTAAGCCTAGCCAACCACTCCCGTTACACAAGAAGCTCTGACAACTATTCACTATCTGTTCCCCGCTGTCGCACCACCCAAGGCCAGTGGTCTTTTGCAGGTAGAGTCCCTAAGATGTTTAACTCCCTGGGCAGCAAACTCACCAACTTAGGCACCCTCTGCTCGTTCAAACACAAACTACATCAAATGCTTGTTTCCAGAGCCACCTGTGACTGTTTCTCATATCCTCTCTGGCAGTCACTCCTCTTCTTCTCACCTCTCTACTATCCCCCCTCTGCCTGCCACCACCCTCTATACACCTGCCTCTCTCCCTAGTCCTTGTCCACCACCTTCCTCTCTTACCCTCCTTCAAATCCCATCCCCTCTCCCTTTTCTCATCTGCTCTCCCCACGCACTATTGCACAAGTTCCTGGATCCTTGCCTCCCACCCACCTCTGCTTCTACCTCCCTTCCAGTTACCCCCCTATGCCGACTCTCTCTTCCTACTTTCCTATGCTACCTGGCACAATTGGCAGCAACTCAATTTTTCCACTCCACCTTTCCCTTTTACAATGCCCTTCTGGCAGCTTTAGTTCATGTATATATTTTTTGCTGTGACTCATCATTCTTAAATGTATGCTTGGTTTTGTTGTTCTAACTGTTAATTATATTACCTGCAGCTTTTACACCATGTATACCCAGTACTGAAATTTGTATTCCGACTGAATGTCTGCTACTGTCACACAGATTGTACTTCTATTCTTTCTGTACTGATGTGGAACCTTTGTAAAAGAGCCATTGACTCAAAGGTATTTATCCAAAATTCTAATGAATAAATAAGCAAATGAAATAATTTTTTTGTTTATAATCAAATGAAACACACAGTGCATAATAGCATTTATATTAAAGCACTTATAATGCAGCTTGCTATGTTTTGCATAGCATTAGTTTACATGTTACTTGATGAAGCAGTTTAAAGAATGCCAGTTTGCTGTGCTTATTTTCAATTACCTCAATCGATATTTTTGTATGCTTAATTTTGTATGTAGTCTATGATATCACTATTGATATGTTTAATATTAATGACATGTTCTATATAAGCTGACATGTGTCTCTACCTGCCACGCCTCCTGACGAAGAGAGCTTCCTTGAAGTGCTAGGTCAGTAGTGGCTCATAGCATGGCCTGTGTTTGGTTCACTCACGAGATCACTTGGAAAATAAAAGCTGAAATTCCAGCAGTATCTCCTGTGTTTTGGCTGATTTTCTTTTTATGATCTTTTTCCATTAGTTCGGTTCCTCTTCTATTTGTGTTTAGATTTTTAGTTAACCTGAAAGTCTTTATGAGGAAGGGAGACAGAGTTATCCTCAGGAAGTTCATAAACTGTAACAAAAATGTATTTGACCATTTCTCTCAGGGTTTGTATTCCAAAAATTTTTCAAAAATCACATTGGTAGTTTCTGAGATATTGGGTGTGCAACCTCAAAACAACATTTTTTTAAGACTTCTTTTCCTGTGAAGCTATAACTTAAACAGTATTTGCAATCAGGGATCACAAGGGCAAGTTCAGCAGTCTTCCTTCAGCTCACCCTCCCCAAACCGGTCACCTCTTTTCCCCACCCCTCCCAGGACACACAAGGGTTCCTCCCCAAGCCTTCCTTCAATTACAGTTGCAGCCAACCAGGATACCACATTTCAAGAACAGGTGGGGCCAATGTCACTGCTGGAAACAGAGAGAGGGTCACTCCATAACCACTATAGTGCTGACCAGGAGTGATGAGGGCTTCCACACATGCCCTGATCACCCCTTCTCCCTTCCGGCCATACAAAGGTTCTTCCTCAAGCCTTCTCTCCACTACAGATGCAGCCAATCAGGATCCAGCATTGCCAGACCAGGCAAAGCCTCAGCTTCTCTCTAAAGCACAGTACATCCAGTTGTCATCTGTGCTGCAGTCTGGATCATGAGGGGCCACAGCATAAAGGGTGTCCACCTTGTGCATTATCCATAGTGATGGCGTGGTGGATGAGCTGTGGTGGTTCGTATCCCTATAGTTTAGGGTGATGCCAGATAAATCTGGAAGGAAAGGCTGGAGACGTACTCTAGAGCCAAGATGCAAGGTTTATTAGCCACAGTTGGAGCACACAGAAAAGACTTAGCATTCACTAACACTATATACATGAGAAAGAGTGAATAAGGTTACCAGGACCATAAACTGGCCCCACTAATGTCCTACAAAAGTCCAGGTTATTCAAGTCTTAAAGGTGTAGCGATCCGATGCACCAAGCTTGGGTTTCTAGTATTTTTGTCTGCCGACTGCTGAGGGTGAACCTAAGGAAGCACTTCCTACACAGGCCATAAAATGGGGCATCCCCCAGTGAAACAAAAACCAAGTAAAACACTTTGGCCTCCTGGCTCTGGGAAGAAGGTGACTCCTGGCATCGCTGAGGCAACGCTGACAGGGCAGCGCCTGTCAAGGATGGGTGTTGACACCAGGTTGTAGAGGAAGAGAACCTCCTCTGGGGATGTTGGCTGTGGTGACCTTGGGCAGGTGATCTCCAATTGAGGAAAGGATGCTGGGTGCAATGATCCACTGGATGACCTCTGGGCAGGTCCCCGGAACCCTTACCACCTCACTCCTGCAGCTTCAGAATCTGGTAATCTTCAGTGTGACCTCTTGATGCATCACTGGAACACGAGCCACCTATGGGCAGTACAATCAAGAGTGTGGTGACCCTTGGTGTGGCCTCTTGAGTGGGCCACCAGCACTTATGCCACCTCAGGGAACAGGGCACAGAGCCTGGCGATCCTTGGCAAGGCCTTGCTATAGGCCACCGCTACTGTTGCCACCTTAGGACAATGTCTATTCGGGAGAATGGGCAATGTGACTACGAGTTCAGTGGATGACTTAAGTCCCTTGAGCTAGAGCTGGGGTGGCCCCAATCTGACTCACTTTGGTGGGCCCTAGCTACCAGCTGGCTACCACTTATGACGCGAAACTCAAACCTGGGGCGTCATGGTGAACATTTGGAGTTGTTGGAGGTCTTTGGAAGTCGGTGCAGGTGATACTGGGCATCCCAG
This sequence comes from Neoceratodus forsteri, assembly GCA_016271365.2. Taxonomy (NCBI): domain Eukaryota; kingdom Metazoa; phylum Chordata; order Ceratodontiformes; family Ceratodontidae; genus Neoceratodus; species Neoceratodus forsteri. The sequence continues at coordinate 1,209,075,883 of CM057455.1, read as the reverse complement.
GGACCTTCCCTAGGTCAAAGAAGAGACACCAGAGGACTTCTGGATGAGATGTGAGGTGTGAGGTGTGTGCAGAAGCCCCTGGAGTTCAACCAAGACTTCTGTACTCTGGGGAGTGCACAACCAGAAAAGAGTGATAAGGCATCTTCTCCTGGAGACTGCTGCATGAAAGGTGCACTGGGTCTGTTTCCCAGCCAAATGAACGGACTCAACACACTGGGGGACCCGACTAGATGGCAGATTTCTGCAAAACCCAACTGAGGCTGCTACTGGGGATCTTCTGGAGGGAGTTACAGCAAAGGGACCCAGGGGATTTGGTTCAACCTCCTAACAGGGAAGCTGACATCCATTGCCATGCTGTCCTTTACCCTCCCTGGTCAAACTCTTTCTCCCCTCTTTCCAGCCTGGCAGAGCCTACCCTAGGCTGGGGCAGTCCTGGCTACCTGCCAGGGGATTGGCTTCTCCATCCAGAGGTCAGCCTCCTGAAGCTGGGTCAGTGGCTTAAAAAAAATCTCCAGATTTGAATCTACCCTAGTAACAGGGATTGGCTGAGAGGGCTCAGCCTGCCTTCCTTCTCCATTGGGGACAGGAATGTTGCCCAACTGGTTTGGCTGGCTGGGTGGTGGTCTTGAGCAGGGGGAAGGGGAGGAAAGAAAAAATGGTTTTCTTTTAAAACCCTGAATTTAGACTACTAGGATTGTCCACTGGAGTTGGGCCTGTTCTGTGTTTCAGAGGGTCACCAAAGCTTTTCAGGGGTTCCCCATTAAGCTGCCAGGGTCCCCATAACTGTCTGACCCCTAATATCTCTGAGGATCCCCTATTTTCTGTGGTGCTCCGAATTTCCCTGGGGCACTACAATGGCCCTTGGCCAGAGATGCTGCCCTATTCCTGTTTGATGATTGCCTAAGTAATCTGCTAGACTTATACAGTACATCTTTTCTCTACGTTTCAAAATGAGTGATTATGTTATCCATGTTCTGTTCTGTGATAACTCACAGTAATGAATTGACTAAACTTGTTCTACCTAGGACTCAATGGTCTTCTCTACTGGTTTGCTTGTTAACTCAATAGTTATATGTTATTAACTCCTTATTACCTAAGTTGTTAGGGCACCCTGTCTGAGTGATGCTGGAGCTGTGATAAAGCTCCACTGGATTTACCTTTTAAGCCACCTTGTATGCAAGTATTCAATGTTGTTCTTCTCCTGCAACTTACGTTTGAACTGTTGCTCACTGTTATGGATCGTCCAGTCTTCCTGGGGTCTAGTTATTTAAGATGGTGTTGTATTGTGGTCATAGGCTGCCTTCCCTATCTGGGTGCTGACCATATATCTATTTAAGGCTATATATTTGCTAATTTTACATTGGTAGAGAATGTCCCCCTCATCAGGGTACTGTATGAGTATATGAGGGATATGGGATGGTTGCTTATGAGATATGCTACTAATCTTCATGAGTGGGCAGTAACCTTTTGACCTTCATAAGTAGCGAAGCCACAAGTAAGGTCAAAAGCAGTCACTGTCAAGAATGAATAAATAGTGTATCTCATAAGTGACCATCACAGGTCTGATTTATACTATGTACATCACCTTTTCAAAATAACTGTTATCTAGTAGTGATTTATTAAAAAGTGAAAGTTTTTCATTTTGTGCTTATGGTTATTTTTAGAACTGACTGTCATAGAAACCATGATTGATAAGTTCTCCAAGCTACAGTGTCCATGTGAACAGGTGTCTAAGCAATAGTTGCTAGGCTGTTCCCATTGGACACTATAGCATGGGAACAGTAATTTGATCAGTTCTTAGTAAACGAGGCATTTCAGTTCTTATGTGCACATGTGCAAATCTGTTTTCTGCCAGGTCATCAACAGGGAAGATTATGGGGATCATCATGATGAAAGGACTATGTTGCTGGGGGAAGTGCATTATTTCCCTGATAGAGTGGCAATGGGAGCACAGTTGGAGATTAGGACTTAAGGCCCTACTTTGAACTGCACAGTATTAGAGGCTTGTAATTCAAGGGTAGATTGAGTTTTGAAATTCAGTGACAGTAAGGGTAAATTTAAGTTAATTTTCTTATTACTCTGGGACATGCAGCAGGTTGTGATAGAAAAAAGGATTTTCACAAGTTTTTATTTGAAAACTTTTTTACTTCAGTTAAGATAGTAGCTGGTAAAAACTTCTATTTCCTTGCAGTTTATAATTTTTTTCTGATGATCCTGATGTGGGCCCATGTCTACAGTGGTGGAAATGGGTTTTTGGGGGACAGGAGAGCTGAAGTTTGTGTAGCTGCAGATTTGAAGTGCTGGCACCTAGCACTCTCTGTTGGATTGAGTGAGCTCACACTGGCAGGAGCGTGCCATGGCTAGGCACAGGTGGCAGAAAACATAATCTGTTATGAACCCAACTAGCAAGATACATTTTGTGATGTACCCTACTGTGAAGATTAAAAGATGTATCTAGCCGGCCCACCAGCGCAGCGGTTGGATTTCTGCTTGCGACACCAGCGACCCAGGTTCGGGAACGAGTCTGGGAGCTGGAGGGCCAGCCGGGAGGGGAGGACTTGAGCGTCCCAAGGACTGCTCATCCTCTCCGGGGGGAGGGGGGTACCAGAGCTCGGCTCTTGTCTGACCCCGGGTGGAGACCCAAGGTACAGCAAGCCCGATGCTCCAACAGAGGGGGGAGACATGCCAGATGTCGGTGCTTCAGCGCCTTGATGTTCGGGGACCTGGCACATTGAGAGAACATCAGGAAAAAAGCTTTGCAGCCTCCTGGTAGATGGGGCACCAGGCCCTGACCTTCAATGCCCCTACCTGCCAGGAGACAGCGTGCTGATGAAACACAGAGAAGCATTGGGGTGTAAGGGCTCCCACCCCGTACCCACCTAGGGGGGGACAACCATGGCTCCATGTGGCATGGACTGCACTAGTCATCAGGTAGGCGAGTGAGGGCTGATAAGGCCGTAGGTGTCTCCCAAAGATGGGGAGAGCTGCGAGGAGGGGGAGCATAAAGAGAAAGTAAAAAAAAAAAAATGTATCTAGCTAGTTGGCATTCTATTGTACATAAAGCCTTTTTATCTACTGGTAAAAACAATAATGAATATTTTGTGTGTGTGCGTATATATGTGTGTGTGTGTGTATATATATATATATATTTATATATATATATATATATAGATATGTGATGGGCTTCAGTGGGATACATGATTTATTTGAACGAGCAGTGCGTGACCTTGCTTGGCCTCACGAGTGGCGGAGCCATGAGTGAGGTACCGAGGTCACAAACTGTGAGTTCAAATAAATCATGTATCCCACTGAAGCCCATCACATGTGCAATTTATGCAATAGGCTCATTTTGCATTTTTTTGTGTTTTATTTTTGGTTTTTTAAAGGTTTTTAGAGGGAGTATTTGTGATGTGATTACTTGGTTTCGAGGAAGTTTACTTTATGAGTTGTTAGGTTGTGTGTAATTTGTGATTGGTTGATTTGTATGAGTGAAGGAGGTAATGGCATTTCATTGGCTGGTTGGAGCACTGGAACATGGCTATGATTGATATCAGGCTTGTGGGTGGGGTTTCCCATTATGGTGCCGTTTCAGTGCAGTCGGCGCTCTGAGAGGAAATGTTGTGGAATGGCTCTTCGTGGTGGATTCGGCCTAGTTTGCAGTTTGAGGAGCAGATGGAGGAGTTATATGGTGCTAGTGTGCGACGGAGTATTCAGGGATGTAGTTAGAGAAGCGGCGGTGGAGATTTCAGTGGATGTTGGCTGTGTAGTAAGGATTGTGAGCAGATTTTGTAAAGGAACTGGATGAATCTTTTCATTTCTTGGTGGATTTGGGGCAGCAGGAAGAGCCCAAAGTCTGTATGATTTGGATTTTTCCCCTATATTTGCTGTGTGTGGAGAAAGCAGACCATTTTGATGGAACCAGCAGGAGAGAGGCTACGGAGGTTTGCAGAAGTGATTCCTAATGTGGGAGCTGAGGTGAGTGGGCTGGGGAACGCTTTTGGATTTCAGCAAGTGAAGTTAAAAATGTCAGGGTGCTAGTTTTGAGGGTGAAATGCTGCTATTTTAATGGTAGCTGGTTGTCTTACTTTTCATATGTTTATTTGGTATGAGAGAGGTGGCTGACTAATGAAATAGAAAATTATGGGTTAGTGAAAGTAGTGCCAGCAGGAGGGGGAATGATTGATGGCAGGGTGTGGGATAAATGGTGGTTGATTGATGGCAGGATGTGGGATAAATATTAGAATCACTGTTTATCCCACAGCAGTGAGAATAAATGAATTTATTCCACTGTTTATCTGCCCACATATATTGCATAACTATATATATGTAATAGGTGTGGGTGGATAACCAGTTAAATAAATTAATTTATTCTCACTGGTGTTAAATAAATGGTGGTTCTAACATTCATTTAACACTCTAATGTCAATCAATTACTATTTATTTAACACCCTGCCATCAATCAAACCCCCCTTCTGCCGGAACTACACTGCCAGCTTTCTCAGTAGCCCACTCTGCAGACGTCACCCTCCCCTTTCCTCGACAGTGAAATCACCTCCACATCAACAGACTCCAAATTCCTTCAAAAAGACCACACAGTATTATTCAATACTTTAAAAAGCACTTCATTACACATTTCTTTCATTAAAGTTTCTCTCTCTCTCTCTCCCCACTATACTCCCGCCATTCATACTTTCATCCCCTGGCTTTTACTCTCTCCACTCCAATCCTGTTCTGCTAGTTTCCTCCAACCATGCCTCTCTCGAGTCTGCTGTCCTGCTTCAATAATTAATTCTCAATCCAGCAACAACAAAAAACAAACAAAAAAACCTTGCAATCAGCCACTGACCAAAAATAGAAAGAAATGCTCTCTGCTCAGTGACAGCACTGCTTCTCCCCCTCATAGGTTTGCTTGTTTGCTCTCCCCATCTGCTGTTTTCCAAGAAACAGAATCAGCTGGCTTCACCAATGTGCACACTAAAGGCAGGAGAAACCAGGTAAGACAAACAGTCTAAAAAAACCCCAAAACCACATCAACAGGACACTGGCAGTCTTCAGCTCTCACTAAATGAGAAATGGAGCCACCATTTTTTTCTAAATTCTCGGACCCTCCCACATACAAAAAAAATCAACCAATGAAAACCTCCCCCTGAACACTGAGATGTTGGCTTCCCAGCAACAGACATAGCAACCACAAAAAACAGCTCACTCTAAAACCAGAAATACAGTATATAATAAAATTCCACTGACTTTACAGCAATAGAAGTCTAACTCAAAAACAAATAAATTAAAAACTATCCCCCCAAAATAATTTCCTATTATATAAATCAGATATGCAATGGAAGACTCTTGAAATACATGATTTATCTGTACTTGAGCAGTTTGACCTTGGACACCTCATTTATGGTGTACACCACTTCTGAGGCTACCCGAGGTCAAACTGCTCTTTTGCATATCCCATATTTATAAATAGATAGACAGATAGATATACAGACAGATATATTATAGTGCCACGGCCGTGGCACTATAGTTAGGGTTCCCCAGTCACTTCTATATTAAACTCCAAATTTTGCATGTTAATAACTTTACAACCGTTTGACCTATTTGCCTGAAATTTTGCATGTGAAGTCTGTTACCATTCATTTCATTTCATTTTTTCAATTTCATTTTATTTTGTTGAAGGGTTAGACCATTGAGAATAAACTCATTTAAAATGGTGACCATAGATCTCTGGATCTGGTACGTTTTGATCTGGTCAGATGTGTGGTTACTGAGCTGCGCAGTGTGAAAAAATGTGAACAATACCACTTTTTGGGCAATTTCTTTACTCGGACTACAGCCCAAATGGTTTGTCCATGTGGTCTGACATTTTCAGGAAATATGGGGTCTGGGTCACTGATGTACTATTTGAAGGTTTGGCAAAAAAATATTAATCCGTTCTAAAGTTATTAAAGATTTAAGTTTCCCATTATAGCCTATGGGAAAAAATATATGTGCTATGCGAAGGCATGTTTTACGTTTGCAAAACCATCTTTTTCTGTCACAAATGGGTTTAGTACTGTCATGAGTTGGCCATCTTGTTTTCAGTTAGCGATGGAGAAAACATTTTGTAATTCAAAAAATCATGGCCCATCACTGCCCTTGGTAAACACCAGCAGCTGTGTTTGCCTAACCGGGGCTCTAGGAATACGATCCTGGCTTCAGATTTCTGAAATAGTGTTCAGAAATATGTTTTTCTCATTTTTCCCATTTGTAGTGTCACATTTTGCGATAGAAAAGTGTGACACTTTCACAAAATTTGCAACAGTGCCACACTGTACGTTCACAAATTGTGACAGGCTTTCATGATCACGTTCTCAAAATTTGCAAAACTGTCACAATTTGCAACAGTACTGCACAAAAAACACATTACTTTGCCACTTCACTGAAACTAAACTGTTTGGCCTTTTGGGCTGAAATTTGCAGGTTAGAAAGGGCATGGCCCACTCAAAAGTTTGTACTTTAATAACTTTTCAATTATTACTCCAATTTGTATGGAAGTTTGCATGCACAGTGTGGTACCATAGATCTCTGGATCTGGAAAATTTTGCTCTTGTTGGATTTGCAGTTGTGGAGCTGCGGAGCATGAAAAATTGTGAAAAATCCTCAACGTTGTGAAATTCTTTGCTCGTCTCCACAGCCCATTCAAAAGTTATTAAAGTTTAAAGTTTCCCATTATAGCCTATGGGGAAAATACATGTGCACCACGAACTGAGTATGTTCAAAACCTGAACTTTCAAAACTGAATAACTTTTGAATGCATTATTATTGTTTCACTAAACCAATGCTGTATTTTTCCATAGGATAACCTCTTTCTACCCTGAACATTTCAGGCCAGAATATCAATCTGTTCAAAAGTTATTAAAGTTTAAATTTGTTGTTTTATACTATGGGAAAAATATATGTGCACCCATGTTTCTTTGCCACTTCATAGCAAAGGAACGCATAGGGCTTTTGGACTGAAATGTGCAGTGTGGCAAGCCCTTGCTCTAATGATGTGCCTTTCAGTGGTTTGTTGAAAATATTTATACCAGTTCCATAGTTACAGCTCTCCAAAGATGCACAGTTTCCCGTAGGATAACATTGCACTGCATATGGTGTTTTTCTGTGACTGAATCTCAAAAACAGTACAAGATATGGATTGTTCGCTACTCAGTGCTTAGTCCACCAGGTAGATAAAGCAAGCCTGGAGGTTTCCAAGTCATTATTATGACTGCAGTGAAATTTTTTTCATAGCTGTTACGGTTACTGAGATATTGTAGAATTTGCATTACTAGGGTTCCTTTTCATGTCTCTAGGCCTGCAGTATGTCTTCAAACTTAAGTGTAAGTGGTAGAACAGGATCCAGAGGGCCTGCACTCCCACATATGCATATTAGTTTTGCGAAAGTACCAGGTAATTTTGCAAAAGTTCTGGTACTTTTGTGAACGTACCAGACAGTTTTGCAAAAGTACCAGATAGTTTTGTGAAAGCACCAGGTAGTTTTGCAAAAGTACTGGTACTTTTGTGAAAGTACCAGTTAGTTTCATGAAAAGCACAAGATAGTTTCACAAAAGTACTGGGTAACTTTGCAAAAGTACCAGGTAGTTTCACAAAAGTACTGGTATTTTCATGAAAGTATCAGGTAGTATCACTAAAGTACCATTGGTTGACTTGGGGGAACTTTCAAAAAAGTCCCTCAGTACTTTCATGAAAGTTTCCCCATGCAAACCAATGGCACTGCCATGAAAATACTGGTACTTTTGTAAAAGTACAGCTGAAAACCAGCCCCAAACCTCACAATTTTTTTGCCAAGTCATAGCAAAAAAATGGTTAGGGCTTTTTGGCTGAAATTTGCAGGGTGGCAAGCACTTACCCCACAGATGTGCCTTTTGCTGGTTTGGTGAAAAAAATTTACAATGGTTCCATGATTATGGCACTCCAATGTTGTGCAATTTACATAGTATAACATTGCACCACCTTTTTGCACCCGTATCTTGAAAACGATTCAAGATACAAATGTTTTGCTACTCACCGCTTGACTAGGCATGTGTAGAGGTTTCCAAGTCATGATTACAATGGCAGTGGAATTTTTTCCCATACTTGTTTCAGTTATTGACATATTGCCAAATTTGTGTTACAAGGGTTTCTTTTCATGTCTCTAGGTCTGCAGTATGTCTCAGTACTTACTGTATGTGTAAATGGGAGTGCAGGGCCTAGAGGGCGCATGCTCCCACATATGCATACCATTATGCAAAAAATGGGAGTTGGGGGCATGCCATTATGCAGTGCTGGGAGTGCAGAGCCCACAGGGACGTGAGAGTTCATTGCAATGTCTCTACAGTTATGGATATTTGGTAGTGCAGAGCCTTGCACTCTAAGAAATACTGTAGATAACATTTCATATTCATGGCAGCGAAAAGGGATCACAGGGCCCACAACCACATACCACTTACATTACACTTTCTCAAAAAGAAGGGAAATTCATTGTAAAAAAAACTGTGTTAATGCAGCATTGGGGTTCAAAACACCAAAACACATCCATCATGCCTGTTCCTACATGCACTGTGGAGGTGTGGTGTTATCCTTGTCAGCCTTAGGTTAGACTTTCATTACTTTTGATGTTGCAACCCTAATGGTGTGTTAATGCAGTTTTTTGCAATGAGTACATAGATACATACATATATGTATATTATGGGGGCATGGTTGCACCCCTATAGTTAGGGTTGAGTAGGCACTTTAATGTTAAACTTCAAATTGTGCACGTCAATAACTTTGCAACCGTTGAATGGATTTGCACAAACTTTGGCAGGCATGGTCTGGTATGGTAGATCTCTTGATTTACCAAGTTGCGTTTTGGTTGGACTTATGGTTTCTGCACAACGAAACACCAAAAAATGCACTTTTTGCCAGTTTTGATGATTTTTTTGCCCATGGTGCTGCGACCACAACATGTGATCTTTTGGTCTGAAACTTGGAACATAGAAAGAGGTTAGGTCAATGAACAATCCAGCTTTGGCTTGGTAAAAAAATATTAATCCATTCCAAAGTTATTACATTTTTAATTTGAGTTCTGAGAATGCTCAGTTCACTCAAAAATTTGTATGTATATTTTCCAAAAAATAAATGGTCTCACGGTCAAAGATTTTGTCAGCTCACATAAGAAAAATCCTAGTCCATCAGAAAAATTCTTTGTTCGCAAGCCACCATCTTGTTTTTAGTTTCCAGTCAAACAAAATGTCTTAGTTTTCTCCATGGGTGACTTTTGGGCCAAATGATGTGTGGGTGTTCTTCAGGGTTACCCCCTCTACAAAGATATGCCTTTGGTTTGCTTTATTTCTGTAAAAAAATAGGTTTTTAAAAATAAAAAAATTGTTCTTTCGTGACTCGCTAACGATCTTCTTTTGTGAGCCTGCAAAATCCTGTTTAGGTGTTGGGGAATTAAGTGGTTGCATAGATATGCCATGACAAAGTTGACATTTTCTCTATAGGATTACATTGCAGTGTCTGTCATGCCTTTCAGTGCCATTATCTCGAAAACTAAGCGAGATACATAGCTTTCACTACTGGTGGCATAGATTACCTGTAGGTGATCTATGTTGCTGGAACAGGATTTTAAATCATATAGAGTAAGCCTGCAGTGGAATTTTTTTCATAGGTTGCACGGTTAATGAGATATTGTCAAATCTGTGTTACAAGGGTTCCTGACTGTATAGGGCTGCTGTATATCTATGTGTAAGTGAGGCCCCCGCTCCCACAGATGCATATTGTCATGCAGTACGAGCCCTGCACTCCCACCAATACATGTTTTTTACTAGTTATATTACACTTTTAAAAAAGTAAGGAAATTCATGGCAAAAAACTGCGTTCAATGCATCAGTTAGGGTTAAAGCGACAAAAGTGAGGAAATGAAACTTTAGTGTTGAGCACCTAACCTCCCCACACAACCCACACACCCGTCCTCCACAGACTGACAGATGCCAAGGTGTGCTATGAGGTTGTGAGAACCAACTATCATCCTTTAACCCCAACTGATGCATTAAACACAGTATTTTGCCATGAATATATATATATACTGTATATATAGGATACATGATGGGCACTCGTGAAATGTGCAGTGCTCAAGATGCAGGAGTGAGAATGTTTTACATATTCCATTATCTGCACATCGTGTGTGCTATTTATACCATGGAGGTGAGACCAGTTTCAGTGAGAGAGAATGTTTGGTGTTGTGAGGTTCCTTCGAGTTGTATTCATGCTGGTGCTGTGTTGTGGTTGTGTGTATATATGTGTGTGTGTGTGTGAGTTTGTATGAATGGGTTGATAAAGTGGGTTGCAATTGGTTGATGTGTGTGTGTGTGTGTGTGTGTGTGTGTGTGTGTGTGTGTGTGTTGGGTGTGGTGTGTTCTGGTTATTGATTGGGTACGTGGGGGGGGGACTTTTTATGTTTGGTGCTGGGAGACATAGTGATGATTTCTGTTTGCAGGTATGCCTGCTCATTTGTGGATGTGAATATAATGTTTATTTATACATTTTGGGATGTATGACTTTTATGCTTGGTGCACATTTCACATTTGTCGTGCTGCTCACTGCGTTATTTCCACAGGAACATTTAGTAAAGCAGTGTCGCTATTGCGAGACAGTTCTACATTTATTTCTTAGTTCTGGAACAGGTGTTGTAAAGTAAACAAGCTGGTAAATTATATCTTTAAAGCATTCTAAAGTTAAAATAATGTGATATGTCTGGTTTTAAGTTTCAAGATGTCAGTCAGATGACTGTTGTTGTTCAGAGCCATCATGTGGTTCAATCTGAGTCGGAATTTGATGAGATTACTCATTGTCTTTCTTGAGAACAGTTTTGATATTGGTGTCTGAAATAAAAGAAGGGAAAGTATTAGTTGTTGGGTATTATTGCTTTACATGTTTTTTTGATATGTTTTGGGAAGTGCAGAAGTACCTTGTATTATATTAAATGTTATATTTGAAGCTTTAATAGCTGGATTGTAGAAGCACGTTGGTATGCCGTCTAAATAGGTAGATGGTAGTTGCAGTTTGGTTTCTGTCACTTGTTTGGAAGTGCTGGGTTGGTTCTCTGGTTCATTGCTTAGGATTTTGCAGATTTGTTTCTGTATTTTCTCATTAAGTTTGCTGCATGTATTGATGGATTGTGCCTTTCTGTGCCCTGAAACTTGCATGATTTCTGTAGGGGCTATGTTTGCATTGCTTAGTTTTTGTATGAGGTGTTTCCTCTTTGAATGATTAGTTAGCTTGTGGTCGGTATACATTCTAGCCTGTTCAATCATGTTTTTTTACAATTCTGGCAATTGTGTAGATTCCAAGTGGTTGGTTTTTAAACCAGCAGGGTGATTTAAAGGATATCTAAACAAGCAGTTTTTTTTAAAACTACGAACTTCAAAATCTAGCTTCATAGCAAGGTAAAGTAAAGGCTACTGTTTACATTTATGCTAAAACTGCAGTTATGCAAATAACATAAATGCAGTTTCATAGCTATTGAAAAATGTAAACATCAGCCTTTTACTTACAAAAAACAGCCTTGCCTTCTCCCTAAGATGTCTGCCAACTGTGTTAAGTGATGAGTCATGATGACATCTTCGGAGCCAGAACCAGAGACCATATAGATTCCTATAGGCTAACTAGTTCTTCTTTCCCTCTTTGTTTTGAATTGTTTTACAAGATTGATCAACACCATATGTTAGCATGTGGATTATTTTGATCAGTACACATGTTAGGCTATGATTTTGTTCATTTTATTTACTTCAACTTGATGAAAATGGTTTGCAATCTAACTTTCTCTTTGGCAAACTGCAGAACAGTACAACACTTCAAATACCTGATGATCTAGTGGTTATGTGATGCCCTGAATTTTTTTTTGTTAACCAGTAGAGAGACGCACTATGCTGAAACCTTGTTTACAGATGTGGCCTAGCAGCACAAGGAAGTTAAGTGACTTGCTCAGGGTCACACAGTGAAGTACCGGTCTGGTCCAATTCCAAAGCTCATGCATTCTTGTTAATCCACAAAAACAGCTTCTCTTATATTCTTTTTCCAAGTGAACCCCCTGCACCTAGTCTGGCTTCTGTTGAACACCCCACCATCCATACCATGTCCTTAGCACTGCCTGGGGCTACATATGAACTTGCAGTCTCATGAAGAGAATTATTACACCTCGGACTGTAATCGTATACCTCAGAGAGTTGTGCATAGCTACACCGATATGGATCATCAGCTGGCACTGTTAAAAAATACCTCCCAAATCACACTTAAGTCCACTTTTTCAATGTTTGACTTCTGCCCCCACAGTAAACATTGAGTGGATCACTACCCTTCTGCACAGTGAAGGCAGTATGTACAGTTCCCCTATTGTGTTTTTGTCCCGCGTCATTAACCAACAATTGGGTCTTCATGGAGGGCCATCAATAATTCTCATGACTCACCAGAAAAACTGCTGTTCATGCCCTCATAAGGGCTGTACTTACTATGGATAACAATATTATTAGCAGGAGAGGCATACTAATGCCTTGAGTGAATTCTCCAGACTTCCAGTGTCAGTCTACTCCTTTACCTGTGATCTGCAGAACCCCGGAGGACAGTTTCTAGCAAATCTTCTCCAGTACTTTTTAGTGCCCTACTCCACAGTGTGAGCTGGTTGGCTACCACCCTTCTGAATCTTAAATGATCTATACACAGCTCCCTCAATTCCGTCCTAACAAATGTCAACCCCCCCTCCCACCTGAGGGTAATCTCCCTACACTGAATTCAAGTAACGCTTTAAGTACAGTCCTGCCATTGAGTATTTGTCATCACTGGCTGCTCTCATTCACAGTCAGGTAGTGATCATGGTGCTGGCAGCCCTACATTTCAGATCTCACAATGAACTGCTAAGCATCCCCCTTCCTGTCTTCCCCTAACCTGAATATAGCTGAACCCTGCTGGAATGGCATCTTCAGTCCCTCTCAGCAGTCATTCTTCTCCTCTGCTCTCCACACCAAAAACTGGTGAGCTCACTACCCTTCTGCATCATGAGTGCAGTTAGTACAGTTTCCAGTGTCGTTTTTGCATTTTAATAATAAACATGATTTTCTGGTATTACTTGGTATTACTCGGTATTTGTGGGGCATAAGTAGGTGTGAGCCCATTGAGAATGCTCCCCACAGTTTTGTGGAACACTGTCACATTAGATTGTGGTTTAACCATATGACTAAACCCTGTTTGAAGGCTTCAAGTGTTTTGCTGTCTACCAAGCTTTGTGGAAGTTTGTTCCGCAGTTTTGGGACCTGAACTGAGAAATAGTTTAACCTTCGGTTTGTTTTTACTTGTTGAACTTCTAATTGTTTTGAATGTAGTCTTGGAACCAGTTTTCTTTTGGGATAATATAAGTCACACTGTTCCATTAGGGATGATGTTTGTAGTAGTTTGTAAAGAAATAACAGATGTCCTCTACAACATCTTAATTGTAAGGATTATGGATTGAGCTTCTGGAGTCTGCTTTGGTAATCTGTGTGTGATAGATGTGGAATAATTCCAGTAGCTCTTCTCTGCATTTGTTCTACTCTGTCTATGTGTCTTCTTAAGTGAGGGCTCCAAAAAGGTGATCCATAGTCAGAGTATGGTCTGACATAAGTTCTGTATATAGGAATTATACATTCTTCAGTTTTGGTAATAAATGTACAGTTAATTTGACTTCATAATGCATTTCAATTTTTTGCTAACTTACTACAATAGTCAGTAGAATTAAGTTTGTTATTAATTATGATACCAAGATCTTTTTCACTATTTTAAACTTTTAGTGTGATACCTTTAAGTGTGTAAGATTGCACTGGATTATTTCTGCCAAAATGAAGTACTGTGCATTTGACAATATTAAACTCCATTTTATTTGTAATGGACTATTCATTGATCTCCGCTAGGTCATTTTTTTAATTGACAAATATGATAAGCCGAGTCCACCCTGCCACCTAGTTTTGTGTCATCATCAAATTTGGAAAGTGTGTTAATGGGGTTTATTTGCACGTCAGATATACACAGGTTGAATAAGGCTGGCCCAAGAACCAAGCCTTGAGGGACTCCACTGGATACTTCCCCTCTGTCTGACAGTATGCCACTAATTCTGACCTGCTGCATTCTTTTGGTCAGCCAACTGTTGACCCAAATAACTAAGATAGTAGGGAGACCTAAATATAGAAGTTTATTTATTAATTTGGCATGTGAGACTTGATTGAAGGCTATACTGTAGTCCAAGAGGACTACATCCATCAGTATATTAGAGTCTAATCCTTGATTTATTTTGTCATAAAATGCTATAAGATTTGAGGTGTAATAATGTCCCTGCTTAAAGCCATGTTGCATACTATCATTTATGTTAAGTGATTGTAGTTCTATTTCTAGTAGATTCTTAACTATTTTTCCTAGTAGCTTGCAAGGTACAGCGGTTAGGTTGATAGGGCAGTAATTTGCAGGATTGGCTCTACCACCTTTTTTGAAGATTGGTGTTACATTAGCCTTTAACAGTCTTGGGGAACAGTAGATTCTTCAAGTGATATGCCAGGCTGATAGCAGCAGGACACAAAGGGAAACATAGACAGTCTTACCCATATAAGATCCAATCCACCTATGATTGGGCACTATTAAATGACATGTATAATGATGTGCACACTCATCATTTAATAATGCCTAATCAAAGGTAGCCTAGATCTTTTAAGGATAGAAATGCTTATAATTCTCCTTGTTCCCTGCTGCTATCAGCCTGACTTACTGGAAAGATTTGTTTATTTTTGATATGTCAAAAAACCTGGGCACTGTACTACCTACTTTCATGATGCACAAGGGTGATGAGCTCACCAGTTTTTGGTGTGGGGAGAAGTAGTGAGAATGAATTCCAGAGGGGGACTGAAATGGCCACTCCTGCAAGGTACTGCCATATTCAGGGAAGGGGGAAGACAAGGGGAGAAATATGAGCAGATCACTGTGAGAAATAAGATGTGGGGCTGCCAGCACCATGTTCACTACCTGACCCTATTGTCCTGGCCAACATTCCCCTTCCCATAAAACCAGTTCATGCAATTGTCCAAGGCTGTGTTTATTAATGTGTGAATTGGCTGCCACTACACATTCAGTCACTTCATGAAATCACTATATAAATACTGATTCTTATTATTATTATTTCCCATGGATAAATAAGAGAAGACAAGACAAGCATATTTTTGATTTCCAAGAAAATATGATCTCTGGCATTGGACTACAGAAGAATTTTGCTACAAACAAGTGGTGGATCTAAGGGGTGGTGAAGGGTGTGACTGTAACTCCCCATACCCCCATTGTAAAATACTCACTTGCTGCTGCATTTCATTTTGTTGAAAAAGTCTGATTTATTGATTGTATAAAAGTTTACATTCAAAAATATGGATTACATTTGTAGTTTCAGTCAAAAACATACTAGAAAAGCATACTAGCAGAAAATATAAAGGCTTCTTAAAAATGTTAAAAAGTGCATATCAAGTATACACACACTGCCAGCACCCCATTGTAGCATCCTGGATCCACCATAACCACTAGACCACCAGGTTATTCAAGATTTGTACTGCACTGTGGTTTGCCAAGAGAATGTTGCTTGGATTAAAACACAATTTCAGCACGTTAAAGTAAACAAAATGAACAGAACCATAGCCTAACATACGTACTGATCTAAATAATGCACATGGTTTTGACAATTTTGGCGAAACAATTCTATACAAAGGGAAAAAAGAACCAGTTAGCACTATAGAGAGCCATATAACCCTCTGACTATGGCTCCAATGATGTCATCATGTACACCTTTGGTGGACATTTTAAAAAGCAAGTAAGGCAGTTGTTTTGAAATTGGAAGGCTGATTTTACATTTTTCAAATTCTTTGGAACCACATTTAGGTAATATATACAAATGTAGTTTTAGCATTAACATATTTAGCAGCTTTTCCTTTAGTCCTGTTTGAGGTCAGATTTTTGAATAGTTTGTTGTCAAAATGTTGTTTAGGTATCCTTTTAAGTTTGATTGGGTAGTGTATTGCAAGCAGAAAAGGTGCATCTGGATTATTTGTTTTAGGAGATTGTTTCCCTATATTTTCTGTAGTTTTTTACAGTACAATGTTTTGTGTCTTCCACTTCATATGCTCTGGGTTTAATTACTCTGGTGTCTTTTGGGTTTGACCTGGTATGGGTTTTAGTCTATCATTCTGTAGACAGTTTGAGGCAATATGTGTTTCCACAGTCTTTTTTAATGTTACATCTCCCCATCTGATGTTATGGGTCCCTGTATTACCACGGACTCTGAAGTACATATTTAATGTGACCCACATGGAGTTTATCAGCTAATTAAGGGTTTTTGGTCCTAGTGAGTCCATTGTGTACAGTTTCTCTAGTATTGTGTCTGT
The DNA here is from genome assembly GCA_016271365.2 of Neoceratodus forsteri. NCBI lineage: Eukaryota > Metazoa > Chordata > Ceratodontiformes > Ceratodontidae > Neoceratodus > Neoceratodus forsteri. The sequence continues at coordinate 1,209,059,441 of CM057455.1, read as the reverse complement.
TATTTCATCTGCTGTATGTGGCTTGTTCCCTAGTCCCATTTGTTTTAAATGTTTTTGTTTCAACAGGATTACCTTTCTTGTTCTTTCAAATTTTAGTGAGGTTGAAAGGGATTCTATGTACTGTATCTTTTTTCTCTCAGATGTCATTCTATACTTTGAAAACGGGACCTTATGGTCAGCGGTTCATATTTCGGAGCCATTCTTTTTTTGTGCAGTGACGAAATAGTGGCACAGAATCTCATCTAATTCGTTAGGTTCAATTATTGTTATTGGTGTACCCATTTCTCAGTCTTTTACAAGAAAAGCTTGTAGGTGTTTGACATCATCATCCATTTTTTTCTTTGTGTTGGAGTTTTTGGAGCTCAAAATATAATTGTCTATATATCTGGGGCCTGCAAACAGTTTTGTTTTCATTGGTTTCTGATAGTCTGGTGTAGTTGGCATAGTTGAGGCATGTTGAAAATCCTTTGGTTCTAATAATGGTTCTGTGTCTCCCGAATTGTGTGCAGAGATCATTTATTTCATCTTCTTCTGTTTGGTATTTGGTTTGCTTTTTTAAGCTGAGTTTGTTGATTTGTGGAGTTATAGCATTTTTGTTGTGAATGTGGAAAATGTTCTGTTCGTAACATCTTTAGATTCTTCTAACTCTTTTTTGCTTGATTCATAGGTCTATCTGTGTTCCTGCAGTCTTCACTGATCAAGTCAAGCCAGCATTTGAAATGCAGCACAAGAGATATGTTGGTTGCTATAGTAAAAAGCACTGCTGCAGGTGAGTGTCATTATCTAAGTTAATTGTATTTGTTAGATTGTAGGGAGTACACTGACTTTAAAGTGTCTGTTGGAAGCTCAGAAACTTATTGCAAAGAACAAACTGCAACTCCATTTAGGAACTGGAAACCTGATTAAGGCATAATACTGCAGAGCACTGGGTAAGAAGGGGAGCTACACTTTCTACAAAAAGTTTTATTTTTATTTTTCCTTATTGGCATTAAGCAGAGAATTGCAGGGTTCCTTTAAAAGGGTAGTCATTTTGTAACCTGAGTGAGTGAAATACAACTGAATTTACTTGAGTGCGGGGGTTGACACCTAGGATTTGGAAGGATATTTTTGTAACATTTTAAGTGTCCTGCTGGCTGAGAAGTTAAGTTTTTATCCCTGGTTTCACTGAAAGGTTTTGTGTATTGGAATCAGACATAGCAGTCTGCCTGCATTGAAAGGCCTGCTTACATCACAGGTGTCACTAGTCAATCAATTGGCTCTGGGTGGGGTTTCATCACTGTGCTTTTCTTAGACATCCTTCACAGTTAGAAGCCAGTCACACTGGCTTTAAAGTGTCTGTTGGAAGCTCAGAAACTTACTGCAAAGAACAAACTGCAACTCCATTTAGGACCTGGAAACCTGATTAAGGCATAATACTGCAGAGAACTGGGTAAGAAGGGGAGCTACACTTTCTACAAAAAGTTTTATTTTTATTTTTCCTTATTGGCATTAAGCAGAGAATTGCAGGATTCCTTTAAAAGGGTAGTAATTTTATAACCAGAGTGAGTGAGATACAACTGAATTTGCTTGAATGCGGGGGTTGAGACCTAGGATTTTGAAGGATATTTTTTGTGACATTTTAAGTGTCCTGCTGGCTGAGAAGTTAAATGTTTATCCCTGGTTTCACTGAAAGGTTTTGTGTATTGAAATCAGACATAGCAGTCTGCCTGCATTGAAATACCTGCTTACATCACAGGTGTCACTAGTCAATCAATTGGCTCTGGGTGGGGTTTCATCACTGTGCTTATCTTAGACATCCTTCACAGTTAGAAGCCAGTCACACTGACTTTAAAGTGTCTGTTGGAAACTCAGAAACTTACTGCAAAGAACAAACTGCAACTCCATTTAGGACCTGGAAAACTGATTAAGGCATAATACTGCAGAGCACTGGGTAAGAAGGGAAGCTACACTTTCTACAAAAAGTTTTATTTTTATTTTTCCTTATTGGCATTAAGCAGAGAATTGCAGGATTCCTTTAAAAGGGTAGTAATTAAATAACCAGAGTGAGTGAGATACTACTGAATTTGCTTGAGTGCAGGGGTTGAGACCTAGGATTTGGAAGGATATTTTTGTAACATTTTAAGTGTCCTGCTGGCTGAGAAGTTAAGTTTTTATCCCTGGACTCAGTAGAGTGGTTTGTGTTGGAGTCATGGTCTAGTAAATTGTGGTGTTAGTTGTATTACTATAAAGGACAGTACTCACCAGGGTAGTGGAGCAGTTGTGTATTTGATCATTTCTAACAGTCACCAGTGGCTGTGCACTACCCTCTCACCCTTCCCCACCCCCCCAAGCGTGGCATTCCCTTTATAGCCACAGTTCTGACATCACTTCCTCAACAGGTCTTGGGGCAGAACTGTTATATTCCTAATAACCCTGCAATGTGCATAAAGAGTAGGTACACAAAACAAATAATAATATATATATATTTACATATTTACATATTGTATATAATAAGGGAGTGGGACATGTGGGGAGTGGTGCAATGCACTGGCTGTGGGGCAGCAGTTTTCCGGGAAATATTCTGGAAACTGCATTGCTGTCCTATTTGTAGGCAACTGTCAGCTCTGAGAGAGGAGGTTGCCCACCTCCAGGCTGAACTAGCAAGGACTAAGGAGGCCTCCCCCTCCCAAAGAGCACCACTGCCACAACCACTGAGTCAGAGGTTTCGGAGTATGAAGAACAGTAGGACCACAGTGGGTTCTAGGAGGGTGTGGGTGGTGGACCAGAGGCAAAGCCCCTCAGTTGTACCTCTACACAAATTAGATGCCATTCTGGCAGAGCAAGGTTCCTCTATGATGGCACCCTCAGTGGAGACCCAGAAGAATGCTGAGGACATCCACTAGGGAGACCCACAAAAGGGTGGCAAGGGACACCACAGGGGAAGGAAACAGCTACTGATAGGGGACTCAATTGTTAGGGGGTAGAACTGGGGAAGGTAGAGAAGGAAGTAAGCTGCCTGCCTGGTGCCATGGCTTGGAGGGACAAGAAGTGAATCCTCACAATTGTAGAAGCAACATCACAGGAGAGAGAACTAGATATCTTTTTCCACCTTGGGACAAATGACCTAGCTAGGCATGGGATCAGTGCAGTGCAGAATTAATTTGTGGAGTTGGGGAGGGGCCTCAGATGGGTAGCAAGCACAGTAACCTTCTCAGAGGTGCTACCAGTCCATGGCAGGAGAGAGGCTAGGGTACTGTACACCATGCAGTTTAGTGAATGGTTGCAAAACTGGTGCAGAGCACAGGGCTTTGGCTTCATTGGGGACTGGGGGTCCACCTGGAGAGATAAAAGTCTATACTGGTATGATGGTCTGCATTTGTCCACAAAGGGGACCAAGCTCCTAGGTGACAGGTTTAAATGCTTCCTTGGCAAGCTTTTAAACTAGATAAGGGGGGAGGTACTGATAAAAGGCAGGAAAAGTCAAGCCTCCCCCCACAAAACATGGCAGGTAGTAGGGTAAACACTGTGGTACAGAGTTCAACACAGGGCAGGACTGGGATAAATGGTAAAATAGATAAGAGCAATAAGAGCAGGGATGGGGGAAAAAGGATCAAGCCAACATTAAATGGAGGGCAATGACTACTAATGCCCATAGTCTGGGAAACAAGCTTTCTGAGCTAGTAGCTTTGATGGAAGATGAACAATTGGATATTGTGGCAGTCACAGAAACATGGTACACCAAGAACCATGAATGGGATGTCAACATACCAGGGTACACAATCTACAGAAGGGACAGGGAAGGTAAAAGAAGAGGTGGAGTAGCTCTATACATAAGGGAAGGGATCAAAGCTACAGAACTAAAAAGTAAAGTGGAGGTCAAGAGGCACTCTGGGTTACCTTGGAGATGGGGAATGGCATTGCAACCTGCACAGGGGTTGTGTACAGACCCCCATCTCAAGGGGAGGAAATGGACAAGAAAATGATAGAGGACATTCTCAAAATGGCTGAAAAAGGGGAGATACTGTTGATGGGGGACCTGAATATGCCAGATGTTAACTGGAAGACATGTACTGCAGCTACATCCAAGAGCAGGGTCATTCTCGATGCCCTGCAGGGGGCAGACCTTAGACAGCTAGTGCTGGAACCCACTCGGGAGAGAGCAATACTAGACCTGGTACTCTCAAATGGAGATAGGATCACAAATTTAGAAATCGGTAGACATCTGGGAACAAGCAACCACTGCACAGTGTGCTTCACAATGAGCACAACCATGGAGATAAGCCATACAAAAACAAGGATACTGGACTTTAGAAGGGCTGACTTTGGCAAAATGGGTGAACACCTGAAGAATGCACTAGCAAATGGCCAAATAGAAGGGGTGGAAGAACAATGGAGAAAAATCAAAACTGCCATCATAGAGGCAACAAGTCTTTGTGTAAAACAAATAAAGAAAACAAAGCGGAGTAAAAAACCACTATGGTTCTCAAAAGAGGTGGCAGGGAAGGTTAAGGAAAAAGGCTGCATTCAAAAAGTATAAGGAATCACAGAGGGAGCACGACAGGGAACTGTATCAATTAAAGCAGAAAGAAGTAGGAAAGGCAGTCAGAATAGCAAAGGCACAAACCGAGGAAAAAATAGCCAACTCGGTCAAAAAGGGGGATAAAACCTTTTATAGGTACATTAGGGAGCACAGAAAGGTTAAGGGAGGGATAGTGAAGATTAATAAAGGAGAGGGGAGGTGGGCAGAGGGAGACAGTGAAAAGGCAGAGATACGGAATGAATACTTTTGCTCAGTATTCACAAAAGAAGGTAAGGAGCAGTTACCTAAACCAGACAATAGAAGCACTCTGGGTAGGGGGGTTGATACCAGTCCATTCACAGAAGAAAGTGTCCTGAAAGAACTCCTAAAACTCAAGGTGGACAAAGCAATGGGGCCTGACGGGATTCACCCCAGAATCCTAAAAGAACTAAGGGGGGATCTAGTGACACCACTGACCACACTTTTTAACAAATCATGGCAGGATGGGGTGGTACCTGAGGACTGGAGGAGGGCAGATGTAATTAACCTTTACAAAAGTGGGAGCAAGGCAGAAACAGGAAACTACAGACCTGTAAGTTTGACCTCAGTGGTAGGGAAAATGATGGAATCACTTCTGAAAGAAAGAATTGTTGAGTACCTAGAGGTCTGCGGGGCACAGGACCCAAAGCAACATAGATTTACAGCAGGAAGGTCATGTCAGACTAATCTAATTGATTTCTTTGACTGGGTGACCAAAGTAATAGACCAGGAAGGGGCTGTGGATATGGCCTACCTAGACTTTAGCAAGGCATTTGACACAGTCCCACAAAGATTAATAATCAAGTTAACCAGCCTGGAGTGGGTCCCAGGGTGGTAGCCCAAGTGTGAACTGGCTGCACAACAGGGCACAGAAGGTAATAGTGAATGGAACACATTCGAAGAAAGGGGTTACTAGTGGAGTACCTCAGGGCTCAGTACTGGGTCCAATCCTCTTTAACATCTTTATAAGTGACATTGCAGAGGATCTGGAGGAAAGGTATGCCTCTTTGCAGATGACACAAGATCTGTAACAGAGTTGATACACAAGAGGGTAGAAAAGATGAGATGGGACTTGGCAAGGTTGGAGGAATGGTCAGACATAGGCAACTTAGATTCAATGCAAAGAAGTGCAAAGTAATGCACCTGGAAACAAAACCCAGGAAAGAGTACACAATAGCAAGGAGGTACTAATAACAACAAAATGGAAAGGGACCTGGGAGTAGTCATATCAGATGACCTAAAGGTGGGTAAGCAATGTGAAAAGTCAGTAAGAGGCGGGGGATACTGGGATGCATTGGAAGGAGCATCACAAGTAAGAAAAGGTGGTTATCCTCTATACATACAGTTGCGGACCCATCTGAGTACTGTGTGCAGTTTTGGAGACCCCATCTACGCAAGGACATAGACAGGATGGAAGCAGTCCAGAGGAGGGCAACTAAAATGGTGCAGGGTCTACATCAGAAACCATATGAGAGAGACTGAGAGAGCTTAATATGTATACCCTTGATGAAAGGAGGGACAGGGACATGATAGAAACGTTCAAGTACCTGAAGGAATCAACAAAGTCCAGGAGGTAGCATCTTTCAGAAAAGAGATGTGTAAGAACAAAAGGGCACAGTTTAAAGATAGAGGGGGCGGCTCCGGGGTAATGTGAGGAAATTCTTTTTTCGTGGAAGAGTGATGGATACATGGAACAGCCTTCCTGAGGAGGTTGTTGGGTCTAAAACAGTGGGGGAATTCAAACATGCATGGGACAGACACAAAGCAATTATAGTGGGGGGTTGCAGGAAGCAGGCTGTTGGTTAACTAGAATCTGCAGCTTATCCAGTAGGTAGGGAAATGGGCAGACTGGGTGGGCCAAGTGGTCCTTATCTGCCGTCAAAGTCTATGTTTCTATGTATTTGAGAAGTAGGCAGATTAGAGGGCTGTTTGTTAGTGCTTTCAGATGCAGGTGGCTGACATCAGCAGAGCAGGTATAAATGGTATTTATTTGAACTCTGCTGATGTCAGCAGGATTTATTCCACTGCAGTGAAAATAACATGATTTATCTCACTGGAATTGGCCTCAGCCCCATGGTATCAATATAGATATATGTAATTATGGAGGGTAGTGCCTCTATAGTTAAGGTTGTGTAGGCTGTTTAATGTTTAACCCCTAACTTTGCACCTTAATAGCTTTGCCATGTTCAATGGAACTGCATGAAAATGTACTTGTGTGGTCTGGGGGGCAAGTTCTCGTAATTATTTATTTTTTAAAATTTTGGTAACCAGGTAGGCCCACTGAGACCATTACAGTTCATTTTTCAGGGGTGATCCAGGATTAATTACATACATCAAGTGAAGGAAGAAAAGAAAATATAACAGCAAGAGTAGCTCTGGAGCAATACAGAGATTTCAGTAAAGGATGTAATTGATGGCACAATAGGCAGGTTGGGTACATTTGACAAACATCATGAGCAATAAAACAGTTACAAGTAGTTTATAAAAAGTAGTAAGGGTCCCAATGTGGGAGAAATATCCATCCAAGAGACAGACAGTAGCAACCTTGGTTCTTGACGTGGCAAGTCTTGTTCCAGTCAGATGTGTAGGTTCACAAATTTGGCTAGTGCATTTTTGAGGAAAATCAGTTTTTTTTGCTGTTTTTTTTTTTTTTACCATTGCCTAGCACCCTGGATGTTTGGAATTTTGGCTTGAAATGTTCTAAGTAGAAGGTGCTTAACCCAGAATGGTGCCTTTTCACTAGATTGGTGAAAAAATATTAATCCATTCCAGAGTTATAAGAATTTTAAATTTCAGTTCTGAGCATGCTCAATAGGGTCTTTTGTTTACATGTTTGATATGAAGGAAGAATTTGGACATACAAAAGAATATTTCTCATTCATGAGGGGGTAATCCTCTTTTGTGAGAGAAACTTCTTCTTTCATAATCCATATAAATGATGTCCTACAGAGACACCAACACATGCATCTTGTTAAACATGACCCCGTTAGCTAAATTTTGGAGTAAGTTTTCCAAAAAATGACCCAGAAATGTGTTTCTCAAACATTTTAAAAATCCTCTTTTGTGAGACGTGGTTCTTGTTTCGTATGGCTCAAGAAAGATAAATGGGGCCACTCAAAAGAGGTTTATTTATTAATTTTTTATGTAGTTATTAAGTCTTGGATTACAATACCTTTGAGCTATAAAACTCATTTACCAAAGGTTCTACTTCAGTAAATATAGGACACAAACAAACCATGGTAAACAACAATAAACAAAACATAAGAAAAATACATTGAAACTGAGTACAATGGGCCCTATGCAAGAAAACTGCATAAACTGTATGTTTGTGTGTACGTGGCTACTGCAGCAGTGAGGGCCATGAAGAAACACTCTGGCATGCACAAAGTGAAATGTGCACCACACAGAGGCAGTGGATGTATCCACAAAGGGCTTGTAGCAAAATGCAGAGGATGAAGAGGACCGCCTAAGCTATGCGACCCTGACCCTTGACCCCACCTTATAAGGGCTCAACCACCACCACCCTCAGTGTGTATGTGGATGTGAATGTGGACTGTGAAGCTGAGATATGTAGCATAGCAGAAAACAATGCCCCCGTGGAGAGTGGCTCACAGAGCAATGCTCCCCATGAGCCACAGTGAGAGGTGGCAGGACCAGAACCCAGAGGCATCTGTGGCAGCGGAAACAGATGTTCCCAGTCCTTAAACTTTATGGGGCCATAGGTGGCAGCATTGATTAGCGAGATCAGCACAAACTGTGCAAGGCTGTTCAGTGCCCTGGTGCCATCCACCCACGCGGAGGTGAAGGAGCAGCTGTGGCTGCAGGTTCAGGCCACTGTGAACATCGCTGGTTTGGATGCCTGGACCATGGCAGTGATCAAACATAAATGGCGGGACCTACACACCACTGTGAAATGGAAGGTGGCAGCTGGATCATGGGCACAACATGGCACAGGCAGAGGGTCCCCCAGGCCTGACAGCCAGCTGATGCCTATCAAGACAATAGTGGCAGACACCCTGACTGCCATGAGTATCTATGGGGAGGCCAAGGGAGTCCACACTTTGGCCAGTAAGTATTGCACATAGACACCGTATGACCAGCTGCAGTCAGCCTGTATGCACAATGGCTAACAGGGTTGCATTGCATCAACAGAGCATGGCAGGGATGGTGGACACCATGGGGGCGTGGTGCAGGCATGCCCACCAGACACAGTCGCAGATATCTGGTGAGCACAGAGGAGGGACAATGGCACCGAAGGTGAGTATGTGGACAGACATGTCCATGATACTGACCCACCATGTGGGGCAGCCCAATAATCACCCACCCTATGCCCATCACACACTGGTCCTGGAGAGGCAGCTGATGACCGGTAGGACTCCACCGATGACACCACCATCACAGCTGACAGTGAGGATGTGTAAACCATGACAGAGGTGACTGAGGACAATGGAACAGAGGACACACAGTGTAGCAGGTCCAGCAGGCAGGTGACGATACTTACGCAACAGCCACTGACATGCACCACCATGGCTGCCCACGGCCATCATGCATCACATCATGTGGTGGTCATGAAGCCCAGTGGTGGAGCTGAGCTGGACAGCAGTGATGCGGGCCCATCAAGCAGACCAATGGGACGGCCATCACGATGTGTGGTCATATCAGACCCCCCGATAGGGGGAGCTGCACAACTGGAGCTGGACCAGCTTGATGCTCAGTGCCATCACACCAGTGCACTCATAGAGCTCTCCAGCATCATCCATGCCATGGGTCGTGACATCGCATGAATGGTGCGGGTGCAGAAACACACCCTGGTGATCTTGACTGGCTGGGGCAGTCCTCCATGGCACGGTGGTGGTGTGATGAGCATTGGGCAGGGCACTGTGGCAGTCAGAAGGGCCACAATAGCAACATAGTGCCAGGTGGACACAGTGCTGGACAGTGACATGCGGGTGCTTGACATGCAGGTAGTGCACAACATGCCCTGGATAGGGGAGGGTGACTCTGTAGCACCATGTGGAACAACACACAGCACAGCCACTGAGGAGACTTGGTCCAGGGATGTGTACACCACCAACAGTATCCCTATGGATTCAGCGGAGGGCACAGCCACCGAGGAGAGATGGTCTGGGACATGCACACCACCAACAGTATCCCCGAGGATGCTGTGGAGAGCGTTGCAGCTGAAAGGTCATCCATGCAGTGTGGCCCATATTGCAGGAGCAGAGGCAGATGGGTGCTCAGACTGGCATGCCACAGAGAGTCATAGTCAATGGCATGTGAAACAGTGGACCTGCATGCACCAACACAGCTCTGATGGACATCTGTGCACCCGTGCGATGCTGAGGGCATGACCCACAGACACTGTCACACATATACACACTCCAACATGCATGGTGGTGGGTTAGGCAGAGCATGGTGTGATGCACTGTGGTGGGACACACGGACTGAAAGGGGCAGTCATGCACAATGGAACAGTGGCGAGTGGGAGGACCCCTGTCTGGCTAGCTACTTTGCTGTGGTACATGGGCTTAACACAGTGGCTTATGATCACTTTCACCAAACACCAACCATGGCCATCTGCATTGGTCACTAACAGCACAGCTGCACTAGCATCGACATGCGCCCTCAGGTGGTGACATCATAGGGTGCACGAGGGCCACCGTACTGCTGCACTGTGATGGATGCCTTCCTGGATGCCTCCTCTTTGGCCCGGTGTTCAGGCATTGTCGGATGAGAGCCATAGGAGAGGTCATAACACTGTGACTAGTGCCTGAATGTCCCTTTGACAAACTATGTACGTGCTGAACAGCCCACCACTGTTTCCTGACCGTGTACTTGGTCATTGTGCTGTGGTCCATGTGGCATGTCTGGTGGTTGGTAGTCTGGCATTGGCAGGCCACAACGCAGGGCCATGTTGTGAAGCATCACACAAATGGTGAATACATGGCAGGCGTGATGTGGTGCCAGCATCATGGTACCACCAGTGTGGTCACGGCATTGGAGTCTCATCTTTAGTATTCCGATGCACCTCTACACGACGGACCTAGTACGATGGTGTGCTGTGTTGTACACCTCCTCCACCACAGTAGCTGGTGCCAGGATTGGTGTTATCAAGTAAGGACATAGTGGATATCTACTGTCACCTGTGGGAGAAGGGGACATGTCAGGCACAGTATGTACAGAGGGACAAACACAGTAACATTCACACAGACATTTGCACAGACAACCTACCCAACAGCCAGCCATCCAGACATCCTGAATGAAGCAATGCACCAACTCAGAGGCTTCAAAAATGTATGAGTCATGGAATGACCCTGGGAACTTGGCACACACATCTGTGAATAGGCCCATCGTGTCACACGCCACCTGGCAGTTCATGTTGTGGAATCCTTTACAGTTGTGGTAGGCCTCCTCTGACATGGAGGGCATCAGGATGGTGATGTGTGTGCCAGCCACAGCACCAATCACATTAGGCATACCATGCATACCATAGAATGCCTCCTTGGTGGCACAGACCTCTGTGTCTGACATTGGTAGGTGTATATGGTCCCGTCCGTGTGTGCCCCAGCAGCATGTCGGTTATCTGTGCCAGAGCCCTGGACACAGACGATTGACTCACACCGATGCCATCACCTGCCACCCATTTGAAGGCATAATAGGACAAGACACACATAACCTTGGTCTCCAAAGTCATTGCCCTGGAGCAGCGGGTCCACGGTGCCATGCGGTCGCGTACAAGGTCGCACAGTTGTAGCACCATGGGCTAGGGCATGTGGAAGCATTTGAGACAGTGGGTGTCCCACAGCAAGGTACCATCCATGGGTGGCTTGAGCACATGCTTCTGTGTCTGGGACCATCTCCCCCTCACCATCCCCGTGTGCTGCAGGTACACATTCAGTAGCATTCCCAGGGCATATTCCATTGTCATACTGTCAATGGCATGTACAGGAAACAGTGCAGGATTATTCTGTCACTGGATGGGGGCTTTGGGTGCCAGCTGTGTGCCTGTGCATTGCCACTCACCATATGGCACATGCACTGCATGTGGTTCATGGACATGTGACACCATGACCGTTGCCCACATACCTGGCATGGGTGCTATGCATGTGCATCCCACACAACACCGGCGTGATGAGCAGTGAGGCATGGGGCACAGACGGCCATGCAGCCACAGCCACCGGCACACAGTGTAACACACACGTGGGCAGTGGCATACACATCTCCTGACACCAAGCTGTGGGGCATGAAGCAGCTACGCCTCAGTGGCACTGTCACCACACAACCATCACCTGACATCGCTGCACACCAGGCTGCATTGCAGTAGGCATGGTGGCTGCCTGACCAGGGCTGCATAGCTGCATCTGCTGTGTGTCTGCCAACATGACTTTTGGCCTCCTCGTCATGGGCAGCAGACACTAAGTGGCTGCATGCTGCATGGCCACCCATCCATCCCCTGTCCAGTGCACCACACACACACGTGGAGGGGCCAGTGCTTCATCCTGCATGCCATGGCCATGTGGAGCTGCACCGTACAGCAGGCATGCACATGCATGCATGCCATCCGCCATGCTGGCAGAATGCAGTGTCATGTCCCACTGGTCCTGTGCCATGCTACATGTATCACAACATGCCATGGTGGCTGGCATGTGTCTGCACACATGGCATGTGTACTGCCTAACTGGCAGGGTATAAATACATGCGGACACAGCAGATCACGAGGCAGGGACAAGATGGATAATTTTCCTAGGATGGTAAGGTGAGCTGCAGAGGATGAGTACTGGGACAGCGGTGGATACGGCACTCCTGGGCCGCACAGTGGTATGACCTGATGAGTGTCATGACTATGCCTCACCCTACAGTATATGGTTGTAATTGTCGATTAGTACTGTACATGCCTGTAATGGTAACTGCTGCTGTCTCCTTGTGTCTTCATTTCCTGCTCCATACAGGATGATACAGGAATGCTATCCCAGCTTGAGCTACTGCGGACACCCCAGCCAGACAGTGCCAAGGTCATTGTGTGGCACTCATGTGGCCTGTACAGACAGCGCTGGTAGCACCCGATGCCATGGTACTTTTGGAAGATGGTGAGAGATGGACAGCTGTACTATGAGGAAGAGCATGGGGACACAGAGCCATGGCCCTTGGAGTGTGTCACTGTCCCCTCTAGGGTAAGTGTTGTATGCCTGCACTGCACTGCACTGGGACAGCTGTCCTAGTCCGGGGAGGGGGTTGTCTGTTGGTGAGGCACAAGTCTCCTGTTAGAGGGGTCAGACATGGCCCTGAACAGTGCAGTTTCCATAGCCTGTGTAGTGTGCAGCCATGCTGTTCCTGCTACCAACATGTCACAGTGCTGTCCCACACTGGCATTCACAGTGCATACCCCATGGTGCCTCAGCGTGTGCCTTGCAGCTGCTATGCATCCACACATTCACATGAAGTTTGCACTTCTGTCAGTGCAGCATTGCTGCACATGGTGGCCTGATGGCCTACGTGGCCGGGGTCCCTTCACTACGGGCTGCGTGTGCTCATTCCCTTCACTGCAGGCTACTGGTTGCAGCAGTGAGTGTGGTACTGCTGCATCACGTTCAACCATCATGTTCCATATGCATGGCTGACAGGACACACTGACCGAAAGGGGTGGTCATGCACGACGGCATGTGTGGAAAGCCATTCCACCACCATGCCATGCTCCAGTTGCCATGTCTGTCTCAGATTGCTGTGGTGCACATGCACCATGGCCATTGGGGTTGGGCCACAGTAACAGGCCACACACTGGGTACATGTAGTATGGGTGTTGCCATGGGTGAGGTGCCTGATGGCCAAGGTGGGGGCCACAATGCAGTGTGTCCAAGGGCAGCAGGAAGGAGATATTACGGGGCCTATTGGGGTGGGGGTGGGGCAATCGCCTTTGTACTTATCATGCCCTTCTCTCCATAGCACTACAGAGGCCCTGTGTAGTGTATGGTGCTGCAGCAAGAGGAGTGGCCACAGGAGCCTGAGGAGGATCCCAGCACAGATGAGGAGCCATGGCCATGGCAGAAACACCCACGCACAGAGGGCAAGGTGGAGGCAGAGGGACAGTCTGCAATTCATCCCAGGACATTGTCTGTTGGCACAGCATCATGATGAGACTGTGATTCTATGGTTAGCCCTGTGTTGCTTCTGTTGGGGGGGCCATGGGCCTGGGCTTGACGCTGGGGACTGTGTTCTATAGTTATCTACTGTTTGGTTGCCGGGTGGTCTGTGCTGGCTGGCAGGTGGGTGATGCTGGCCCAGTACAGGGTTCAGGTGCATTATTGCATTCTGCTGTTTGACTGTTGCTGTCACCTACATATGCAGTAAACATTACTTTGTAGTACACGGCATGATCATTGACCCATGAGTGTGTGCGTGCGTGTGTGTGTGTATGTGTGTGTGTGAGTGTATGTGGGTTGGGGGGGCTTGTGGTTTCCTGGGCTGTACACCGAGCCAATGGGGGTTGTCTCCACCATCATTGTCAGCATGTCAGATGTGGCACAGTGGGTGCTGGGGGGGCAGCCGGGATGCTGGGTGAGGCATGAGGAGGGACTTGGCATGGCATGGCCATCTGTATACCTGCACAGTGTGGGTGGGAGTGATGACCTGGCTGAATTGCCAATTGTGGTGTGGGGTGCCTTGCTATGGCCTGGCAGGCCCGAACGCAGGCCCCGTGCTTGGAGGGGGCAGCCAGGTTGCCTGCTGTGGCATGTGGTGTCCCTACCATGGCTGCCACTATGTCAAGGGAGCACCCCCTGGTATGCTGGGGAGCCAATGGGGGGAACCTTTCTGCACGGGGTGTCTTGTCATGTCAGTGGTGTCAGCTGCAGTGGCTGTGTGCACCATCCACGGTGGTCATGCCATGATTCCATGGCATGGGTGCACCACTGGACCCTGCTGATGGCTTGCTGTGGGCCACACAATGGTTGTCAGCTGCCATTGTATACTGGTGCTATGTGGCCTCAACTGACCATCTGTGAGGTTTGCTCTGTGCAACAGGGCATGGGGGGCTCTGCGGGATGGCATGCTAGTGATTCACAACTGCCTGTGGCCAAGGCACAGAGTCTCTGCTGCTGCTTTCTGGTGTCTGCACAGGTTTACAGCAGCCCTGTGGCATGCTTATCTATATGCGCTGTGCACCACGCGTATGCATGACCCACACACATTCATGCATGCACTCAACATCTCGTTACATGCTGTGTCCTCGGCCTGCCCCATATACTCGGCACACTGGTAGGACATGTACCTGCACACTGCTACCATAGTAGTAGTAGTAGTAGTAAAAATCTTTATTCAATTGACAAGCAAAAGAATAGGAAGCTCAGCTGAGGCAAGTTCATTTCCAGCAAGGTCCTTAGTGTAATTATTCCTAGTTACAATATATAAAAATTCCTATAGCAAATTTTACATATATGCAATATATATACAGTATAGACTAACATCACATCATTATTAAAAGATCACAAATACTTAATTAAGCAATAAGGCATGACAGGGGGCGTGTTATGGTGGGATAACGGCTCACCTCAGGTGGGTTGAAGCACGAGGCGTAGTCGAGTGCTTCTACCACCTGAGAAGGGCCATTAGCCCACCATAACACATCTCCTGGAGTGCCTTATTGTGATTATGAAATGGGTAATTTTTAGTAAATGTTATGCCTTTTTTAAACATTTTACTTTTAGCTGGACCATTGTGCTGGGTTAGTGGCTCAGCTGAAAGCTGCTCTTGACCAATTAGGAGCCAGCATTCTTTCTGCCCATTTCATAATTACAATTAACTACTTAAGATCTATATAAGATAGATCTGCATAAACAAAAACAGGTCACATTCATTCTCATACATGTGCAGAACTTCAACTTATTTAATACATAAAATTCATGGTGGATCAATATCAAACCTCTTGTTAGCTTCAATTTTAAACCATCTTTTTATTTCTCCTATACGGGGACTAGTATTAATTGGCTTAAGATAAAGTGGCAATGAATTCTATATGTAAGGACCCAAAATGAAGAAATGCACTCTACCCAAGTCCGACCTTCTTCAAGGAAGTTCATATTCCATTCCCTCAGCTGAGCGCAGAATTCTTCTTATTGTACTAACCTGGAGTTCAACAGTAATATATTCAGGTACTTTACACCTAACTGAATTAACCATATACAACAAGGCATGAAAAGACCTTCTATCATTTGGATACATCCAATTCAGGGACTGATACAGCTCACTTCTGTGAGTTCTCTTTGGAACATTTAAGACAAACCTTGCTATTTTATTAAAAAGAACATCTTTTTTTAGATAACTGGGTAGAGGTTGCCCCCATATAGACTATGTCTCCATAGTCCATATGAGGGCAACCATATGTGGTTCTTGTGCACATGTCATGCATGCCACATTGCATGCATTCTGCATGTATCCACCCCTGCTGGTTATGCACATGTCATGTACACGGCACGCTGGATTCGTGCATCAGGCCCAATATGTGTATTCTATAATATCACTGTGTGTTAATCAATAGACAGTAAAGAGGAGAAAGGAGAGGAGGTAGTAATAATCAAGTAGGAGAGAGACACAAGAGGGAGAGGAGGGGAAAGAGTTGCGAGATAGGCAACAGGGGATAAAGGGAAGGGAAGGGGGAGGAGAGGAGGAAGGGGATAAGGGTGGGGGAGGAGGGCAGAAAGGAGTGCACAGGGGGGGGAAGCAAGGGTGGAGGGTGGTGGTAAAAAGGCTAGTACGTTGGGTTGAGATAAAGTGCCATGGGGCATAAATTGAAAAATATATATATCTGCTATGGTCAACATTCACATATACTGTTTGCTATTAGGTGATGCTTGTATTTGAAAGGGCCCAGTTTTGATTCAGAGGTGATGTCCCTGTTCAGGGCATTGAGCCAGAGGGGGAGCTTGATAAGCAAAAGACCATTGTACTAGGGTGGTATGGCATCTGGGAACAGTGAAGACCTGTGTTACTGAGCTGTGAGTTTGTTGAACGTTGTAGCAAAGGCTAAGAAGTTTTTGGACCCTCGGGATAGTAATCCAAGGTGGGCCTTCTTGGCTAGTAAACAGATTTGACATTGGATACAGCCAAATAATTGAAGCCACCTCATCGTATATGTCACACGTGTGTGTGAGGTGGGCAGCTCCAGTCAGGAGTCTGCATGCTTTGTTAAGAGCAACAGTTAGAGATGTTGTGAAATAAAATTTCACCAGTGAAGTTGCCGTGGAACTGGCAATTTCGCCGCATGAAACATTTCACAAAATTCCGCCATTCTGCAAAATATTTTACCAGGTGTGAAAATGAAATTTCACCCACAAAATGTGAAATGTTTGCCAAATTCCACATTTTGCCTGTGAAATTTCACATTTTACACATGCAAAATATTTCCCAAAATACACAAATTTCACGAAATATTTCATGGAATAAAATTTTCTAATTTCGCACATCTCTAGCAACAGTGATCCTGCAAAGGGATATAGCTGAGGCAGAGCCATAAACAGTCAGCCCATAATCGATTATGGAAATAATGGAGCTGAAAATTGCTATTCTTAGCACCTCGGGAGTCAGGCTATGCTTGTGCCTGTGGAGTAGACCAATCCTTATGTTAACAACCCCGGCTATATTATCTATATGTTGTGTGTAGGTTAGTGAGCTGTCAACAGTGACCCCAAGATATTTGAAGGAGTGGATCTGCTCAAGCGGGCTGCCAATGCAGTTTGTGATGATCAGAGGTTTGGACTTCAGTTTATTATGGGCACTGTTGAAAAGCATCACCTTGGTCTTTTTATAGTTTAGCACCTGTTCTTGAGTGCTAAACCATTTTTCCACCTCTGAGAAACTGAGTTGAAGGTTGTCCTGAGGGATCTTTGGGTCTGGATTACTTGAGTAGATCATGGCATCATCTGTGTAGAGCAGAATTTGTTCTAGACATGCACTTGGGAGGTTATTAAAAAGATACTGAAAAGAAGAGGGCCCAAAATAGATCCCTGTGGCACTTCAGAGTGGACAGCCTTCCTACCAGAGAGAACATTGGTTATCCTGACATTTTGCAAGTGGTCTTCTAAATAGCTTTTAAACCAGCTGACAGCATCTATAGATATCCTTGCCTGTGATAGTTGCTCAAGTAGCAGTGAGTGGTTCACGGTATCAAAGGCCTTAGGTTGATGAATGCAGCACCTAGCAGATATGAATCCTGGGAATTCTAATAGTGCAGTGGTCGTACTATAGCCTTTTCGAAAGCCATGCTGTTGGAAACATTGTATTTTGTATTTATCCAGGTATTCTGCAAGCTGATCTGCAATTATCCATTCGAGGGCTTTCAACAGTGGTGGGAGAATGGAGACTGGCCTGTAGTTGGTGTGTTGTGCCCTATCTCCACTTTTGAGCACAGGGGTTACTAGGGTCTGTTTTTATTTTGGAGAGAATTGTCCAAGTTTTAGCAAAAGGTTCAGGATCTTGTTAAGGGGTGTAAGAGTTTCCTTGAGGGTGAGGGCAATAAATTTGAGATCAAGATTGTCCCCACTGAATCTGGATTTACCAAGTATTTTACGTATGTACTTTCTAGCCTCATGTTTAGAGATTTCTTTGAAGTAAAATGGGGGGAGTCTGTAGCATTGCATCACGGACTGGGGGACTGGTGGGGGCAGAGACCATCAAGAAATCAGAGGGAAGGACACTGCTGAGGTCCATCAAGGCATTGTTAAAAATGCTGGCTATGGTCATTCGGTATAGAGTCAGAGTTCCTTCAATGTTAAGCATGTTGGGTGCTCTCTTGGGCTCTTTGCCAGTGATATCCTTTATGTTGTTCCAGAAATTGTTACTGTTCCCCCAGGAGTTAGAGAGTGCTTCCCAATAGGATTGATTTTTCACAAGACAGATGGCTCGGGTACATTCATTTCTTGATTTTTTTTATACTCCTACAAATCTGCTTCCTTGCCAGTGGCATTGCACGGTGCCAAAGGTGATCCCTGGTAATCATGAGTACTAATAGTTCAGGTGTTATCCAAGGGTTACATGCCCCCTTAACTTTCCACTTTTTTAAGGGGACATGGATATCGTAGGCAGTATTAAAGTGATCAATGAAGAACTCTAATGCCTCATCATCATTGGTAGAGCCCAGAAGTATCCTATCCTGGCTTCATAAAAGTAATTTGAGTGGTTCCAGGAGTCCTGGATTTAGAACCCTGCTGAGGATTACCTTAGGTGGAAGTTTATTGAATTTGTTGAACCAATAATATAGTACAGGGAAGTGTCCCCTAAGGATGTCAGGGAGTACAGTGATGTTTGAGATGCATTCAGGGTGGCTGAGTAGGATCTAATCCAGAAGGATACTAGACCCCATCCTATAGATAGTTCTAGTGGGTAAGTTAACTAGCTGGGTGAAGTGTATGGTGGAAACAGCATCCTTAATGTTACCAATATCAGAGGAGAGCCAGTTTACACTGAAATCACACAATAATAAGGTTGCAGTATTTTGGGGCATACTCCAGATATATTCCAAGAAGTTAAGGAAGCCAGTGGTAGATTCTTTTGGTGGTATGTGTACAGAGAACAAGGTTAGTGTTTTGTTGTGGGCCCCTAGAAGTATCCTGATGACCAGGGCCTGGAAGGAGTTACCTATGCAGGACAAATGTAGGGTGTGACCCATGAGGACATCTTTTAAGTAAATAGCACAGCCACCACCTCTTTTAGAGAGCTTATTCTGCCTAAAAATAGAGTAACCAAGTAGACTGATAGCAGAGTCTGGGATTTGGGGTAATAACCAAGTTTCTGCCGCAAAGAGAATATCTGAGTTGTGTTGTGTGACTCATATCTTGAGGTTGTCTAATTTACACAGAAGACTACATATGTTGACAGATGTAAGAAAGAGAGAGAGAGCGAACCAAACTTTTTTTTTCACAGGGGTCCACAGCCCAAGGGGGGGCCAGGGTTAGTGTGAACATTCCCAGGCAGGAGTTGCAGCAGTAGTATTAGTTTCAGTAGGCATGCCTTCAGATGTTTATAGTACAGTTTGTGCTTTCTTCTCCAATAGCAGGGACTGCTGTTTTTATTGGATGTTGCAGTGAAGTTAGAAAGGATTAGTAGGTATGAGAGATGATACTTGAAGCTTGATGCTGGTCCTCCAAAAGGTAGCAATGGTGACCCTAGTGCGGGTAGCAGAGACCATGTTTCCTATAACAGAGCCTGCAGTAGATGTGCCAGTGGCACAGTGTAAGTGATTTGAGGTTGTGAAGTAACTTTGGGAATGACTCATGTCCTCATGCAGGCCAATTTGGTAAGCCATTATTATCAGGATAATTAGGCAAGGGATTAGAAGTGTAGTATCCATTTTCATAGGGCTTACATGAGCAGAAAAAACTACAGGGCAAAAGTTGCCTGGAATTGAGTTCAGTAGTATGTGGGATTTTAGCTCAGTTGAAACAGGGAATTGTCTCTCCAAATGAGGGGGTGTCCTTGAATACAAACTGCCTAAACAGGGGAAGTGATGGGTGGAGGGCTAAAATGAGGGCAGAAAAGGCTACAAGGCAAAAACTGCCTGGATTGACCTACAGTAGCTAGAGCAGTCTTAGCTCACTTTAAATCATGGATTGCCACTTCAAATGGGGAGGTGTCCTCATGTTCAAGCTGCAAAATCTGGGAAAAGTAGGGTGAAAGCTCAGTGCTTATAAGAGAACAGAAGAAAAGAAATACTACAGGTAAAAGCTGGCTGGATTGAATACAGAAGTGAGAGATGTTTTAGCCCACATAAAACCAGGGAATTGTCCCTTTAAGTGAAGGAACATTCTTTTATCAGGCTGATTAATCAGGGGAAGTGAGGGGTAGAGGCTCAGGGCACAAAGATTTAAAGAGTGCTGGGGTGGGGGAGTGCAGGCGGATGAAAAATCAAGACAGAGTATAAGCTGTATTAAATAGGTGAGCCCAAAGAAAGAAGTAGAAGTTTAAAAAGCTAGCTGCAAAGGACCGGGTGGCCAGTAAGAAGTAGCAGCGCAGAAAAGGAGCCAATGATGCTTCTTGTGCAGGCTAGCCAAGGCCAATCAAATTCCTGCACTTCAAGTCCTCAGGGACAGCAAGCATACCTGACTGATAGGAAGATGCTGGTGGCAGGCAGGCAGGTGGAGAGCCACGGCCAGTGGAGAAGAGCCATGACAAGTTCCGCAGGGAAGGCTTGGGGAGACCGATCAAGACTGTGTCCTAGAGAGAGGAAGAGAAACAGAAGGGGAATTAGTATTTATTGATGGCTCATGCCAAAGAGGAAGTTACACTTAGATGTTTTCACATTCTTCCTTTACTTGAACCAAGACTCCTTTATGAGCTCATGGAAATCTCACAAAAGAGTATTGGTTCATACTAAAGAAGAGCACATTCTTCTTTCATATGAAGGCGTCTTATTTCACAAGCTCACAAAAATCTCATGAAAGAAGATGAGTTCATATGAAATAAAAATTGGGACTTCATTTTTTCTCCACATTCTTCTTTCATATGAACTGATCCTCTTTTGTGAGCTCATGAAAATCTCACAAAAGAGGAGCAGTTCATATGAAAGAATAATTTAGAATTGTTTGCAGATTTCAACTTTGGCGAGCCATAGCTC
The DNA here is from genome assembly GCA_016271365.2 of Neoceratodus forsteri. Classification (NCBI taxonomy): domain Eukaryota; kingdom Metazoa; phylum Chordata; order Ceratodontiformes; family Ceratodontidae; genus Neoceratodus; species Neoceratodus forsteri. The sequence goes on along the minus strand of CM057455.1, from coordinate 1,209,038,304 downwards.
CATCAATGTTTGGAGTTAAGGGACAATCTATACATCAAAACATTGTCTCAATGAGTAGTACATGACTTGCACATAATACTCCCACCAAAATTCAGGGGCCATATAAAAACAGAAACATTAAAAAGTGAAAATTCCCATGGGATAGCATTGCAGATTTAACACGCTGTTACTCCATCAATTTTTTGAATTAAGGAACAAGTTATATATCAAAAGAAAGGTCTTCCTGAGTACTACTAGACTAAGGCCTTTAGAAATATAAACTGAAAATAGACATATAAAAACATAAAAATGGAAAAATGAAATTTCCCATAGGATAACATTGAAGTTTAACAGCCATAACTCAGTCAATATTGATGTTAAAGGGCTATCTAGACATAAAAAAAAGGTATCAATGAACATTACAACACTAACACATAACACTCCTAACCAATTCATGGGGTATGCCCTGCACCCCAAAATTACCCCAATACTTCACCATGGTGCCAAATCCACAATTAAAGTTCAATAATCATCAAAATGCACCAAAGGTGTATCTTGTCTTGGACAACAGCCATAGCAACTTTCAGACCACACTGACAAACATTTACTGAGTTATGGCTAAAAACTGAAAAACACATTTTTGCCCATATACAATCAACAGCCAGGAGATAAGAGGTAAACTTAATATATTTTTCTTTGAAGCAAACCCCACAAAAAACAATTACAGCAAAGCAGATAAATTGCTTTCCTAACGGCATAGAAGTGCAGGCCCAGCTTGATGGATATGTTCACACAGGTCCTGGAGCTGAGTGAATGGGAATACAAATCTACTATCCCAAAAAGAAAGGAAATTCTTTGCAACAAACTGCATTAATGCACCAGTTAGGGTTCAGATTAAAGCAGAAAAAGTAGGAAAATGTGGTGGTAGGGTTTCCAGTGCTAACTCCCGACTTCTACTCCCCCCCCCCAGCAGCAAAAGGAAAAAAAAATTATGGTTTTGGCTGCCCTGAGTCTTGGCAAATCAGAGATGAGGTCTTTCTTGGGGGTTCTCAACTCCAATGCTCAACCCATTCTGATATAGTCTTCAAATATACAGAACTGTGTTTACCCACATGTTGCCAACAACTACAGTAGGCCCTGGCTCAAGAAAATAGATCACATCTGAACTTATTTGCTCAGGGAATGGGGTGAGTATTAGGACTGAGAACCCTAGTGAAGACACTACCCCTGATTTGCCAAGGTGTGGGACAGCCAAAACTATGTTTTTTTTTTCCTTTTGTTGCTTGGGGGGTGGTAACAATACATTTCCCTACTTCACGACAACAAACAGAATCAGATCTATAATGTGCATTCATTATAGCTCCCTGTTCATTACAACAAGGGACACTAACAAAAAAAACAAGGCTAATCACTGAGTGCTGTAAATAAGCAGCCAGTAAGTGTTATTCTTTATTCTTGGCTAGCCCCTGATTAATTATATTTGATCATGTTTTCTTTACTTTAAATCAGTGGAATTAAATGTAATTTTCTACTTTTGGTTTTTATTTCATCATTGCGTCTAATACAGCATGATAGCATCCATGACTGGTGATCAGACTAGACCTCTTTCCCCAATCCCTGCTCAGTTCTTTGACAGAAGCAGTGTCTTCTCTACCACCAGAACTCTCCTGGCCTTTGTGGGCTCAGCTATCCTTTCTGCCTGTTCTGCTCTGGGACTGCAATTGAACAACAGCAGTTTTTCTAAGATCTACATTCCACTTGAACAGGTCCCCTGTGCATTGATTCAAGCCATCTTGATGTGGGGGTCCCAGTGGCAAGCTAGCAGCCAATCAACTACAAGAAGGGGCGGGGCTGACACATTCAAAAGCCCACACCGCCTGAAAGGAATCTGCAGCATCTTCTCTACCACCAGAACTCTCCTGCCCTTTGTGGGCTCAGCTATCCTTCCTGCCTGTTTTGCTGTGGGACTGCAATTAAACAACAGCAGTGTTTCAAAGGTCTGCCTTCCACTTGAACAGGTCCCTTGTGCACTGATTCAGGCTGTCATGGTGTAGGGGGCTCGGCTGTGAGCTAGCAGCCAATCAACTGCGAGAAGGGGTGGGCTGACACACTGAAAAGCCCGTGCCGGCCTGAGGCATGAGCGCTCAGGCACCAGCATGAGTGGCTGTGCCACTCATCAGAGAAAATGGTGTTTGTCAGTAAAACTCCTAGAAGGTCTGTTTTTCACTTATCTAAATGTTTAAAATGGGGTTATCTTATGTTAAAGTGATATGTCTAATTTTCACTCTAGTTCTAGTCGATCAGAGGTTATTTCTGATGCCTTGTTGCAGACTGCCTAATAAAGAGGGATGGGCAAGCTAATGAATTTATTAGTTCTAATGCATTGCTAAATTCTGTTCAAATAATTCCAGAGAATATAAGATTCTTAGAAAACATGAAGAAAGGAGCTTTATGGAGAATAGGGGAATACACAGCTCTGATGATTAACACCAACCTATTTCTGATTTTTTTGGCAACATACTCTACATAGTCTATTCTTTTATTATCGGGGGATGTAAGAACTAATCCAGGGCCTCATATCTCTGATGAACATCTGAAACAAATAAATTGGCACACCGGGGCTTAGATTTGCCCACCTAAATGTGTGAAGTCTTTTTCCAAAAAAAACATGAGATTGAGGCCTGGGCTGTTAAATATGACCCCAATATTTTCAGTTTGACTGAAACTTGGTTAAAACCCTTAATCCCTGATAAATTAATAGTTATAGAAGGATACAGAGTAATAAGAAAGGATAGAGATGGGAAGAAGAAGGGTGGGAGGGGGTCCTCATATATTTTAAATTAGACCTAGAAGTAAAAGAAATTGTAACTACTAAAAAAATAAATATTGATGCTGAGTGGCTGCTTGTAGAAGTAAAGCAGGAAGGGTCTTATAAGTTAAAATACCGTATTGTATACAATCCTCCAAAAGCTGCTCATGCAGGAATTATACTGTTTTTTTAACTTTTTGTGCCTCTTTCCTAACTGGGGGGGTCTCTTGGCTCTGGGAGATTTTGACAGCCATTGGGACCCCATAACTGACCCTTACATACAATCTCAACTTTCAAATGCTGGATTAAGTCACTTAATGCTTTCTATCACAAGACTGAATCTGAGGAGCAATAAACACTCTATATTAGATTGGATCCTGACTAATAATCAGAAAAATGTAAAAAACATAGGCACTTTGCTTGACGTAGTCAGTAACCACATGGCAACCCTTTGCACTTGGAAAAACAACTGGCCTAAATTACCTCCTCACATCGTATCTTATAGAAAGATGCCAAATGAAATGAGTACTGGTTTACTATATGATCTCCAGTGACAGATTGAACTTATCTGGATGCAACCTCTGACATCGACTTGGCGGCCAATTTCTTTTCCACTACCCTTTTGAATTTACAAGAAAAACATTTTCCAAAAACCATTAGAAGGGTTAGGGGAATGGTATATAAATGGTTAACTCCCAAACTATTTAAATGAATGCAAATGAGGGATGTAGCTTGGAACTGTTTTAAATTCAGTGGCACGGCCCCTGATTTTAATACCTATCGAAGGATGAGAAATGAATTTAAATCTAAGCTAAGACAGGGTAAATCCCATTATTATCAACAACAACAGAGGTCAGAGCTTAAGAACCCAAAGAAATTTTGGACTTCAATAAAATTGATAATAAATCCAACAGTAAAGAATCAGGCTGAGGTCTTTTTAAAAAATGGTAGAGACATTACAAATTTGCAGGAAGCTGGTGATGGGTTTGTGGACATATTCTTTGGTTTAACAAAATATAAACAATCTAATGAAGGGGAAGTTAAAGATAACAGTTCCCCAAGAACCTTTCTGGTCATCTGTCCGCCGGTCCGAGTGAGCTCATCATTAGGGCACTAAAAGTCCAAATTTGCCACCCCTTCCCAGAGGTCTGCCCCCGGAGGTAGTATATTTAGTTGGGGAGGGCATGGAGAACATAGCCCCCCTCATGGGGGCTGCATGGGGCACAGCCCCCTGCATGAAAAACAAAATTCAAAATTAAATCCCTGGTGCCCTAATGACGGGCACACTCAGGCAGGTGTGTTCCAGTGGTAGAACCCCCAAGAAATGTGTATAAAGGCACTTCTTTCTATTTTAAGGTCATAAAAACAACTCACATTTTTAAACTACTGAAAAAATTCCCTAATCAAAGTCCAGGAGCTTCTACAATGGAGCCTAGGTTTCTAAAGCTGATTGCAGCTAACATCAGCCTGCCATTAGTGAAAATGTTTAATCTAACTTTGATAACTAGAACATTCCCACATCAGTGGAAGCAAACAATAGTAAGGCCTATCTTCAAGGGTGGAGATTCAAAGGATATGGGCAATTATCTCCAAATATCCTTACCTCCACCCTTGGGGAAAATATTAGAAAAACTTGTTAATGACCAAATAATGGATTCTCTTCAGACAGCTGGTCCCCGGTCTCCCAAACAGCACTGCTTCAGAAAGTGCTATGGAGCAGGCACAGCCTTGGCCAGATTCATGAATCACATCAGAGTAGCAATGGATGGAGGGCAACTTACTGGTGCTGTGTTTCTGGACCTGTCCAAGGTATTTGATCTGGTTAGTCATCGCCTGATGTTCGGGAGACTAAGGGATATCAGTCTGACAAATCCATCTGTAGAAAGTATTGAAAATTACTTGTCCAGCAGACTTACTAAGGTGGCTTATGGAGGTGAACATTCAAGAGACAGGGAATTGGGACAAGGTGTATCATGGGGGTTGATACTTGGGCTGTTATTGTTCACGCTGTACATAGATATCATTCCATCTAAATTGTAAAATTCCAGTGTTATAATTTGCGCAGATTACATAATTATGTATAAGAGCTATGACTCAGTGGCAACCATTAACCTAGCATTGAACAAGGATTTTTATTAATTGGAATCTTGGTTAAAAAAAAACTTCACTTATCTTTAAACTGTAAAAAAATGAAAATTATGCTTTTTGGATCAAAAAACAGACTTAAAGCAGATGAGTTAATAATTTCAGATATTTCTGGTAGCATACTTGAGCAGGTGACCCAATTTAAACATCTGGGAATACACTTGTACCCTAATTTATCATTTTCTAATCATATAGGAGCCATAACTAGACAAGTAAATCAAAAATTTGGAGTGTCATTTAAGTTACAACATTCTTTAACCTCCCAAGCTAGGATAGCAATTGCACAAAGAATTTTATTACCTATCTTGAATTACTGTTCATATTTATTCACAGATTTGTTAAAGCAGAATTTAATTACTTTGACCACTACATTTCATGGTATGTGTAGATTTGCATATAAATTACCTTACCACACACATCATTGTCTCATTGACTGGCTGCAGTCATAATATTTTTAAAAAGCTCCTAAGAAGGCACCTTCTTAATCAATTAGAATTTACATGTTATTCTCAAAATGTGTGTATTTTAGTTTATTTATTGGTCACTGAGTGTTGTGCTTATGTTTAATAGTTATGTAACACCTGACTGACCTTGGTCCCAGGTTGCACATGAAAAAGGGCCTTTGGCTCATTGTGTTTATCCGTTAAACAAAAGTTTAAATATATAAACAAGATGTGCAGTAGAGAGGTAGTAGAGTAGTAGAGTAATAGACATTAGTGGTAAACACAGTTTATATTTTGCAAGATTCACTGCAGTGAATCAAGGAGTGGCCCCCTGAGCATAGAAGTCTGAATGAGACTGGTGTTCGTATAACCCTCTGTGATGTCCCATATGTTACAGACCTGTAAATACAGTGCTACACTATGTCAGTGTCATTCTCATCAAACACTGTGTGGTATGTTGGGAGTACCCTAGTGTGCTAGAAAGAGAGGTGTAAACTTCTGGAAACAAACTGAACATCTGCAGCATTGGTGTGTTTTCTCTCTGGCACTCTCACTCTCGCTCACTCTCCAAGATCATGGCTGATCAGGCAATGGGGGGAATACATTATCACAGCTTTGTTATTTAAAAGTTGTATCATGCTGTGTTTTTAAGAGTATGTGTGGTGTCAACTTAGTGTGAAGGTTATAGATGATACTTTGGAACAGCTGCATTTTGAACAGCATTAGAGTTAGGAGCCATGTGAACCATTTGCTATAATGGAGGCTTCGGTATAGCAGTACTTGCTATAGCAAGGGAGCACTATGTATGTATGTATATATACATATATATACATTCTTTGCAAACAATTTAGCAAATGCACCAGTTAAGGTTCAGGTTATTGCCACAAAAGTTGGGGAAATGTGGCATTAAGGTTTTCAACCCCAAACTCCCAACCTCCACCCCTCAAGCAGCAAAAGGAAAATAAAATGGGGTTTTGGGTCTTCAGAGTCTTGTTGAATAAGTGGTGGGGCCTTCACTGGGGTTGTCAACCCTAATGCTCGCCCCTCACTCCCAGCCCATAGCCTCCTGTCTGAAGCACAAGGTACAGCTCCAAGCCAGTGCCTCATAGTGATACACTCTTCAAAGACAGAGATGGATGTCTCACCACATGTTGCCAAAACAATCAGTAAAAGCTTTCTTCATGCAGGGCCCTGCAGGTCCTGTTTGAAAAAAGGAGTTTACATCTAACATTGTTTATTCAGGGAATGGAGTGGGCATCAGAGTTGACAACCCCCAAGGAAGATTCCACCACTGATTTGTCAAGACTCCAGGGACTGAAAACCCTCATATGTTTTTTAATTTTGCTGCTTGAGAAGGGTGGGAGTGGGGAGTTAGGGTTGAAAACCCTAATGCCACATTTCCCTACTTTTGATGCTTAACTTAACTGGTGCACAAACAATATTTGTTTTGCAAAGAAATTCCTTTATTTTTCAGATAGTGGGATCTTATTCTCATTCAGGAAAATCCCTTCAGGATCTGCATGAACAGATGCAGATGCACAGGACCCTTGGGGCTCTATGCTAAGGGAAGACTCCATCTGCCTATTGAAGTGCAGTGATGGATTTCAAGATTTCATGGGCTGTCTGGTGGGCTGCAGAAGGCCAAGGCCCTCTGTTCTCTGTGCTTCCAGGTGGCCATAGATACAGACACACAAGGCAAAGAATCCATCTGTCAGGAAATACACAAGGTCCTTTGCCTCCCATGGGTGCAGATGTGCAGCGCTGTATGGCAAGTGAAGAGCTGTCTTTACTATATGGTACCTGGGTCCATGCAGGCAAATCTGCAGCTTTCATTTCCTGGCTTGGGAGGTGTCGCATAATAGCTCCATCCTTCCACACTTACCCCATCCAGCTGTGTCAGTGAGCTTGCCCCTGAACTCAGCTCACCAGGATGGGATACCAAAGCACAATCACTGGATCAAGATTGGCACTACATACAAAGTTTCTTGATAAATATAATTATTTTTGTTAATTTTGACCCAGAATTTTCAAGATAATTATCATGTTGGCAGAAACATAATTTTGCACCAGAAGTGTGAAAACAGGAGAAAAATGGATATAGAGATGGACAGATAGACAGACAGATAGAGAGAGAGAGGGAGGGAGGGACGGACAGACAGACAGACCAACCGACAGATAGGGAGACAGAGACAGCGTCAGAGAGAACAGGAGATCACCAGCTCACAGCTTCAACTGAAGTTGGCAGCATGTGTCCAGCTGATGCTTCAGAATTCAAGAAAGTCTGGCTGTTCTCATACTGAGAATGTGCTGAATGACGCCTCTTGCTAAGCTGGGCACCCTGGATTTTGGGATTCCCAGAAAAGGCATTTCTGGTCATTATTTATTTTTTTTAACAAACACCAGAATCTAGCTAAACAGGTCTCGATTAGCTAGGTTCAGGGATTTATTTGTTTGTTTTTAATTACATCATTTTTATGTATTTTGTTTGTTTTTTTAGTTCAGGGGAAAAAATGACAGGATTTTTTTTGTGCCATGAGAAGCAAGTGGTGAGAAACCCAAAACAGTCTTGTGACATGGGATTGTTTTGTGTCAGAGCAAAGCATGCTCAGAACAGCAAAAAAAAAACAAAAAAAACATTAAATCCTTATAACTCTGGAACCAATTAATATTTTTTCACAAAATCTTCCAAATGCACAGGCTGCCCATCCGTGCAGTGGTAGCACTATCACTCACGACACTGGTGACCTGAGTTTGGGAATGAGTCTGAGTCATTGGGGGACAGCTGAGGGGGGAGGAGGATTGAGTGGCCCAAAGGAAGCTCTCCTCTTCCAGGGAGGGAGGACTCCACACTCCACTGTGATACTGGGTGGCAGTGCAGCTAGAGACTGACAGCAGGGGGGATGTGAAATATGTTAGTATGGGGATGGACTCATAGCATGCCCATGAACACATTGACATTAATGTGTGCGATGTCCCAGGGGATGAAATGGGAAAATCATTGTGATTCCAGGTGCTCGCCCAGTGTTAGTGTATGCAGCCCTGCCACACATCCCAGCATCCCTAGCACTGTGTGGTGCAGAGGATTCAATAGAAGACTGGGACCAGGAATCCCATTGGATACCTGCCCATGTCTGGTGAACATGTGCACCTGGGGGGGCGGGGCCCTGGACAGGTGCCCTGTGTGTGCTTCATAGTTGAAAATCCACGCACCCTGCACCCATCCATGGATGCATTGGTGGGGATGCTAGTTATGTGCATATCGCGCATAACTTGTGGCCCTTGGAGAAAAGCCCCCATGGTGCCAGGAGCTCTGGATCCTGAAAATGTTGTGGCAATTAGTTCAGCAGGGGCAAAGTTGCAGAGACATTAAACACCCCAAAATTACATACATTTGGACCTTTTTTATTGCTCACCTAGAACTAAAAAACTAGGAGGATTTGAAACCTGAAATTTGCAGGGTTTATACAGTTTGGCCCAAGGTGTTGGCTTTTGTGTTTCTATTTCCAAAATTAAAGTAGTTTTTAAAATATTTAAGAAAAGCAATTTAGTTTCTGAGCATGCATTGTTAGAAAAATCTATGTTCCAAGGCTAACTTAATTTTTGTGACCACATTCCTTAATGTGGTCATTTTATGAGAATGTGTTCATGTTCCAGGGTGCAAAGCTATCTAAACTAGTGATGTGTGAAGTTGGAAAACACTCACACGCACTCCAGATGTGGATTGCATGATGGAGCAACCTTATTCACCTCATTTTTCATTCATCAAATGCACCTTTTCACCTATTTATATTTTTTAAAAGTTCTGATATATGAGAATGTACCGTATGATCAGTTTAGATACCACTGCATTGCCAGTGTACTGTATGCACAGTAAATCATAGTGTTATTTAGAGTCTACCACTTCCACCTTATGTCCAGGAGTCAGTGTGTATGTGTCTTCATGCCTTTTTTATAGCAAACAGACCAGTCAGTACAAAATAAACAATACAGCCATGCATATTTAAACTTTCATCACTCAGCTGTAGAACACTGTTCTACAGAAATGTTTCAATGAGATGCAGAATACATGGGCCTATGAAATCACTGAGATAGACACTCAGAATGTTACGGAAATGTGTGTGGTCATGCTTACAATATTTTCTATTCATTGAGCAAATGGATTATTATGAGTTTTTATTTTAAGAACTTAGTGATGAATATGAGACAGTGCCCTCAGAATGTGAGACTTAAGTCTTCTAAGTGATGAAATGAGGGATTGCCCCTTTTAACTCAGTTCTCTTCAGGTGGCCAATTCATAGCAAGAGTAAATAATTAAATGTTCAGACTTCTAAGTGCGCTATTGGAATAATTGAGTTTTAATGCTGCAAAGTTGAGAGGTATGAATGCAGTTCTGTTTCAGCTTACTAGCACATTCTATACAATTCTTTGTATATTAGAAAGGGGATTTAATGTGTTCTTTCATTTTGCAGCAGCCTGATTAATGCAATGTACCCAAACTCATTTCCCCAGAATCTCCCAGGGAAAGATGTAAAGGCGACCATCTAAAACTAGCTTTTTTCTTATACAACTTGTTTCAGCCATCCCTATACAGCTTTCCTGGTAAGTGGCTTTTCTGAACTTGAAAATACACTAATAAATGCTTCTCATTACGAAATAGTTTCTGTCCCTAGTTACTAAACATTGTGTGTCTGTAACTTTCAGCAGCTTTACTATGTTTGCCAATATCACAGAAGGTTTTTAAACTTCCTTTGTTCCCTGCCGACTGTAGCCATGCGGTTTCTGTGAATGTAGAACTGGGTGAACCAGTCACACAATGCAAAAAACTAACTGTTACATAGATGTCTGCAGCATTGTATCATGGATGATTATAACAACTTGCCAATTGTTTTTTTTTTCTCTTTACTATTTACTGCCTTTATATTCCTGTGAAGTTGCAGGATCTGCGGAGTGCATTACATAGGGGACAACTCTGCTCACATAGAAGCATTGTTTGCTGCTTTCTTCTGGCACGGGATTATAATGTTGAGGGCAAAATGATGCACCGCAACAATGCCGCATGCAAAGCAGCATGTGGCAAAATAACAGCACAATATGTCAACCAGTGCACACAGAGCACACACTGTGCAGCAACAACTTAGTTTTTCACCCCCACACCCCCAGACTAATTATAATCAACTCTGGGGGGTCATGGACATTGGAGGTAAAAAAAACTCAGGTTGGGAAAATGTTTGTTATTGGGGCCAAAAAAAGCTGCGGCAGAGTGGGACCTGGGGAGAATCGAACTGCAGCCACAGGTCCCCAATACTGCTGGAGGCAGGTGTTCCACCATGTGAGCAGCTCATCCAGGAACTGCCCTGACGGCATCCTTCATCTTCCCTGCTGCCAGCCTACAGTGACAGGGGTAGCGGTTTCTACCGCACACTGTAAACACCCCTGTCACTGTAGAGCCATTAGTGCTTCTTACAATGCTGTATTTCATGCATGGTTTTATCCACACTATCTTAACCCAGTACCCTTTAGGCTCTACTTGCAGTTACTCTAATGTTTTAAAAAAATTACCTTTTTCAGACTCATTGCAACACATGGTATTGTCCTTCTTAGAGGCATAATGTGCTTTTAGGTGCCAAATCTCATGGCCAGCATTAACAAATCATTGTGCTGGAGCATGTCATGACCGTTTGCATGCATTTTTGTGAAATTTGTTTTATGGAATTTTTTCAGGACTGTGATATAGCAGTAGCAAAACAGAGAATAAAGGTGCAGGAGTGATGCTGGCAGAATTAAATGATAATGTTGTTGTTGGGGAGCTGTTACTATGCACAATAACATGGACTGCTACATATATGTTTTCATGCTCTGTATAATATATTTACTTATTTATTCTTTTTGCAAATGGAATGGAAACATACATGTAGCACTCCCTGTTATAATGCATTGTAATAGCACCCCCGAAACATTATAATTTCATTCTGGCAACGTTGCTCCTGCACCTTTACTCTCTGTTTTCCTCCTCCTATATCACAATCCCGAAAAATGTATGTTTCCATGTCCAGGTTAATTTGTCATTCTTGTGAGAAATGGATAGGAAGTATACATGTAGCAGTTCCTGTTATAGTGCATTGTAACTGCACTCCCTCATTATCATTTCATTCTGGCAATGTCGTTCATGCACCTTTACTGTCTGTTTTCCTCCGACTCCCTTACTGAATCCCTTACTGAAAAACTTCTGCTCTGGCATTGTGTGAAGTACCCCCACCCCTGCCCTGCTGTCCCAGAAATCATTGTGGAGAATCTGTACCAAGAGCTGTCACCGGCATCCAGCCCGATTGTTTCCCTTCTCATCTCAGTTTCCGCTAACAATTTTGCACATATGTGACATGTGAACAGCCACCCAGCTGAATGATCCATTCCTACCCAGTGCTTAGTGCTGGTGGCATTTGGTGTTTATTAAATAAATATGATGTGATAACCAAAATCTGTCTCTTCTCTTTATTGCACTATCACCATTTTGTTGTTTATATTCATTGCTATGACTTACTGCATGAATTGTACTGCACTTATTCCGCTCTTGCTACATTGAATAAAGTTGAATTTTTACTACTACATATAATTGTTACTTTGCATGGTTGTTTTATTCTGTATTCTCTCAAACACATATTTTATTGCACAATCAACAACTTTTTATTCCTGGTATATATTTATCATTGTTGCTTATCTGTATTGAATGTTCTGATTTATTCCTCTGGGAGAACACCCCGTTACACTGAAAATGAGATTCAGCTGGTCTCTCCCAGTAAGCAATTTTCAAATGAATAAATAAGTAAGCCTGCTTTATTGTGTTCTGGTCAGGCTGTGAATAACCAGCCTGTATCCATTCTCTTGCTAAAAACTGTGATATAAGGAGACATCGTGTTGTCTGTATATCCCTGGCACTCCACCTGTTACCTTTGGGTTATGTCTGCCTGATAGGCTGCCAGATGCACATGTGCCCTAGTATAGAATTTTGACCCTTCCAACAAAGCTCCCCCTAGGTTCCCTTTGTTTCCAGTTATTCTGTGCATCTGAGCAGGCTGCACACATCACCAGGCTCCTGTGCTCAACAAAGATTTATCAAGCAAAAACACTACCATAAAAAAGTAAGAGTTCCTTAAGTATTCTTAGATGCAGCACATACTAGGCAAAGCTTTCCCTTTGTGTTTTTTGACCATATTTGCTCTCTTTTACAACTAACAGTGCTGACCCTATGTTCAGCACTGCATGGACATCGGTATTCAAATAATTATATATAAGGGATTCAAGTTGTTAATAGATAGAAGCTCAAGACCACAGAGAAGCATGCATGTTGGTTTTCACCATTTGAATGTGACACCTTGTAATCTGGCCAGGTATCTTCCCTCTAAAGTGAGGACGCCTAGGGTAGAGTGTGCCTGCAGTCCCTGATCTCAATGTCTGCAGGGCAGTGTGGGCAGAGACAGCACAAATATTTGGCTCAACTCTCCCATGAATGTTTATCATCTCTAACAAAATGTGCTACCACACCATTCCCCTTTACATAGTGGGGTGGTCATGGCAAAGAGTGCCCAAGGCTCATTACCCTGACCTCTCACATAGTGGTCATGGGATCATGAGCTGATAATCAAAAAGCACACAATCAAATAAAGAATACCTGTGGAAAGACAAACCCATATCTGTGGCATGTAGTCCCAGAATAAATGTCCCATGAGAGTTCATATTTGTAGTCAAAGCCCCCGGTTCTTCTCTGCACAGTAGACGTAATTTCATCAGCAGGAACTATGAAGTTCTGTGACACCATTAGACCTACTTCTGTGGTGGTGGACAAAGGTCTGCGGCACATAAATAAAGTGACTAGTGCATGTATACCGTTCCAAAACTGATTTTCTTTTATCAATAAAATCATATGGTGCATGTCTGGCTTAAGCACACCATTAATTATTATTATTATTATGATTTGCAGGTCATACTCTCCTCCTTCCTTCTTGTGATGCCGCTTCCTATGCAACGCAGTATTGCACTAGACCTTCTGAGTGCCTTGTCACACTGTCTGGCCACCTTCAGATCATCCCATATGATTACCCCAGGTCTCTTCCCTACTTGGTCTTTATTAGTATTATACTAATGTTTCAAGGTATCCAAGCAATAATAAACATTCAATACTATACAGCAGACAATCATTCTACTGCTCTACATTTACAACAGGGTAAGCAATATATTGACTGCAATCATTTCTCACTTATGGAGATAAGCCGACCCTGTTAGGAACAATTTAAGGTGTGAATGACCAGGAGCAAGAAAGTTTCCAGGCAACTATAAATTGAAATAGAATGAGAATTTAAAAACGTTGCTAGCTATCTACAGATTTCCCTTGAGTCATAGGGCTCTAGTTGACATCCACAGCATTCAGTCTTTCCAAAATCATGTGCTAAACAAGAAAAGTCAGACACAACACCAATTAACCCCCTATAGTCTAAGTTACAGGAGTTCTCAAACTTCCAGTTTAATAACTTAATAGATACAATGATACACTCTTTGAAAAACGAATTTCAGACTTTTTGTAAAACTAGCAATGAAAATTCCCTTTGAAAACGTTTGAAGATCATGTTTGTGTGGGAGACCGCAGATGATGCTCAACATATGCAGATTTGCACAGCAAAAAGTCTGAAATTTATTGGATTTTTTCTTTTAGTTAGTACCATATATGTAAAATCATTTTTCAGCTCTAATTTTAAATGTCAAATTTATCTATGACCACAATGTAAGCCTGCAAACTTTGAGTCTATTTCTGTAAAGAAGTAAGACTGAAAGAAATCACGCAGAGTGAGTGACTCAGCAGGATAAGCCAATGCTCTTCATGCCAAATGGTGCAGTGTTCTAGCCCCACGGCTGGAAATTTTTTTAGGCTTCTGTTTCTTATTTTTTTTTAAATTAACATTCAGTACTCATAATAAATAAATAAAAATCTTCACGTTTGGGAATGTGTTCCCGAGCAAGCAGTTTAAGCAGCCATGTGGATATGCTGCACTGCTCACTCCCACACACCAGACCCTGTGGGTATCTTTGTGCTTTTATCAGCCAACCACACCTTAACTCACAGCTCCTCTCCAGCATGTTTTGCATCAGCACTGAGTGGGGCTGTGCAGATGCAGAAGCTGATCATCTTTTTTGGTCAGGGCAGTGCTGCAATGCTCCACAGAAGAAGCAAAGCCAGCTGCGTAAACGTGGCTTATGTTTCTAAGTAAGGCAATGTTCACCTTCCCAAGGGGAAAGAAATGACAACAGTACTCTCTCCTCCACTCCAGACCAAAAGGCTACAATGCTGTTTGCTCACTTGCCCCCCCCAAACTTAATAAAAGAAAATCTTTCTCCTCCCCTACCTCCCACCTACCTAATGGCAGTAATACTCGGTCTTCCCCCAGTCTGCATAACGGCAACAATAATCCCTTCTCTCCTCTGTTCCCCAGACCTAATCACAGCAATGATCTCTTTCATCACCTTCCCCCTTAATGGTAGTAATGCTGTTTGCAACCTCCCCCTACCCTAGACCTAATAGCAGCAAGATAGTCTCTCCTTTCCCTGGTGTGATCCTGCCACCGTAACTGATTTGCCTGATCCCAGTTTTTAAAATCCAGTGTAACCCACCCCACCCAACTCAGCACCACTACCCACCACAGGAAGGAAGAGGATGGTATTTGCAATGCTCTCCAAACAATTTTGTCACAGAACATTAATGCACTGGGGCTGGCTGTCAGACTAGGGATGTTGAAGAGATAGGGCTGCCAGTTTCACAGAGCCAAAATTTGATTAATTCAAATTGGGCTGAACTACACTGGATTTATTCTTTGCTAACCTTATCTGGTTACAAAAGAATAAAAAAAGCTGACTACTGTATTGAAGTCATCGATGCTCTAAGTAAATCTACTTGTCCCTCAGTGATATTTTTAATTGGGATGCTGTGAGCCTTAAATCTGTCTTGCCTACCCTTGCATGATGTCCCGGAGCAACATATAAATGTTAAAACATTTTAAAATGTTTTATCTGCAATCTCACTGTGACTTTTTCTGTTGTGTCTGTTTCCCTCTTTCCTTACTTAGTTTCCAAACTTTACATAATCTTTATCTTTAGTTTTTCACTTTTCTTTCCTTGGCTTCATCTTTTTTAATTCTTCAGTCTACCCAGCATTCTCTCAGTCTTTTCCTGCCCTAACAATTTTATTTACTTAGCTGTCCCTTTGCTTGCATTTTTCATAATTTGCATTTTTTCTCCTCCAGGTACCAGAGTTAACCCATAGTTTGACAACCCCCAGCCCCATCCATAGCAACCTTCTGTGCTCTAAACCCTATAAGGATAGCAAATTGGTCCCCTCAGTCAGCACTTTGTCCAGTGCCCTCATAGAAACATAGAAACATAGACTTTGATGGCAGATAAGGACCGCTTGGCCCATCTAGTCTGCCTATTTCCCTACCTACAGGATAGGCCGCAGATCCTAGTTAGCCAACAGCCTATTTCTTCCTACCCCCCCCCACAAGAATTGCTTTATGTCTGTCCCATGCATTCTTGAATTCTCCCACAGTTTTAGACCCCACGACCTTCTCAGGAAGGCTGTTCCATGCATCCACTACCCTCTCTGTGAAATAATACTTCCTCACATTGCCCCTGAACCACCCTCCTTCTGTCTTTAAATTGTGACCCCTTGTTCTTGCAAGTCTCTTTTTCTGAAAGATGCTACCCTTTTGGACTTTGTTGATTCCACTGAGGTACTTAAAGTTTCTATCATGTCCCCCCTCTCCTTCTTTCCTCAAGGGTATACATATTAAGCTCCTTTAGTCTCTCCTCATACCGCTTCTCTTGCAGACCCTGCACCATTTTAGTTGCCTCCTCTGACTACCTCTATCCTGTCTATGTCCTTGTGGAGATGGGGTCTCCAGAACTGGACACAGTACTCAGATGGGGTCTCACCAACTGTCTGTACAGAGGGATAATAACTTCCTGTTTTCTGGCTGCTGATGCCTCTCCCTATACATCCCAGTATACCCCAGCCCTCCCTACTGCCTTCTCACATTGCTTGCTAACCTTAAGGTCATCTGATATGATTACCCCAGGTCCCTTTCCTTTTGTTGTTGTTACTACCTCCCACCCATTGTGTATTCTTCCCCTGGTTCTTGTTTCCCAGGTGCATTATTTTGCACTTCTTGCATTGAATCCTAGCTGCCATACTTCTGACCATTCCTCCAACCTTGCCAAGTCCCTTTATTCTTTCCACGCCTCCTTGTGTATCAACCCTGTTGCAGATCTTTGTGTCATCTGCAAAAGGTATACTTTTCCTTCCACTCCTCTGCAATGTCACTGATGAAGACATTAAAAGGACTGGACCTGATACTGAACCCTGCGGTACCCCACTAGTAACCCCTTTCTTCAGAATGGACCCATTTACAATTACCTTCTGTGTCCTGTTGTGCAGCCAATGTTTTACCCAGGCTACCACCCTGGTACCCACTCCCAGGCTGGTTAATTTGACTATTAATCTTTTGTGTGGGACTGTGTCTAATGCCTTGCTAAAGTCTAGGTAGGCCATGTCCACAGCCCCTCTCTGGTCTACTACTTTGGTCACCCAGTCAAAGAAATCTATTAGATTCATCTGACATGAGCTTCCCACTGTGACCCCATGCTGCCTTGGGTCATGTGCTCCACTGGCCTCTAAGTACTCAACTATTCTTTCCTTCAGAAGTGACTCCATCACTTTCCCTACCACAGAGGTCAGACTGACAGGTCTGTAGTTTCCTGCCTCTGTCTTGGTCCCACTTTGTGAAGGGGAATCACATCCGCCTTCCTCCAGTCCTCTCGGCACGACACCATCCTCCCATGATTTATTAAAAGAGTAGCCAGTGGTTTCACTAGTTCCTCCTTTAATTCTTTAGAATTTGGTGAATTCCATCAGGACCCATTGCTTTGTCCACCTTCAGTTTTAGGAGTTCTGTAGAACCCTTTCTTCTGTGAAAGGACTGGGATCGACCCCTATCAAGAGTGCTTCTGTTAATTGGATTAGGCACTTCCCCTCCTCTTTAGAATACTGAGCAGAAATATTCATTCAATATCCCTGCTTTTCACTGTCCCCTCTGCCCACCCATCGTTCATTCTATTCAGCCTCACTATCCCTCCCTTTGTCTTTTCTAATGCTGATGTACATATAAAATGTTTTATCCCTTCCTAACTGAGTTGGCTATCTTTTCCTCAGTTTGGGCCTTTATTCTGACTTCCTTCCCTGCTTCCTTCTGCCTTAACTGGTACAGCTCTCTGTCTTGCTCCTTCTGTGTTTCCTTATACTTCCGGAATGCTATCTTTTCTTCCTGACTTTCACAGCCACCCTTTTGAGAACCATAGTGGCTTTTTCTTTCATTTTGATTTGTTTATTTGCTTCACAAAAAGACTTGTTGCCTCTGTGATGGCAGTTTTGATGATTCCCCATTGTTGCTCCACACCTCCTTCTAGCCTGTTTGCTAGTGCTTTTCTGAGGCACTCTCCCATCTTGCCAAAGTCAGCCCTCCTAAAGTCCAGTACCCTCACTTTTGTATGGCTTGCCTCTGTAGCTGAGTTTAACATGAACTACACTGTTTGATGGTCACTTGTTCCCAGATGACAACCCACTTCTAGATCTGAGATCCTCTCACTTCCCCCATTTGAGAGTATGAGGTCTAAGATTGCTCCCTCATGAGTGGGTTCCGAAACTAGCTGTCTAATGCCTGCCACCTGTAGGGCATCAAGAATGGCCCTGCTTTTGGGTGTGGCTGCAGCAAATGTGCTCCAGTTAACATCTGGCATATTCAGGTCTCCCTTCAACAGTATCTCCCCTTTCTCTGCCATTCTAAGAATGCCTTCTATCATATCCTCGTCCATTCCTCCCCTGACATGGGGTCTGTACACAACCCCTGTGTGGATTGTGGTGCCCTTTCCAGTCTCCAAGGTGACCCACAGTGCCTCTTCTCCTCCTGTTTACTCTTTTGTTCAGTTGCTTTATCCTCTTACATACAGAGCTACCCTCCCCTCTTCTCCCTGCCTGTCTCTCCTGTAGGTTATGTACCCTGGTATGTTAACATCCCAGTCATGGTTCTCTGTGTACCATGTTTCTGTGACTGCTACGATATCAAGGCATCCCTCTTCCATCAAGGCCACCAGCTCAGGGAGCTTGTTGCCCAGACTATGGGCATTGGTACTCATGACTCTCCATTTCCTGATGGCCTTACTCCCTTTTGCCCTATCCCTGTCCTTCTTGCCTTAGTCACTTTCTCCATTTACCCCTGCCCTTCTCCCTATCGATACCTCTATGTTGGTGTTTGCCGCACTTACTACCGTGATTATTTGGGAGGAGCTAGGATTTCCTTGCTCCTTTCCAGTGCCTCCCCCCTTGGCTAGTTTAAAAGCTTGCCAATGAAGCATTTAAACCTATCACCTAGGATCCTGGTTCCCCTCCCGGACAGATGCAGCCCATCATGCCAATATAGGCTTGCATCACTCCAGGTAGACCCCCAGTCCCCAATGAAGCCAAATCCCTGAGCTCCACACCAGTTTTTCAACCACTTATTGAATCCCATGGTGCAGAACACCCTAACCTCTCCTATGCCATAGATGGGCAGCACCTCTGAGAAGGTTACCATGCAGGCTACTTGACTAAGGCCCCTCCCTAATTCCACAAACTCTTCCTGCACTTCTCTAATCCCTTTCTTAGCCAGGTCATTTGTCCCTAGGTGGAAAATGACATCTAGCTCCCTCCCCTGTCCTGCTGCTCCATCAATCCTGAGGATTCGCTCCTTTTCCCTCCAAGCCATGGCGCCAGGCAGGCACCTTACCTCCCTCTCCCCTTCCTCCCCCAGTTTTACCTTCCTAACAATGGAGTCCCCCACCAGGAGTTGTTTGCTTCCCCTGCAGGGTCCCCTGCCACCCTCTCATGATTTTAGAACAGGTCAAACCCACCAATGCCCATCTCAGCCCCACCAACTTCCTAATCAGCCTTGAGGATGTCATTGAGTGGCCTTGTAGATTTAAATGCATGTCATTATCGAACCCAACACTGTACAGTGATCCTCCTCCTCCCTCCCTCAAAAGTGTTGTAGGGTCTTCTCTTTTACATTACAGTGCCCCCTCATGAAACAAGAAATACCAATCCTGCATATCTTAGACCCAAAGTCATTCCACCCAGAGCCTCATTGAGTCACTCAGTTTATTGGCACCCTTTTTTGGTCCAACATTGTTGGACAATCCACTGCCTCTTCCTGTTACTGCTGGGTCCAAATGTGGGATTCATGCCCCAGTACGGCTTTGTGTGGGCCCAAGAAAGCACTACTGGGATAAGAAACAATTATTCTGGCCCTTTAGCAGTGATAGGAAAAGGCAATGCATCATCACAAAACCTTCAATCAAAAAGGGTGAAATATAAAAAAAATAGTGTGACTCAAGGGGGGCTCTCAGGGCTGGGTGGGGATGGTTTGAGAGGCTGAGATGGTTGGGGGTAAATTTTAGTTCTCTTAAGCTACAAGCAAGCCAAGGAATTGGTGGAAAGGAGTGGTGTCTGTCTCTGTCTAACTTACTGTGGCAATTTCTGTGCAATTTCTGCAGCCAGACCCAAATTCTGCAGCAGGTCTTAATTTCTGCTGCAATCGCTGCACTCTGCAGAACCACATAAAACAAGGGGCCTTGTCTCTAGTGTTAAGTCCCAGTCAATAATATGGCAGCAGATGCCATCTCTTTTCCCTTACTTTGTTGTTGTTCAAGCACGCATGCAAAGGGGATGTCCTTTCCTGCTGTGCGCATGTGCACTGGTCCATTCCACCACGTGCAGGTGCATTAACAAGGCCACCATTTTAGTAGAGGCATTCTGAGCTGATCCAGCCTCACGTATATACAGGGACATAGTGGCCATGTTAAATGAGGCATCTCTATTCTGGACACATATAAGGAGGCCACGCTGAGGGCGCACAAGACAACAGCCATATTGAGAAGGGTGATATCCATACTAAGCCCTTTGAATAACATATATTTAAGCAGGTACACCATTTGTGATGGCCATACTGAGGGCACACAAGATGGCAGACATATTGAAAAGGGCAAAATTCATACTAAGCCCATTGAAATAATTTGTATATTGAGTATGTATACCATTTGTGAATGGAATGAGGGAGTAGTTCTGTTCCTCCTTAGGGACAGCATAGACCACGTTAGACAAAGAAAAACATATATTAAAATGAATCTTCTGGGCTCTAACCCAACAAACCCTGTCATTATTGTCTTGCAGATGCCGAAGTCAAAAGAATGCCCATCATGCAAAGTGCCTCTATTGCCTCACCAAAGTGGACCACAGTGCCCTCATGTGAGATAGAAGGGTCAGACACAGAAATGGATGTTCCACCCATACAAGAGATTGGCAGGTTGGGACAAGGTCCATCCAGAACAGAATGGCAAGTAGATTCCACCACAGTGACACTACAGAAGGACACCACAGTGATGATGGAGAGCCAACAAGACTTTATGCTGAAGGTACTTGAGTACAGAGAAACCATGGTGAGTGCAAGACCCATAAGGGGGGCCCAGGACACCAGTGGACGGGGGCCAGAAAAGAGTGGCAACTCAGCAGAACAAGTGTCCAAGGACAATAATACTGGTAACATGGCAGACTCAGTGTCCAAGAATAATAATAGACTCTCTGATGATACCGGTCTGGAAGAAGAGGGGTCAGATGAAGAAGAGGACAGTGATTAGGAATCAAGTGATTCCTGTTTTGTGGTTACCAATGCTTCCCTTAACAGTTGGTACATTGTCCCCCAGGTTTCTGTGCCCCAAGTACATGATTTTGCACTTTTTTGCATTGAAGCCCAGTTTCCACACCTTTGACCAGTCTTCCAGATTTTTCAGATTATTCCTCATTTTTCTACACCCCCCCTCCCCGGTGTGTCCACTCTGTTGCAGATTGCTGTGTCATTCATTATGTAGCCACAATAGCTAGTAAGTAATTTGTTAGGTTTTTGTCTCTGTGCAGTTAGAAAGATATCTAAATGGATGTCTCTGTAGCTGTTATCAGAAAGGTAGACTTAGCATGGGCTACATGTATTTTAATTACACTTACATTTATTAATTGTTTAGTGGTACAAACTGAGATGTGTAACCTTCCTAGGTACAAATCACATCTGAAGCTTTATTTCTGGTATCATAAACAAACATTACACACATATAACAGTACTGATAATCCTAGGATATTTCTAAGGTAGACTCAGGCTTTTATGTGCTTACAATTTCACACATGTAAATTCTTTTTTTTTTTTTTGGCTTATCCTTATTAGGCATTAAGATCCTTCTTTTTAGAAATAATTCTCTCTAATGCATATGCATATCATACATATCTTGTAGCGAGCTTTACAACATTAGACTGTATTAACTCTATGCACTTAATATGGAACACTCAATTCTCATAAGGCATATATTAAATGAGAGTCTCTGTATATACTCAGCAAAAATTTCTTTTTTGGACTGGAACAAGGTCTACCAAGTCTCTGTTCATTCTCCCTTTCCTTCTGAGCTTGGATGATCCTTGGGAATCCAGATGCACTGTGTCTTTTCCTATGGTACCTTGACTTGAAGTGCTTCCTCTGTCTGGAGTTTTGTACAAAGTCAATTAACAAAGTTAGTAGAATAACAAGGCTTTTTGGGGTGCTTCTCTTTCTTTGGCAAAGGCTAGAGAAGTGACCCCCTTTTAAAGAAAATCTTTTGCAGAATTAGACAAATAACAATTCTGGAGTCAGAAAGTAAAATATAGCTGTTGCCTCTATAGAGTTTAGAGGTGAGATAGTATAAGAGAGAGAGAGAGAGAGAGAGAGTGGTATACAACTTGCTTGAAGCTGACTCTCTGTTTTTATGGAAAAAATGTCACATAGAGTATAATGTAGCATCCTTCATTGGTCCAGCAATGGTTTTTGTCACCTCCTCATTGGCTAAACTCAGTATCCAGGCAAATGTCATTGTCCAATTGGATAGTCTCTCAGGTTCTGTATTTTAAAATCTAACTGCATGGCAGCAGTTAGCAAACTGATGTCCTGTAGGAGTATCCTGGTCCTACTGCATGACAGCAGTTAGCAAAGTCATGTCTGTAGGGCCCTTGCAGTATGGATGTTGGAGCAGACGTTCAGGAAGTTGGTAAATGGTGGTTAGCTTGGGCCTCCTAGTGAGCATCCTAATTGCCGTTGGTGATTTGATAGCATAAAGTTGGGGTTAGTCCTGAGTCACTGGCAGGTGAATGAAAAAATGTCCTTTTGTGGCTGAAATCTTTGGGTTCATGCTATAATAATAATAATAATAATAATAATAATAATTTTTATTTATAAGGCTTCTTTCTAATTTTAAGGTGCCAAACAATTTAAAACAGTCAAAAACCATTGTTATAAAATTCCACAATACTTAATAGAGTTAATAATCAACTCAAATAAACAGATCAACTCTCTAAGAAGGCCTTTTGCCATAAAAATGTTTTCAATCCATTCTTAAAATACACCACAGAAGTGCACTCTCGTAACTGATGGGGTAGAGAATTCCAAAGGGTGGGAGCAGCATATGAAAAAGATCTAGCACCAGAAGATTTCAAATTCACCCTTGGAATCTCCAACAACCCTTCATTGGCCGAGCAGAGTGATTGCTCAGGGAAGTAAGGAACCAGAAGTTCTTTCAGATAGAGCAGACCCAGACCATGTAGGGCTTTGAAAGTCAGTAAACTGACTTTAAAGGTGATCTGCCACTGTATTGGCAGCCAGTGCAGTTTACGCAGCACCGAGTAATATGGCAGGATCTACTCAAGCCCACCAAAAGCTGGGCTGCAGCATTATGCACTAGCTGCAGATGATGGATTACAACCCCTGAAAGCCCTAGATAGAGGGAGTTGCAATAGTTCAGGTGCAAGGACACAAAGGTGTGGACCAAAGTTGGAAGGTCATCAGATGGAACCAGATGCCTAATTCTGGTGATGTTTCTAAGATGGTAAAAGGAAGTCTTGATGACAGCAGACACCTGTGACTGCAGTGTCAGTGTATCATCAAGAACCACCCCCAGGTTATGCACCTGTTTGGAGGTCGGGAGAGAAACACTACCAAGAATAATTTCAGAAGGTGCACCAACCCCCGACTCCCCTATCCGATGACCTGGGTCCACAACCAATACTGCTGTCTTTTCTGAGTTCAACTTCAGCCAGCTACAGTCCATCCTCTCCTGGATTTCTTTCAGACAGTTGTTAAAAACTGAGAGAGCTCCATCCTGGTCGGGTGCAAACTAAAGGTATAGGTGGGTATCATCTGCATAACAGTGAAACCTCAGCCCATACCTTCTTACAATGTATCCGATAGCCAGCATATATACTGCGAATAACATGGGTGATAGAACTGAACCCTGAGGCACTCTACACAACAAAGCAGTTGGGTCCAAGGGAAAAAAAACCCGGACACAACTCTTTGTGATCTCCCCGTGAGGAATGAGGTGAACCATCTTAAGACAGTTCCCGATATTCCACATATATGCCTCAAGTGTTCTAACAACACCACATGATCCACAGTGTCAGAAGCTGAAGAGAGATCCAGAAGGACCAAGATGGAACGGCTCTTCCGATCTCTTGCCATCAGGACATTATTGAGCACTCGAACCAGTGCTGTCTCGGTACTATGTCTTTAATGAAAACCGGGCTAGAGGGGTTCATAGATGTCATGGATGGTCAAATGATCCTCCAGTTGAGCTTCCGCTACTTTCTCAATCACCTTCCCAACAAAGGGAAGGTTAGAGATAGGTCTGTAGTTTGTGAAACAGTCTGGGTCCAAGGTAGCTTTCTTCAAGAGTGGTGTCACCACCGCTTCTTTCAGGGAACTAGGAAAATCACCCGATTCCAAGGAGCACCAGACTATCTGCACAAGGACCAGACTGATGTTATCACTACAACCCAAAATTAGGGAGGTCAGTCCAGGATCCAAACTACAGCACATAGGGTGCACACTCTGGATAATCCTCATGACATCCATGAACTCTGGCTGGCTGAAGGAACTCCAGGAAAATTGAAGCACAGTGACCTTGCACCGTTCCACAGCAACCCCCATAGAGTGTGTTGGTTGCAACTCCGTCCTGATGTCAGCCACCTTATTTGCAAAGAATCGAACAAGTTAATCACACTCTAACTGCGAAAGAGCTTTTCGAACTTGCAGACAAATTGGGTTGCACAGTCTGTCCACAGTTCGAAATAGCTGAGCTGGTCGATTCCGGGCAACTGCAATCTCCCTGAACAGGAATTCTGCCTTCTTATGGGAGATTTCAGATTGATAGACCAAATAATGATCCATCAATCTAAGGTGGTTGGTATCAAGAGTGGACTTTCTCCAACAATGCTCTAACCTTCGCCCCTGTCTCCGCATCTCCCTCAATCTCCCATCAAACCAAGGGGACTTGGGGAGAAGGGAGAGGGGGGCGCACACAGACTGGAGCAATAGAATCCAGAGCTACCATAACTGCTATATTATAAGCTGACACAAGAGTCTCTGGATCATTGCTTACCAATGCGGCGGACGATAGGTCAAGAGCTGCCACAAGACCTTGGGAATTTATACCCCATAAAGGGCGGTACCTAACCATCTCCACAGGGGTATGCCTTCTAGAGGCAGTGCAAAAACTAAACCCACAGTGTAGTGATCTGACCACCTACTAGTTCCACCCCCACATCAGAGGTTTCGATCCCGAGAAGGAAGATTAAGTCCGATGAGTGTTCAAGTTTATGTTTAGCAGTGGAAACCACCTGTGAAAGGCCCAGAGATGTCATTAACTGGAGGAAGTGTTGACCAAATTGTGAGAGTTCGTTGTTGACCCAGGCATTGAAATAGCCCAAAACCATCAATCTGGGTGATTCAAACGCCATGTTGATGATGAAGTCCGCCACTTCCTGAAGGAATCACTTCCCATCATTGGGTGGACGGTAAATGAGAGTGATTCAAAAGCCTACACCTGCTACTACTGTACACTCAAAAGACTCAACCTCCTCAACTGCTACCTCCATGAGGCATAGTTCAGTCTTGAAATAGACTACAACCCCCGCTCTCATGATCCAATCTCGGGGGTATCACTGGGTACCCGGCTGGAATCATAGCCTCTAGACTTGGGCCTGCTTTGTCATCCAACCAAATCTCGGTGATGCAGGCCAGGTCCACTGTACCAACAAGATCAGCAATAATTGCAGTCTTATTCTTAATGAACCTGGCATTGCACAACACCGCCCTAGTTGGACGAACCTCGTGGGCCAACCGGACCATCTGCCTACCATACTCAGTAGTAACCTTGGGTATGGGCACCAGACATGGCAAACTATGATCTGGATTCCATTTCACCCCAGGGCACCTTCTAGATCAAACCA